>NDFG01000912.1:24148-36128 GCA_002167245.1 Sporophila hypoxantha | reverse complement strand
TTGTTGATAATAAGGAGAGAATTCAGGAGAGGTGGCTTTGAGGTTGGAGTTGATGAGTTTTGGGTTTTTTGGGTTTTTTTGGGGTGCTTGTCACACTAAAAACTCCTTCCTGTGGAATTCCCAGGAGGAGGGAAGAGATGGATCTTGACTCCATGTTTCAGAAGGTTGATTTATTATTTTATGATATATATGATATTAAAAATGCTGTATTAAAAGAAACAGAGAAATGATACAGACAGGAGGCTAGAATCTTGCTGGGTTTTTATTTTATGTTGAATTTGGGTTTTTTTCCTCCCCCAGATTTTGGAAAATGAGGGGTGAGGAGGTTCATGCTGAACCTGAAATGAAATTAAAGAAGCTGGGAGGGAGGGAGGAAGTAATGAATTAATTCCTTCTGTTGTTGATAATGAGAGAATTCAGGAGAGGTGGCTTTGAGGTTGGAGTTGATGAGTTTTGGGTTTTTTGGGGTTTTTGGGGTTTTTGGGGTGCTTGTCACACTAAAAACTCCTTCCTGTGGAATTCCCAGGACGAGGGAAGAGATGAATCTTGACTCCATGTTTCAGAAGGTTGATTTATTATTTTAGGACATATATGATATTAAAAATGCTGTACTAAAAGACACAGAGAAATGATACAGACAGGAGGCTAGAATCTTGCTGGTTTTGTTGTTTTTTTTTTTTTTTTGCTGTTGAATTTGGGTTTTTTTCCTCCCCCAGACTTTGGAAAATGAGGGGTGAAGAGGTTCTTGCTGAGCCTGAAATGAAATTAAAGAAGCCGGGAGGGAGGGAGGAATGAATGAATGAATTCCTTCTGTTGTTGATAATAAGGAGAGAATTCAGGAGAGGTGGCTTTGAGGTTGATGAGTTTTGGGTTTTTTGGGGTTTTTGGGGTGCTTGTCCTGGTGGGAGCTGGGAGGGGAAGGAGCTCCAAAGGTTTTTTACCTGTCAGAATTCCAGCTGAGCACACAAACCTTTCCTGGGCTGCTCCTGCAGTGCTGTTTGACCTGGATGGAGCCATCTCAGGACATTTTTATCACACTAAAAACTCCTTCCTGTGGAATTCCCAGGACGAGGGAAGAGATGAATCTTGACTCCATGTTTCAGAAGGTTGATTTATTATTTTATGATATATATGATATTAAAAATGCTGTACTAAAAGAAATAGAGAAATGATACAGACAGGAGGCCAGAAATTAATTAATAATAAAAATCCGTGACTGCTCCCAGCCTGGACACAGCTGGGTGGGATTGNTTTCCCACAAGGAAACCTGCTGATTCCCCAGCATTCCCTTCGGCTCACCTGCATTTCCCCTCTGCGGGCTATATTAAAAAATATAATAATAATTATTATAATATAATTAATTATTATAATAATTAAATAATTTAAAAGGTTTTGAATTCTTTTTATTTCCCCCCCCTTCTCACCTTGAGTCCAACCCTTCCATCTGCATCACYGTTTCAGAATTTGATGTCATGTGGGGGTGGAAATGAGGATTTCAAGCAGTGACTAAGCACAGGCAGTGCAGGCACCTCCAGCCTCCTGAGGGGAAATTATTTTTTGCTGTTTTTTTTTTTTTTTTTTTCTGTTGAATTTGGGTTTTTTTCCTCCCCCAGATTTTGGAAAATGAGGGATGAGGAGGTTCATGCTGAACCTGAAATGAAATTAAAGAAGCAGGGAGGGAGGGAGGAATGAATGAATGAATTCCTTCTGTTGTTGATAACAAGGAGAGAATTCAGGAGAGGTGGCTTTGAGGTTGGAGTTGATGAGTTTTGGGTTTTTTGGGTTTTTTTGGGGTTTTTGGGGTGCTTGTCACACTAAAAACTCCTTCCTGTAGAATTCCCAGGACGAGGGAAGAGATGAATCTTGACTCCATGTTTCAGAAGGTTGATTTATTATTTTATGATATATATGATATTAAAAATGCTGTACTAAAAGAAATAGAGAAATGATACAGACAGGAGGCCAGAAATTAATTAATAATAAAAATCCATGACTGCTCCCAGCCTGGACACAGCTGGCTGGGATTGGTCCTTAAGTAAAAACAAACAAAAAAAAACCCAAAAAAACCCCAAAAAACAACCAAAACTCCAAACAAACAAAAAGAAACAACAAAAAACCCATGAGACCAATCAAAGATGCACCTGTTGGTAAATTATTCCACAGCCATCAGATAGTTATTTAGTTATTTTTACATTTCTTTTTCTGAGGCTCCTCAGCTTCTTAGGAGAAGATCCTAGTGACAGGATTTTCATCAAATATGAAAAGAAATTTGTATTTGATATGATATAAAATATCACAGTGACACCTTCCTTCCCAGCCTCCTGGGATGATCCCTGGGCACAAACCATTCCAGAATTCCATTTTCAGATCCTTTCTTTCACCTTTCTCTCCTTTCAAGCCCTCTCATGTCCCACCTGGGCACAGCCCCAGTTGTTCTCTGCTGTCCTCCAGCACTTCTGGGTACACAAATCTCTTAAATCTTCTGATAGTTTTATATCTCTGATATATCTCTGAGAGTATTGTATCGCTGATATAATGCTATATATATTATTTTATATAATATTGTTTATTAATTATATATATTTACACCATAATATCACTACAATATATTTGATTATAGCTACTAGTTTAGTCTATGATATCTATATATATATAATAGTTATATATTAATTAATATATAATACTATATCATACAGCTACAATATATATATAATATAATATGTTATATATTTATATCTCTGATAGAATTATATCATCCTATATATATATATATATTCATATATATAATTACATATATATAATATATAATACATAATATATATAATATATATATACATATATATAATATGTATATACTACTATATATATAATATAGATAATAGTATATATATATATCTCTGTATGCATTATATCTCTTAAATACAGCAAGGGGTGGATTGAGATGGGCTTTACGTTTGTATACGATAGAACTGCATTTTATACAAAATAAGACTCATTGTATACAATAAACTTGCATTTTTGTATGCCATAAGTCATTAGTACAATAAGACGCATTTGTAATACAATAACGTTTTGTACATAGTATAAACAATAGACCTGGCATTTTGTTACATTAACCTGCATTTTCGATATACAATAAATGTATTTTCTCTAGGATACATACACATGGCAATTTCGTAGTACATATAAGTAGCTTGTAATACAAGTAATAGATTGGTATACGGAAAAACGAGACTCTCTTGTATAGCAATGAAGTTTGCACTTTTGTTAGCAATAAATTTGCATTCTATGACAAGTAATTATTGTATAACAAGAATCTGGCATTTCTGTATTACAATAATTGCATTTTGTAACGCTATAAGCATTTTTGGCGATAAGTGTTTATATAGAAACAGCATAATATTCGAGGCACATTTGAACTCGATCATTTGCGTTATCACAATGAATATGCGCATTTTTGTACACAATAGATATTGTACAAGAAACTGTTTGTATACAATAAATTGGCATTTTCATGTATGACAAAAGCTAAGTTTATTGTAACAAATACAATTATACACATAAAAGCATTTTACATAGTTATTTTTACAATAAACTGCATTTTTATACAATAAGTTATTGTACAATAACCATTCTATAGTCATTGAATTTTGTAATATGAAAATTGCATTTTTAGATGAAGCATTTTCAATGCAATAACTTAAGCGCGGACCCCACTGCACCTCATTGCAGCCCTTCCTCCCTCGCCAGCACCCAACCGCCCCATTTCCCTTCCCTAGTCCGACCCACCGCCCCGTTTGCTCCTGGCAAACAGGACCCGCCGTTGCCATGGAGCTCGGCCTTCCACATTCGGGCTGCCGGGCCAGCCAATCAGGGAATTGCCAGGCTGGAGCTCCCTGGTACCGCAGCGGGAGGGCAGGGAGGTGATTGGGTGCTTGGGGTGCTGCTGCCCCCAAATAGGGCAAATGGGGAAATTCTGGGATGGATTGGGCTGGGTGAGTCCCAGAGAAGGGCAGCGAGGCTGGTGTAGGGTGGGCGCAGTCACATTGGTGAAACGAATCCGTTGGCCAGTGATTGTTCTCCTGGGACTGAGGAGCCTCAGAGGAAAGTTGAAAATAAATTGAGAAATATGCAAAAAAAACCTTGAAAACAACGAAAAAAGGAAAAAACAAATAATTTTGTCCCTCGTTTTGCTTCTCCTGTGTTTGGCTGCTTTGGAATCTGTTTGGAAGATCATATAGTTCATTTGAATTTTGGTGTGAGTTTGTTTTTGACTCTTTGGCATCAGGGCGCATAACTGTGCTGAGATTCTGGAAAGAGCCAGCAAGTTTCATTATTCTTTTAGCCTTCTGTAAATATCCTTCTGTATTATTTAGGTTAGTTAGTCTAGCATTATTGAGAATGTATGTCACTATAGCTGCAGTTCCTGGAAGGGCAGTGTCCTCAGGATGGTGTCACAGACACGTTGTCGAGAAAGTCCCTTGGCCGGTCGTTCTCCTGGGGAGCTGAGGAGCCTCAGAGGAAAAGGAAAACATGTGGAAAAATGAAAAAAAAAAATTTTGAAACAGCAAAATGAAAAAAAATTGAAAACAAATGAAGAAAAAAAATTGAAACAAATGAAAGAAAATTGACCAAATGAAAAAATGAAAACTAAAATGAAATACTAATCTTATCATTTGCTTCTTCCTCTGTTTTGGCTCAATCGTGGAATGGTGTTGTTGGAGATTGTTACCCACAGGTGAGTTTTTGGTATGGATTCTGTTGTTTTGACTCTTTGGCCAATCAGGGCCCAAGCTGTGTTGAGAGTCCTGGAAAGAGTCCCAAGTTTCATTGTTATCTTTTAGCCTCGTAGACATATAATTTTGTATTCTTTAGAATAGTCATAGTACAGCAATTCTATTCAATATAATATAGTATATAAGATAATATAGATTAATATACATAGTATACATACTTAATATAAATAAGTATTATAAAATGGAAACTGAAAATGTGACTCTGGAAAGAGTCACGCGATTTTTTATTATTGCCCTCCATCTCCCTCAGAACCGCCCTCCATATCTCGAACCCACTCCATCTCCCCTCAGATCCCCCTGTCACCATGCCATCCTCCACCCCGCACCAAACCCCAGTTCAGCACCCCCTCAGACCCCATCAACCCTCATCACCTCAATCCCGCATTTCAGACCCTTCCATACCCCTCCTACATTCTCGCATTCCCCTCAGACCCCTCTCACCTCCACCCCTTCAATCCACCGTTCGCTCAACCCAGACCCCCACCTCAGTTCCCCTGCCTCAAGCCGTCGACCCCTCAATCTACTTCACCCTCAAGCCCCCTCAGACCCTCATATCCCTCAGCCACCTCTTCCCACCCACTCCCGTTTCACACCCTTACCCTCTCCATCCCCCTCAGATCTGTTAGAACCTCTCCCCCACCCCTCAGAACGCCTCAATCTCCCTCAGACGCCCTCAATCCCCCTATCCCTTCAGAGACCCCTCCATCCCCCTCAGACCACTGCGTCCGCGCCCTCAGACACCCTCAAATTCATCCCATCACCTCCGTTCAGACCCTCATCTCCCCTAAATTCCCTCTCCCCTACCTCTCTCATTAGACCACTCCATTCCCCCCCTCACGACTGCACTCCGACCTCAGACCCCGTCCTATCCCCACCTTAACCCTCCATCCTATGGCTCACGATCCCCTCCATGCCCCTCAGACCCCGTCAAACCCTCCAACCCCCCCCTCAGACCCCTCAAGTCTCCCCCTTTCAGACACCCCAATCCCTTTTAGACATCCTCCTCGAGTCCCCTCTCAGACCCCATCAATCCCCCTTCAGACCACTCGCAATCCCCGCACTGCATGGCCCCCCCAGAAACCCCACACGGTCAATCCCCCCTCAATCACCGTTTCAGACCCCCATTTCTCCCTCAAATGCCCATCTCGCCCTCAACCCCTCCATCGCCACCTAAAACCCCTCCATCCGTCCTCAACGCTCAATCCCGCCTCAAGAGCCCCTCCATCCTCCCCTCACCGCCCCCTCAAGTACCCCTCACATCCCTTTCAATAAGACCCTCATCCCCCAAACCCTCTCAATCTCTCCCATCAGACACTCACCCGCCTCAAATCCCCTCAGACCCCTCACATATCCCGGCCCTCAAACCCTCATCCGCCCCACCTGACCGCCTCCCATCCCCTTCAACATCCCCATCATCTCCCTCAACTGCCGCTCCTAGACCCCCTCAATCTCAGTCCCTCAACCCCTCAATCCCCACCTCAGACCGCTCCATATCCCCAGCCCCTCAGTCCCCACTAACTCCTCGCCCCCTCAATCCATTCGCCCCTCAGGAGCTGTGTGTGTGCAGCTGCAGCCATGTGTCCTCCTTTGCACCCTCATATCTTTGCTTGTTCCTGAGAAACAAGGCCAGGAGGAAACGAGTTGATTTTAGGCGAGGAGCTTCCTGCGCTTTCGCAGGCACTCTGCTGCAGATCCATCTGAGCTGGAAATCAGAACTTTTCTTTGCTTTAAATTCCCTTACCCTGCTGCCTCCTCGGGCTCCAGCTGCAAACTGCAGCTGGCAAAAAGGCAGCAGAGGGTGGAATCAACGGTTCATTTCTGGGTATGAGGCAGGAGGATTCAATGTGTCCTGAACTCCCTGACCCTTTTAGGGCAGGAAATATCCAGAAAACATTTCCCAGTTTGCCCAGTCACTGCTTGATCATTTTCCAATCCCCAAATCACACCTCCCCCACTCCTGCCCTTCCACCTTTACTCATTTTTTTTTTTTTTTTTTTAATTTCCTCTAGCGGACAACACACATTTATTAGCTGCATCTGGGTCTTTTTTTTTATATTTTTTTATTTCCCACCACCCTTTCTTCTCCCAAAGCCCAGCTCAAGTCCCCACCATCCCCTTGCCCTCCCTGATGCATTCTGAAACTTGAACATTTTCCTCCACAAACCGACTGTACGTCAGCATCACTCAGTGTCTGCCCAACCCCTCACTGCATCCCACGGCCTGGCCCGGGGAGCTTGGGGGCGCTGATTCCATTCAATCTGCAAGGAAATCCTCGCTGGAAACAAATTTTCGCTGATTTCTGCAATGTTCCTGGAGGCTGCCTGGTTGGCGATGGAGCTCTGGAACAGGAGGGGGCAGCTGATAAATGTCATTTCTGAGATTGTCTTTTTCCTGGGAAAATCTGATCGTAGGTGAATGCGAAGTTACGTTTGGCCAGCAACGACAAGAGAAAAAATCCCTGTTGTTCAATTCTCTAACTTTGGCTGAGGTGTTTGGCTTGGGGGGAAAACTTGTTAGAGGGTGGGTGTGCAAAGGGAATGAGCTGGTACAAATTTATTTCAGTGCAATGTGTGCAGATCCGGTGCTGCCTCTTCCCCCTTCCGCTCAAAATCCGCTCGCAAAATCCTCCTGAAAATATTTCAACCCCCGAGCCTGGAGCCGGTTTGGAATATTTTGGGGTGGGAGGAGGCAGAGTTGCAACTTCACACCCCTGCAGAAATCATCCCCACAAATGCAGACACAGATCAGGCAAAGTGTTCCGCTTTTCCTTCCTGACCTATATTCCTGATTGGAAGCGCGTGGGATTCCCTCGTGGGGGAAATTTCTGGGGATATTTCTCTCCCTGCACCTTTCCGCCGTGAAATTTTGGGATATTTCTCCCATGATTTCAGGTTTTTCGTTTTTTGATTAATTTTCTGTTTCCTCCCTGCACCATTCCCCATTAATTCCGGATTTTCCTCTGTTTTGGGATTTTTTTCCCCATGAATTTTCTGTGGATAATTTCCCTCCCTGCATCTTCTCCGCTGATCGGGGATTAAATTTTCCTGGGATATTTCCTTTCCCTGCATTTTTCATTCCTTCCATGAAATTTTCTGGATATTTACTCCTCCATGACTTACGTAGGGGAGCTTTTCCATGATTTCTTCAGGGATTTTCTATCTGCAATTGGATAGTTTCCTTTTCCCATGAATTTTTACGGGAATATTTCCCCTCCGCAAGACCTTTTCCCTATGAATTTCAGGGATATTTCCACTCCCTGCACTTTCCTGTGAAATTTCTGGATAATTTCCTTTTTCCCATGAATTTTCTGGGATATTTGCTTTCCCATGAAATTTTCAGGGATATTTCCTCCCCCATGATTTTTCTGGGACATTTCCTTTTTCCATGAATTTTCTGGGAATATTTTCCCTCCTGCACCTTTTCCCCATGAATTCTGGGATATTTCCTTTTTTCCCATTAATTTTCTGGATTTTCCGCTTCCCCCATGAATTTCTGGATATGTCCTCCTAGCACTTTCTCCAATGAATTTTCAGGGATTTTTCCTTTTTCCGCCCATGAAATTTTCAGGGATTTTTCCTTTCTCCCATGAAATTTTTACAGGGACATTTCCTTTTTCTTCCGCAGAATTTTCTGGATATTTTCCCTCCTGCACTTTTCCTGAAAATATCTGGGATATTTCGCTTTCCCCATGATTTCTTTATCAGGGATATTTCCTGTTTCTATGAATTTCTGGGGATGTAATTTCCCTCCCTGCACCTTTCCACCATTAATTTTCTGGGAATTTCCTTTCCCTCCATGAATTTAGGATATTTTCCTTTTTCCGCATTTAATTTCAGGGACATTTTCTTTATTCCCCCATCGAAATTTACTGGATACTTTCCCCTCTGCACTTCCCCATGAATTTTCTGGATATTTCCTTTTCCCCATGGAATTTTCATGGGATTTTTCCTTTCCCCATGAATTTCTGGGTATATTCCCTGCCCTGCAATCCTTTTCCCAATGAATTTTCAGGGGATTTTTTCCTTTCCTTCCAATGAATTTTCAGGGAGTATTTGCTTTCCCCATGGGATATTTCAGGGATATTTCCTTTCCCCATGAACTTTTCTGGGAATTTCCCTCCCGGCATACTTTTTCCCATGAATTTTCTGGGATATTTCCCCCCAAAGTATTCTGCTCCCATTTTTTCCCACTGGATCTGGCATTTTCCCTCCTCCCCTCCACATCTTTAACAAATTTATTAAAATTCCATGTAAGAATCCATGGAATGGAGGCAGCTCACTGCATTTTCCTGCTTTCTGTGCCTGGAACCAATTCMAATAACTGCATAAATGTCAAACGCACATTTTGTGTTCAGCAGCTCCACAAATTAAAGGGGAATTCTCCAGGAATATCAGAGGCAGGGGTTGGTAAATCTCTGTGAGTTCTGACTCTGTTTCAGCCACATTCTGCCAAATAAATTAAAAATCAGGTTTTCAACAGATGTTTTATGCCACGAGGGGTTTTGTTTGGGCTTTGCTCTGATTTAGGCTCCTAAAAAATTCAAACCAGGACAGCTCCCCTTTTCTTTTTTGGAAATTTGTCTCTTCCAGAGGTGTTTGCTGCTGCCACATCCCTCCACAGCCACGTGGAGCTGGTTTAATCCTTGTTTAGACTCAGAATCATGAAATCCTGGACTGGTTTGGGTTGGGAAAACTTTTAAATGCAACTTTATCAGGGATTTTGTCTTAATGTGTAGGATTTGAAGTCGCACTTGTCGCTGAAGTACCTGCCAGATAGGAGGTACCAAGGGTTGTCTTTCTCACAGACGCGTGTTTGGGAGTTCAAGGCCTGTGTTTCCTCCAACATGCAAGGATTTGACTGGATTTTTAAAAAGAATGGGCTGGGATTTGGGGAAATGCAGAGGATTTTTGGTCGCGTGGTGTGGCCCTGGGGGCAGAGCAGAGCTGTGGTTGGTGGGAATTTAATTTCACGGTGTGTGATGTTGGCGTGGGTTTAGCTGCCCTGTCCAGGAGGTGCTTGTCCAGGGGTCTGCAGCTCCTGTAATACAAGATTAAATGCAGACTTTGATCAGGGATTTTTTTATTTGAATGCTACATTTTGAGTCCACTTGTCCTGAAGTAACAGCCTGTGCCCAGAAGAGGATATCAGGGTTCTCCGTATCTCAACAGAGCGCTGTTGTGGAGTACAAGGGCTATTTTCTCAGTACTACGGGATGCTGGGCGGGCGCCCGGCGGGTCTCCTCGGGTGCCGCAAGCCGGTGGGTAGGCGCCTGAGGAGCCCGCAGCGGGCCGCCGCGCCCGCGGGTCGAAATTCCGCTCTCTTGAACTGATCAACAAAAGATTTGACTGATTTAAAAAGGAGGGATCTTGGGGACAATCAGATTCTCTTATAGGCGCGGGGCGTTTTCGGGGCCTGGGCGGCAGAGCCACCGGGGCTGTCGGTATTGTGGTGCGACATTTATTGCTCGACCCTGTGGGGCTTGGTTTCTACGACGCTGCCACTCAGTGTCTCTGTCCTCCATCACTGCACAGCTGCCTCAGCAGCCGTGCTGTTCTACCGTCACGGAATTTTGTCCAGCCTGGTGGCCTCCAAAATCCTTGGGTGAGAACCACCAGGATTTAACCTCCAAGAAATCCTTGGTGAGAACGCACCAGGGATTTTACTCTAAAATCCTTGTGCAGCACCAAGAGGATTTACGCATCCAAACATCCTTGCTGAAGAGACACCAGCGGCACGGATTCTAACCGTGCAAAATCCTGCCTGGGACACACGACCCAGCGTATTTACCATGTCGACGTCCCAAAAGTCAGAGCTGGGCCACGCGAAGGCTGCTTACTCCTCCTCCAAAATCCTCGCGAGAGAACACCGGGAGGACTTTACCGTCCGAAAGTGCGTGAGAAGCGCGCGACCAGAGATTTACCAGGTCCCAAATTCCTCGTAGAGAAGAACACAACCACAGGCATTTACCTCGCAAATCCTCGTTGAGAACCACAGGATTTACCCTGCTCGAAATCCTTAGGTGGAACCATGAGGATTTATCAAACCGTTGAAACCACAGATACCTCCTATCTGGTGGACCACCAGGATTTACCTCTAAAATCTTGGGTGAGAACCACTGAGGATTACCTTCCAAATTGCCTGGTTGAGAACCACCAGGAATTTAAACCTCCAAAAATCCTTGGTGGAAGCACCAGGATTTACGCCTCCAAAATCTGGTCGGAGAACCACCAGGATTACCTCAAAATCCTCGGTGAGAACCACCACGGATTACGCCGCCAAAATCCTTCGGTGAGAAACTGACGCCGATTTGGTACCTACCAAATCCTTATGGTAACACAGATACTCCAAATCCTTTTGGTGAGAACCACCAGGATTTAACTGACAAATTCCTTGTGAGAACCACGCAGGATTTACCTCGCATCCGGTAAACATGAGATTTCCTAATCTGTAGAGAACCAACCAGGATTTACTGCAAAATCCTTGTGAGAACCACCAGGATTTACCCCAATAGACCCATTCCAAAATCCTTGGTGAGACATTACAGGATGTACCTAGTCCAAAATCTCTCTGTGGACCACCAGATTTAACCCTCCACCACTTGGTGGAATACCAGAGAATTTTACCTCCACAATCGTCGTGGGAACCACGGAATTTACCTCCAAAATCCCTTGGTGAGGAACCAAGAGGCTTACCTCAAAATCCTTGTGAGAACCAGAGATTTACCTCCAAAACCTCAGTGTGAGAACACCAGGATTTTAACCTCCAAAATCCTTGCGTGAGAAACCACCAGGATTTACTCCAAATCCTCGGTGAGAAACGCACAGCGATTTACCTCCAAACTGGACAACCATCCATTTACCGGCAATCCTGTAGGAACATGACCAGGATTACCTCCAAAATCCTGGTGGGAACCACCAGGATTTACCTCGCAAAATCCTGGTGAGAACACCAGGATTTTACCTCCAAAAGGTCCTCGTGAAGAACCACAGGTTTACCTCAAAATCCTTGGTGAGAAACCATGAGGAATTTACCTCCAAAATCCTCTGGTGAGAACCCATCAGGATTTTACCGTCCAAAAATCCTTGGTGAGACACCAAGTGAGCTCCAGCTTCCAACCGTCAAGCCTGCCTGCATCCCAGGCTGGGCAGGCTTGATCTTCGAGACGATAAAACTTAATAAGGAAT
>NDFG01000911.1:0-11386 GCA_002167245.1 Sporophila hypoxantha | reverse complement strand
CATCTCTTGAGCCTTTTTGAGCGGCTTGTTTTTTGAACTTCCATCTGCAATTGACAACCATGATTCCAAGCAATGATAATATGTATCAAATAAAAAAGGTAAGTATGCTCTAGTTCTCTGATTTTCAAGATGCGAAGGTCAACCTACTCCTTTTGTCCAGAGAATGTTTTCTGAACAGAATGCTACTAAAAAATCCTATTGTTACTCTGTGGGCAGCTCCTAACTAAAAGCCCAGATTTGACGCCAGCGCAACAAAAGCTTCAAAGAATATTCTGATTTTGTATTAATTTTATGCATAATGTTGGAAATAATTGTTCATGTGGAGCTGAGTAAGTATTTAAAGTCGGGTAACATTTAAAATGCAACAGATTGAATGTCTATCAAAATCTCTAGATATTATAAATAACCTCTGAATTGCTAGCTATTTCTTTACTTAGCAGTAATGATTATATATTATATATATATATTTATGTATTATATATATAATCTGTTATTTATTGATTTATGAAGTTTGCAAGGGGAAAATCCATTCCTTGCTTTTTCTAGTTATGTTCAATCTTAGAAAATCTATATACAGTCTCTATCTGAAATGATTAAAAAATCATTACCACAGTGCTCTTTTTTGAGAATTTGTGTTTTGGATACCTTTCTACAATACTATTCTAGACATCCTTCACCACTTGTCTGGCTGGCATTATCTGTAATTGTTCTTTTAATTAGACTGAGACTAAATTATTAGAAAGAAATTTGCATCACGGAGTAAAGGTTGTCAGATATCAGTGAGTGTAATACATCAAATGCTGTTGTGTTCTAGCATTATCTTCATATGGCTGTTTTGTTGCTGTGTTTGTTTTTTTTTTTCAAATGGAGCTTTTTGACCCATGTAACCTATTCTAGTTCAGAACAGCGTAAATAATGAATGCAACTTGCAAGCAGCTCCACAGAATTAATGAATCAATGAGACAACACATGATTGTATAAAAGTTCCTGACCTGAAAAACCAGATACAATTATTTATTTTATTTAACAATAACTTTATAATTAATTTTTTTTTAATACAAAGTCTCTTTTAAGCAGGGCTTATGTTTTTTTTTTTTTTTTCTCTGCAGTTAAAGACAGAGTTCTATAGGAAAGTTTTAGAGAGGTTTGCTTTGTCACCACAAGTTATTATTGTGCGGTGCTCCAAAGTACTCTGCCACTTCATGGAAGCACTTGGAACCATAGTTGAACAAGACCTGACATGCCTTTCTTTACTGCCTGAGTTTTAATTCTGGCTAGCATTTGCTTTGTAATTTAGAGGAAGTATTTAACAGCTTTATATTGAGTAATCTTATCACAAACATAAAATATTAGCAGTTAACAGTTAAATATTAGGTGAAAACAGGGTTTTGGGTAGTGTTTTGGTATCACCTGCATGTCTTGCGTATTATAAAATTTATTTAAATTATTTCAATGATGAGTTGTCTCAACAAATTATCAAAGATAAGAGCTGTTGAAACAACAAGCTGAATTTACTGTCAGGGACAAGGTAATTCTGCATTACTGTACTTTGAAGACAGAAGTTGATGGTCATAGGTTAGGTGAGTTTATGGGCAATAGGAAAAGAGCCTTCCTCCATATGGTCATTGCTGGCTAAGTCAGTGGTACCTTCACGTGAGAATGTTGGCAGAACCTGAGCATGAGGGAGAGAAGCCCAAGCTTCCTAGAATGAGATATGTTTTTACATGCAGGCTTCCACACTTGAATGCAGATGGGTTGGCAGTGCGAGTGGTTGCTCACACTGTGACCAGGAGTTCTTACTTTTCTCTATGGGCCACAGGGACTGAGAGTAAGAAAATGTATGTGGTTGGAGGAGCAAAGGTGTATTAGATCAAAGCAACTTCTTTGGCTGAAAAAAGGAGAGGAATATTTGCTTCACAGCAACCACCAAACCCCCCCCACCCCAAATGGCAGGATATGCTAGAAGTGGCGAATATTTATGCCACCTGGTCAGTAGCATGATATTTGCTTTGCTAACACAAGACAGCCAGCTTTCTTCCTACTACTCCTCTGGATGGGCTTTGCCTGCTTTCAGGAAAATAGGAGAAATTTGTGTTTTGGTGTACTATTTATATGGTGAAGGGAAAAGCCTCTGTGTAACATATCATTCCCAGAGGGCACCTACACATTGGGATGGAGTTTAGTTACACAAAGTTTTTGTAAGGCCTCCAGCTAATTTTTTTTTATTTATGTGGCCGTCACCACTTTATGCTTGTTCTTATTATACACTCCATAAATGTTTGTCCTTCATAATTTAGATTGTTCTTTGATTTTTAGGAAAGAGTGTACATGAAATTCGATTTCTTTGGATGGCCATCTGGTCTGTGACAAACACAGTGAAAAATACCATGGTTGATTCTCTGTGATTTCTGTGCTGAGGAGGGAGTCTCAAGTTTTTGGAAACAAAAGGGTATTCAGAAGCTTAAGGTATGAATCTGGGTGAGAATACATATATATATTATGATTTTTTTAGAGAAAAAAATTTGGCTCAATATCGTCCACTACATTTTGTCAAGCACTGCAAATAAATTTATGCTATTTTATCCTTGTTTTGGGGCTAAGCTGTTAGGCCACTCAGTTCATTATTTTAGAAAACTGAAGGGAAAAGACATTAATTTTGAGAACTTTCTTGAATATTTTCTTTCATTTTAAAATAAACCTATTAGCTCAATCCAGATGAATAACAATTTTATGCACCTAATCATTCTTTATTATTTCATTAAATGTTACAATTATCCCCAAGTGCAGGCGGAGGTAATGTGGATTTGCAATTAAACTTCAATAGTTTAGGACCTGTCTTTTAGACTCTTTTTGAGAAACAAAAGCCAAAGATATAGGCTTTTCTGAAGATTTTTGAAAGTATTTTGAAAATGAAAGTACCTTTTTACTTATCTTTATATCTGTTTTATTATTTCATAATTATTTGGGCATAATTGTTCTTGAAAGTCATTAATGATAACCTGGGACCTGCTGAAATCAGTGAGAGAGAAACACTTGGTTTGTCTTAGTGCCAAAAGTTTCATCAACTTTGAAATTCACTAGATGTTCCTTTTAATATACTTAGAGAAAGAAACAAAGATGCAAACTGAATGATATAATTACATACTGGGAGCATTAGGCCTGGTAAGGGAGCCACCTTGCAAGTCTGATAGAACGACATTATAATTGCTATGTTGATTTTGAAACAAGTTGAAAGAGATGTAAAGCTCCCTTTCCTTTTTTCCTTTTTTGGTATTTTTCTCATTACATAGCCTATGACCCTGGGAAAATCTTGATGCAAAATATATTTTTATAGAAAGTCAGTTTTTTTGCTTCAATAAGTTGCATATATCTCACAGGAAGGTTATTTTTGTATCAGAAGAAAGAAAAGCTATCAGTTATCCATATTATCACCTTGCAGCTGTTACAAGAGAACTTAGCTGTGGAAATGGAAAAATCTGTCAGAACTCACAAACAAGTTTTGAATAACCTTCAGGAAATCTATAGTTTGCCTTTTTAGCTAGACACCAGGTCCAAGAAAAATGAGAGAGATTTAATAATACAGTTTGATCTTATGTTTTCCATTTATTTTACCAATGAAAGGTGATGACTAAAGCTTTTTTTTAAAAAACCGAATCAAGGGAGAAAACAGCTCGAATCCAAAGGAGTAAGGGTAAACACCCTGTGGGAAGCCCAAAAAGGCCATCATAAAAATTTCCCCCCTTTAAAATCTGGATTTAGGGAGAAAAGAGTCTGCGTGTTCCACCCTCTGGGATTCACCCCAAAACATGAGGGGGGACACTTGCTGGGGCTGGGGGGCCACAGGGAAGAGGCAGAACATGGAAAATAACGCCAGGGTTTCACTGCTGAGAGATCCTGAGCAGTCAATATTCATGGGCCAGACAGATGCAAGTGGTGAAAGGACAGGAAAAGGGAGATAAGAAAAGGAGGAAAGGAAAAGGAGAAAGGAAAAGGAGAAAGAAAGCGAGAAAGGAAAAAAAGGAGAAAGGAAAAGGCAGAAAGAAAAAGGAGAAAGGAAAAGAGAAGGGAAAGGAAGAGGGAGGAAAGGAAAGAGGATGAGGAGGGGAAAGAAAGAAAAAGGAACATGAAAAGGATGAGGAGAATGAAAGAAGGAGGCGGAAGGAAAAGGAAAGGAAGAGAGGAAAGGAAGAGCGAAAAGGGAGAGAGGAAAGGAAAGGAAAGGAAAGGAGAAGGAAAGGAAGAAGGAAAGAGGAGAAGGAAAGGCAGAGAGGAAAAAAGGAAAGGAAAGGAAAGGAAAGGGAAAGGAAAGGAAAAGGAAAGGAAAAGGAAAGAGGAAAGAAAGGAAAGGAAAAAGAAAGGAAAGGAAAGGAAAGGAAAAGGAAAAGGGAAAGGAAAAGGAAAGGAAAGGAAAAGGAAAGGAAAGGAAAAAAGGAAGGAAAGGAAAGAAAGGAAAGGAAAGGAAGGAAAGGAAAGCGAAAGGAAAGGAAAAGGAAAGGAAAAGGAAAGCGAAAGGAAAGGAAAGGAAAGGAAGGAAAAGGAAAAGGAAAAGGAAAGGAAAGGAAAAGGAAAGGAAAGGAAAGGAAAGGAAAGGAAAAGGAAAGGAAAGGAAAGGAAAGGAAAGGAAAGAGGAAGGAAAGGAAAGGAAAGGAAAGCGGAAAGGAAAGGAAAGAAGGAAAGGAAAGGAAAGGAAAGGAGAAAGGAAAGGAAAGGAAAGGAAAGGAAGGAAAGGAAAAGGAAAGGAAAAGGAAAAAGGAAAGGAAAGGAAAGGAAAGGAAGGAAAGGAAAAAGGAAAGAAAGGAAAGGCACAGGGGGCTTCTGCTTGCCCTCGGTGGCTTGGATATGACAGGATGCTTGCCTGGCTGCAGCCTCCCAGCTCTACCTTATCCTGAATTGGCCAAGCTCGCTGCTGCTGCTTGTCCCGCAAGTCGTCGGCCAGGGCTCTGCTCCTGCTTCTCCTTCAGGGCTCTCTTGTCGCAGCTAGGGCCAGGCGGCGTGGGCCAGGGCCAGGAACCCTGCAAGGCAACAACAAGGGACAGGTCAGCACAGCCCAGAAGCTGCCCCCAGCCCTGCTGCCCAGGCTTTGGGACGGGCTGGGATGATGGGGATCGGTCACACAGCCCCCCCACCACTGCACCAAGCTCTGGCACTCGGGCTGAAGGACTGGAAAATCCACCCCGTGCCACCCCCTGCCATTGGCAGGCGACACTTTGCACCACTCAGGGTGCTCCCAGCCCCAATCCCAGCCTGGCTGGCACAATTCCAGATTATGGGGCAGCCACAGCTTGCTGGGCGAATCCCATCCAGCCCCTTCCACACAGCCCAAAACCACCCCACAGCCTCAAAGCACACCCCCAAAGGCTCAATGTACACCCCCAAAGCTCAAAGCAACACCCCAAATCACCTCAATTACACCCCAAAACCTCAACACACCCACACAGCCCAATGTACACCCCAAAGTCTCAAAGTACATTTCGCCAAATCACACCCCCACAGCCTTTCAAAGCACCACCCGAAAACCTCAAAGCTCCCCAAAACCTCAATGTACACCCCAAAACCTCAAATTCACACCCCAAAGGCCTTCAAATTACACGCCCAAAGTTCTCAAGTACATCCCAAAGCACAACCCGCAAAGCCTCAGAGTACAACCCCAAAACCTCAAAGGCACCACCACACAGGCCTCAAAGCCCACCCCAAAAACCCCAAGTCCACCCAGAACCTCAAGCACACCCCAAAAGTGCTCAAATCACACCCCAAAAACCTCAGGAGACACCCCCACAGCCTCAAAGCACACCCAAAGTTCAAATCACACCCCAAAGCCTCAAATCACACCCCAAAACCTCAAAGCACACCCCAAAACCCCCAAATCCACCCCAGAACCTCAAAGCACACCCCAGAACTCAAGCACCAGCCCCAGAACCTCAAACACACCCCCAAAACCCCCAAATCCATCCCAGACCTTCAAGTACACCCAAAACCTCAGAGCACACCCCAAAGCCTCAGAGCACACGCCCAAAACCCCAAAATCCACCCAGAACCTCAAAGCAACCCCAAAACCTCAGATCCAAACCCCAAAAACCTCAAAGTCACCACCCAAACCTCAAATCACACCCCACAGGCCTCCAAAAGACACCCCAAGCCTCAGAGCACCCCCCACAGCCTCAGAGCACACCCCACAACTCAGAGCACACCCCACAGCCTCAAGAACACCCACAACCTTCAGATCACACCCCAAAGCCTCAGAGCACACCCACAGCCTCAGAGCAGACCCCACAAGCCTCAGAAGCACACCCCACATGCCTCAGAGCACACCCCAAGCCTCACGAAGCACACCCCACAGCCAGGCTGACAGCGCAGGCCCCAGCCCCACAGCAGGGCCCTGCATGCAGGGAAAGTTCTGCCCCAATCCCATCCAAGCCTGCCCTAACCCATGCCCCTGCTGCCCTGTCCCACTCCCAGTCCTGATCAAAAGCCATTCCAGGTGGGTGCTGCTGAGCTCCTCAGGCTCCTTCAGACCCACCTGGAGCTGGCAGAAGCAGGAGCAGCTCAGGGATGAGAGGGCACATGGGACACAAGCGCAGAAGAAGGGAACGCGTCCCTGCAGGGATTGGTTGGGAACCTGGTGCCACCCTGAGTTGCCCTCCTCCCTTGCAGGGCTGGGAATGCACCCCCAGTGGGCATCCACAGGGGAGTGGAGCGGTGGGATACACCTGAGATCACCCCAGGAGGGATGCCACCTGAAGATTCATCCCAGAGTATCCACAGGGAGGAATGTCCAGGTGGGATCACCCAGCAGCACCCAGAGAGAGGGATGTTCACCTGGAATGCGCCCCCAGGGACATCCCAACAAGGGAGGGATGTCAGGTGGACCAGCTGGATCACCTGGATTCAACCCCCAGAAGCACAACAGGGAAGGATGTCCAGGTTGGGATCACCCAGGAGCACCCCCAGGTAGGGATGTCCAAGGGTGGTATGGCCTGAGGCTCAGCTGGAATCACCCTTGAGGGAAGTCATATCCAGGTGTGGGATCCCACTGGAATCACCCGGAGCCATCCACAGGGAGGGATGTGCAGGTGGGATTCACCTGGAATGATCCTCCAGTGAGCCCCCCAGGGAAGGATGTGCAGGTGGGATCACCCCCAGGAGCACCCACGAGAGAGATGTTGCAGGTGGGATACCTGGAATTCATCCCAGGAGCATCCCAGGGAGGGGTGTGCAGGTGGGAATCACCCTCAGGAATACCACAGGGGACGGATAATCCAGGTGGATCACCTGAATCACCCCCAGGAGCACACCAAGGGAGGGATGTCTTTGGGTTGGATCACCTGGGATCACTGGGAATGAATTCCAAGGAGCACCCCCAGGTAGGAGATGTGCAGGTGGGATCCCTTGGAATCACCCCCAGGGAGTCACATCCAGGTTGGATCCCCTGGTAATCACCCCAGGAGCTCCACAGGAGGGGCATGCCCAAGGTGGGATCCCCTGGGCTCACCTGAATCACCCTCGAGGAAGTCATATCCAGGTGGGAATCCCTGGAATCACCCCAGGAGCATCCACAGAGAGTTCACATGCCAGGTGGGATCCCCTGCGAATCACCCCAGGGATCACATCCAGGTGGGATCCCCTGGAATCACCCCAGGGAGTCAGATCCAGTTGGGATCCCCTGGAATCACCCAGGGAGTTCAGATCCAGGGTGGGATCCCTGGAATCACCGAGGGAGTCAGAATCCAGGTGGGATCCCTGGAATCACTCCCAGGGAGTCAGATCCAGTGCGGATCCCCTGGAATCACCCCAGGGAGTCAGATTCCAGGTGGGATCCCCTGGGTTCCCCCCGAGCAGGCCGGGGCAGCTCCGGCCAGCCGCAGCCACAAAACCTCTCACCCCGAGGCAGAGCAGCAACAGGAGCTCCCTGGGGGGGTCACAGGACCCAAAACAAGGTTAAGATGAATAAACTTCCATTAGCTCCTCTCCCCTCATTTGCATAACGAGTCTAATCCCAATGAACAGATCTGCGTTCAAGCTGGGAGCTCTCACCCTCCACTGACCCAGGCCTCAGGCGGCTGCGGACTCATCCCTCAGCCACTGGTGAGTTGCCAGAGGGAAAAGGAAATTTCCAGCAAATCCTGGAGCTGAGAGCCAGGAGGAAAAATGGAAATTTCCAGCAAATCCTGGAGTCTGAGAGCCAGGACAGGGAAAAAGGGAAATTTCCAGCAAATCCTGGATGCTGAGAGCCAGGAACAGGGAAAAAGGAAAATTTCCCAGCCAAAGCCTGGAGATGAGAGCCAAGAGGAAAAGGAGATTCCAGCAAATACCTGGAGCTGAGAGCCAGGAGGGAAAAAGGAGATTTCCAGCAAAGCCTGGCAGCTGAGAGCCAGAGGGGAAAAAGGAAGAATTTCCCAGCAAAGCCTAGGAGCTGAGAGCCAGGAAAGGGAAAAAGGAGATTTCCCAGCAAATCTTGGATGCTGAGAGCCAGGAAAGAGAAGAGGAAACTTCACTTTCTGAAATTAGAATAAAACCTCGCACAGCATCCCTTTCTACACACACATCAATATTCATTTTGAATATTTGCAAAAAGCCAGTCATAAAATACAGCGTTTTTCACACCCCAAAGTGCACGGAGCGTGAGGCAAATCCCAAGCTGGTTTGGGGATGCTCAGGTGGATCTGGTGCCCTCCCTGGGCTGGGACAATTTGTGCAATACCTGGTGCCATCCTCTGGGCTGGGGAGGAATTTGTGACAATCTTTGGTGACCTCCAGGGATCCCAGCTGGGTTTGGGCAAGCTCAGCTGGATTGTTGCCCTCCCTGGGCCGGGGGACAATTTTGTGACAATCTTGGTGCATCCCTGGGGCTGGGGACAATTTGTGACAACTTGGTGCCATCCCTGGGGCGGCGACAATTTGTGACAATCTTTGGTGACCTTCAAGAATCCCAGCTAGGCAGGATCCTTTCCTTGGGGAATCTCAGCTGCGCATCTGGTCCCTCTTCTGGGGGTGGGGACAATTTTGACAATGTTGGTGACCTTCAAGGGATCCCAGCTGGGTTTGGAAGCTCAGCTGGATTTGGTTGCCCTCCCTGGCGGCCGCGGACAATTTGTGACAATCTTGGTGCATCCCTGGGGTTGGGGACAATTTTGTGACAATTCTTGGTGCCATCCCTGGGGTTGGCGGGACCAATTTTGACAATTTGTGCGCAATCCCGGTGACCTTCAGGAACCCCAGCTGGTTTTGGGGAAGCTCAGCTGGCATTTGGTCGCCCTCCCTGGGGCTGGGGACAATTTGTGCCATCCTGGCTGCCCTCCCTGGGGTTCGTGGGCAATTTGTGACAATCTTGGTGACGTTCTTGGAGTTGGGGACAATTTGTGCCATCCCGGATTGCCCTCCCTGGGCTGGGGACCAATTTGTGCCAATCCTGGTGCCCCCCTGGGCTTGGGGCGACAATTTGTGCCAATCCCGGTGACCTTCAGGAAGGCTCAGGACGATCCCAGCCCAGGCTGCTCTGAGTCATGCCAGCCCTGAGCCTGCAGGAGGCCCTTAATTGGTGTCAGCGCCTTCCAAACACTGCAGAGCGAGCAGGAAAGGCAACCGGCATTAATTAGTCGGTGGCAGTAATTAGCGKCGGCTGAAATAACCACGGGGGTTGATTAGTGCAGAAAGGGAGAGACTTGGACAGGAAGAACTTGGAGGAAAAACGATTCTGGGATGTGGGAGCTCCCAGAGCACTCCRGTGCTGCTGGAGTGTGGGCTTGGCCTGAGCCTGGCGGAGGAGAAAATGAGGGGGAAAAATGTMCTTTATGTAGGAAAAGAGGTGTCCTTTGTGTGGGAAAAGGTGTCCTTTACATAGGAAAAAATGTCATTTATATGGGGAAAAGGTGTCCTGTATATGGGAAAATAATGATCCTGTATATGGGAAAAAGGTGTCCTTTATATGGGAAAAAATGTCATTTATATGGGGAAAAGTGTCCTTTATATGGGAAAAAAAGAAATCCTTTAAATGGGGAAAAAAGAGATCCTTTAAATGGAGAAAAATGTCATTTATATGGGGGAAAAGGGATCCTTTATATGGGAAAAAGTGTCCTGTATATGGGAAAAAGTGTCCTGTATATGGGAAAAAAGAGATCCTTTAAATGGGGAGACATGTCATTTATATGGGAAAAAAGGATCCTGTATATGGGGGAAAAGGGATCCTTTTTGATATAAAATAGGTATTCTTTTAGATTTAAAAAAACATAATAATAATCCTTTTAGGGAAAGCAAGGATTTGAGATCACATCCCCCTGACAAAATAGGCACAGGGAACATCCCTGGCACCCAAAGGGGCACAGGGAACATCCCTGGCACCCAAAAAGGGACAGGGAATATCAGTGGCACCTAAAACATCTCTGGCACCCTAACCAGGCACAGGGAACATCCCTGGCACCCAAAAGGGGCACAGGGAAGATCAGGGAACATCCCTGGAACCCAAAATCAGCACAGGGACCATCCCTGGCACCCAAAAGGGGCACAGGGAACATCCCTGGCACCCAAAATCAGCACAGAGTACATCCCCGGCACCCAAAAGGAGCACAAGGACCATCCCTGGCACCCAAAAGGGGCACAGGGACAATCACAGGCACAGGGAACATCAGTGGCACCCAAAGGGGCACAGGGAACATCAGGGACCATCACAAGAACCCACAACAGGCACAGGGACCATCCCTGGCACCCAAAATCAGCACAGGGAACGTCCCTGGCACCCAAGGGGCACAGGGAACATCCCTGGCACCCAAGGGGCACAGGGAACATCCCTGGCACCCAAAACAGGCACAGGGAACATCCCTGGCACCCAAAAGGGGCACAGGGACAATCACAGGCACAGGGAACATCAGTGACCATCTCTGGCGCCCAAAACAGGCACAAGGAACATCCCTGGCACCCAAAGGGGCACAGGGAACATCCCTGGAACCCAAAATCAGCACAGAGTACATCCCTGGCACCCAAAAGGAGCACAAGGACCATCCCTGGCACCCAAAGGGGCACACTCCCAGTGCCCTCAGGACACCCAGGGTGTTTCCCTGGCACAAGGCAGGGGTGGCTTTTGTAACCTCTGCCAGACCAAAACAAAAGCACAGCAATGTTTTCCCTGCCCTGGCCAAAAAAAACCAAACAAGAAACCAAAACCCAACCAAACCAAACCAAACTAAACCAAACCAAACCAAACTAAACCAAACCAAACCAAAACCCAACCAAACCAAAGCATCCCTGCAGCATCAGCAGGTTCCTGTCACTGCCACCAGCTCCTGCCCACAGGAATCCTGGAAAATCCCCAAGCACAAGCAGCAAAATTCYTTTTTTCAATGGAATAATTGCCCCAAGCAGGGAATTTAGGCCCAGCACAACCAGTCAGGGTGGA
>NDFG01000910.1:10953-31266 GCA_002167245.1 Sporophila hypoxantha | reverse complement strand
GGGGCTTATACGCTTGATCTTCTTCGGAGCCATTATCCCAGCGTAATCAGGCCTTGCATATCCCCCAGTCTCCTGAGCTGAAGCACTTTCTCTACTTGTCGCTCCCATAATACTTTGGTCATGCCGGACCAGGCTGCGAGCTCGAGCACGTCCATCGAACCCGCACGGAAACCAGAAGGACACACATAAAGGTTTTATCTAAGTCTGTTAAGTTCCAAGATTTGACTGTGTGCATTGTTATCTCTGTTCACCTTCCATCTAAAACCCTTAATCCTTTATAGACATGCAGAATTAGATTTGCTTGCTGAGGTAGGGAAAAGAATAAAAGAGAAACCAAAGTTCACGAGGTTACCTACTACCTCCTCAAATGTATACTAAAGAACGTCACATACACACCGCCTCCTCACAAATCTCAATTGTATTCTTGAAAACTTGTCCTGAAATTTTAAGTCACAAAAAGTCCTCAGATGGGAAAAGCCCTTTTCCACGTAACCTGTGTTTTCAAGAGGAATAATGTGAATGGTAATATCACACAGACAATTTTTCTGGTGTCACTGAGTAGCATAGGATGGACGTTCTTCTCTCTCCACCATTTCTACCTAGAATGGTGTAAATTCAACAATTTTCAAAATTCGTGATACTAAATGTCAGGCTACTTAGTCATCACTCTATAAGGATGGAAGTCTGGCATGGTAGAGGGTTTGATATTCTAGTCAGAAAAAGGAAAGAGCATTGATATTCCTGCGTTCTTAAACTCCCTTCCACTCTCATCTCTAGACTGATTGCTATGGACCTTGAAGCTCTTGTAGATGGCCCTGAGCTATCCCACTGGGTACCCCAAAACTCCTTGGGTATTGCCTTCAATAGAAGCCTCCCATCTTTTTGCACTGATTCCAAAGCTATCATTGCATGTGAGTTACACAGCATGAATTATTTCGTGAGTGTTCTTCATGAGCTGACACATCAGCTATACTTTCCAGGATCTTTTTAACAAGGCACTAAATTAAGAATGAGAAGAGAGTTTAAAATGCCACAGCGCTCAAATTGAAAGAGAGGATCATGACATGTTTCTATTGTAGCCATGTCGAAATTTGCTGTTTAATCTTACATCTACCAAAGTGTTATGGGATAGTTAGATGCGTGTAAAGTTCTGGCAAGTTGGACTACAAAGAATTATAGACCTTAAAACTCGCTACTCAGTGCGCTTTCTAACTGACGATTCCTTACTAAGAAAAAGCCTGGGGCACTAAGCATCTAACTTGTGAGTGAGTCCCTATATCTGGGAAATAGTAAACTGCTATCTGAAGCTTCTATATTTGCATTCTCCTATTACATTCAAGCTGGAGAAAACATCTTCAGCTTTCAGGGATTTAGAGGGACAGAAGTTCATCCTACTCACTCTGGTCCTCATTCGTGATGTTGATTCAATTACATCCAAGAAGATATATGGTGTTTGAAGTTTGTTTAAAGGTACTTCTAACCAAAATGGTATTTTTGTATTTGAATTCTATCTCTAGCTTTCAGATTAACCTAAATGCGTGAAGTAGGGCACCCCCTTCACATCTCAGCTTCATACTGAGCTTCTTTACAGCCAGCTTAAACAACATGGGAATACCTAAAACAGGAGTGCTGTACTCGATCTAAACATAGAACAAGAACATAGATAGCCTAATTTACTCTTGACATAAGCACAATTCACATACGATTCCCAGAACCAAGCCCTGAAACTTATTATGCACAGCCATGACATCAGGCTGGCATGAACACATATAAGGAAATTTATAAACCTAAAAATATTTAGGTTTCCCTCACAATCCCCAAACTAATCAAAATCTTCCAACTCTTGTTAATCCTGCCAACCAAATCTATGGGCTTTTTTCCCCTGACATGAAGTTAAAAATTATTCCTTTTTGTTCTGCCCATATCTTTCAGTTTGGAATTCAGAGGATGATGAGGGGACTTTCTCTCCTTTGAAAGTCACACAAATTTTATCTTCAGGAGCAGGTTTTTTCTACCACTACATTCATAATTTGCTATAAACAAAGCCCCAGTAACGTCCAGGTTTTTTCTGAGTGAAGGAATAGCATGAACCAGATACCTCACTGAAATATACCAAAACCAAGGCCAGCTCACTAAGTAATTCTGCACTTGTCTTGCTGTAAGCTCTTGAGGTACATTTGGAGCAAATTGTCTCGTTGACCAATCACATGCGTACGTTATCATCCTGTTATTGTCAGCGTTCCTCCTTGAAAGAAGAAGGAACACATTTACCTTGCGCCAATTACAGTGCTAGGTACATCATGGTTAAACTTGACTTCCACTCTTGATTAGAAATATTGCTCTAGAAGCATAAATTTAGGTCCATTTAATTTTCAGATCTATCATACGTAGGCAATTGGGATTGCCTTGCATTTTGTGGTCTTTATCTAGTCTATTTTATTAAAGACTCACATAGAGTTTTTGGAATTGTCTGAAAAAAAAGTTGTCAGTAAACGCTCATATGAATTAGGGTTCCAGCCTCAAACAACTGCATTTTCAATACTGTCAATTTCTAAACCCAGGTGTATGACAAAGGAGAATTAATCCTTTGCTATTCCTCAGGACACAAAGTTCATCACACAAACTTTATGCCTAAAACTGAAGGGACAAGTTATCCCTGTCTAGATGCAATTTAGATTATATTAACCACGTAAATAAACAGGACTGTGCCAAAGGTCCGTGTTGGCCACCAGAGATCTGTACCAGCCACAACCTGCCTGGAAGCATCAGATGCAACAAACATTGTGCCCAGTTACAGTTGCTCAAGGCTTCGAAAGCTGTCATAGCGGGCCAACCATTCTGGCTGGCTTCCTGTTGTATTTGCAGACTCTAATGAACTGTTTTATAACTCACAAGGATGATTGCAATAGACTTGCTTAGCCACTAGGCTGCCAGGGCCCATCTGTCAAGGATCGAACTTGCACATTAATTATGCTTTTTAATAAAAAATCTCAAGTTCTGCCTTGTGGGACAATCTGGCCTGTGACAATACACAGATGTCTTGCTGAAAGTATCAAGATAGAAGTGAGATGATCCCTAAGATCATAAAACTAGTCATCTGGACTTAAGGAAGAATATTAGCTAAATCAATTTTTCGTTATAGTAATCTTTTAAAATCGTGGTAAGCTATAATCGGTGAGGAATGCAGGCGCTCAGGAGCATATTACAAAACAGCACGCCATCCCGGAGGGTTCTTGTTGGCACTGCTATCTCAGACAGCTACCCTTGGAGAAGCAAGAACTGCTGTATATATTTATTGCTCTCAAACACCATCACCATATTTCATCAACTACAGCTCAATTCTTTATGGACAGTGTAGCAAGCATTTGCTCTAAAACTCCATCCTATCGCAAAGTCAACTCACAGAAATAAAATAATCAGCCTGAAACACCATTACACCAGTGTTTAACGGCCCTGCGGAAAACGTTTCAGTGAAGGGAGTTCGATTTTCGCGTTTAGCCCTGAGCTGGCAAAACTTGGCTTACAAACCTAAATGATAAACATCCTCTATTAGTATTCTTGGAACGATACTTGAACAGATCTCTCCATACACATTCATGAGAACAGCTTCCTCACCTACAGCTTTGGACAATCAAGCCTATGCCATGTGTTCAGGAACACCCACAGAAAAATATAGGTTCTCTGCATCGAGTGGCCACTTCAGCTGTCCACCGTTGAGATGGCTTGGTGTAACTTCCTCAATACCACTTGAAAACCCCGCTTTTTCTACTCACTATTCTAGCATTACCAAAGGTGCGCGCGAGTCTTTGCGGTATGCATGAAACAAATCTTGACACAGGTCAAAAATGACAGGCTTTTACAGTGAAGACCACATTTCCCAGTGAACACTTGACCTATTCTCTCCTCTCGTTTTTGAAGTGATAAACTTAAAACCCAAAGGGAAGTTATCACTTTAAATTGATGCTTGAATTTTTGTGCAATATACTATGCAGTAGGGAAAAAAATCTTGTTATGTTTGAATTAATAACTCAATAACTTCCCTGATTTTATTAATTCTGTGTATGTACTCATAAAGATAACACTAAAAGACAAACCTCAGAGGCAAAAATAGGAAAGAAATAAATTTGAGCAATTAAGGGCACATAAGAAATGATTATGGTTGTAGTAGGATTGGGAATACAGTCTTTTCCTTCATGCATTGAAGATTCTCTTCCTTTTTTATCACTTTTTCCCAATTTTGAAAGTATTTGCCTTGAAAACACATTTGCATTGCGAAAGTGGAGTGTGATGGTGCGGGGGCTGCGTTGAGGGTATACAGTTATATCTTTACATAGTCTACAATTAGCAAATGCTTACTACCAATTATACTCGACGCGATCCTCATTGGTCTTCGTGGTGAGGAAAAAGACAGAAATAAATGCACCTACTAGGAATGCTAGATATATAAGCTCATGTCTCCATATATATACAATATATTTGTTAGATACTCAAGTGCAATTAGCAAAAACCTTTCCCTGGACAAGTTTAAATATATCTCATGGGCGTTGTTGTTGCACCATACCACATAGAAAACAGCAGCAGACCACCTTCCTGCAAGCCACCAAAAACTCCCCTTTCTGTGATAGAACTATTTCAGCATGTATCCAGACCAGAGGCTCTTACATGGCGGTTTCGCCAGAGGATGCACATGCCCTTACTCTCTCCCACACTGCTTAAACTGCTCTGATTCAGTCAATGGATGTGAATGATCAGGAACCGGACGGAAAACTGGGGCCACTTGATCAACTTTACATGTTTCAACTGCCATTTGGCTACCACCAGATCACAGTCATGAGACTTGCTCAAGGCAATAATTGCCAATCATGTAGAGCAATAACAATTCTGCTTTTTTAGTCCCGTTCAATGTATTACGAAAGCTTATAGCACGCAAATGTAACAGCAGTACAACTGAGAAGAAGAAAGTCAGCTGCAAGAACATAGTCATTTAGTATGAACTAACGTGGTCATTGATGTCTTTGCCAGACCAAACACATTAGGTACAGGAGCACTCTCCATGGTCTTTACACAGTCACTTGCTCTGCGGATAGGAGAACAACTGGAAGTGAGGTCTTCGAGGAAATGATTTCCTTCGTTTTCTGTGGAAACACCTATCTCTTGTTCAGCTCTTTGCATCTGACCTCTGCCAGACTCCTAGGTTCTGCCTCCTCAGGATGGGCAGCAGCGGGAGGGCATGGCCAAGCAGCAATGGTATTAGGGCAGGGTTTTGCTGGTCAGCAGCGTGCGTATACAATGTGCTGGAAGGAAGGAAGGGCTTTTAAAAACTTTGGATGCGATGATCCTGGAGGCAGACATGGCTCTATCCCAGACACACACTCTACCTCTAAAAAGAAGAAAAGGAGGGCTGGATAAAAGCGAGATGAGTAAGACTCACTCTGTGAGAAGTGCATCCAGCAATGTTAGATTCCATGCAGAAACCTCAAAGAAAGGACTGCTTCAACGGAAGGAAACAGTGGAATGGAACACATTGAAAAACAGTCATGGGCATGCTGCTACCAAAACTCTCTAACTTGTCTACAGTGGTTTATTCATTGAAATAACATTCAACATTTTTTACAACTATCTTGCCTCTATCTGTTATTGTTCTCATGGAAACTTAATTCTGGTTAGCTAGTAGATGTTACTCCAGAAAAAATCTAGAGAGGATTCTATACCCAAGCTTAGTCGTAGAGACAAGAAACTGGAATATCAGCAATCAGGCCTTCTGTTTTTCCACGTCAGTAGATTAGAATCCAGCACATAGAGCACAAGAATTGCGTTCAAAACTTAAAACTGTAGCGCGAAGGATGGTGGATGGGGCATTACTGCTTGACACATCGCAATAAAGCACTCTCAATCTTTCAACTGGACAATAGTCCCTCACTGGAAACATTTAGGTGCCTGATATGGTTTTCTTTATTCAATTTTTTCAGGTGCTTTGCTGGAGTTTAAGAACACCTGGATGCAGTATCCAGTGCAAACAACTGACAACTACGAAACGTGACTGCGACCAGGTTTAGCAAAAAGGGCATACTAAACACGAAGACAGTGGCCAAAGAAGCGGGCCACCATCCAAGTCATACGGTGTAACAGAACGAAATAATCTGCCCTATCTCCTGCTCTCACAGCTTTACAAATCCCACTCAAACACTCACCTAGAGAGTCTCCTCTTCATAGCACAGAGCTGCCCTGCTTTACAAGCACTGATAGCCTTCAGTGATTTTCTGCTGTCTTTTGTTTGTTTGTTTGTTGTGAGCTACTCTCTATTGTCGCTCTCTCCTCTCTCAGCAGATGTCTACAGTAATGCAATCTCCACTGTTGGCATCCAACACTTTGGCGTGGTATTATATAATTTATGCCCAAATGTCATTGGCTTCACAGGCGCGATCACAGCCTCTGAGGCTGGCAGTTGCTGGGGAATGCAGCACACGTTAATGAAACTTGTCTCTCTGCCTTTTTAATAATCATCTCAGATGGCAGCAAGCCCTTCGATCTTCACCAGAGGATGGTTATTGCACCCCATGAGAATCATGAGCTTAACTAGGAAGTCCTAATGCTATAATTCAATTACCTCTCATAGAGCGTATGTTCTTAACATATATTTATTGAGGAGAGGTGTCTGTAATGCACACACATATCTAGACCATTTGGAGTAGCAGAAACAAGCCTGCAGTAGAAGGGAGGCACAACACCAAGGTGACGAGACCCAGAGATTACTCTGAACACAAACACAAGCTGTTCTCTGGCGCGTAAGCTACGCCAATCATCCAGTTGCATTCAAGTGAAGAAGATGGAAATGGAGTTAAACTAAAAGAGAATAAGCAGAGGACAGTTGCACAGACCTAGATAGAGAGATGCTAGCGACAAGACATTACATGATCTGATCAGAAGCCTCGCAAAAACTACTGGCTGTTACCTCCAGAACTAAACTCCTTAGCGCAAGCTTATTTTTTTTATGGCCCAGATGAATCATTGATACTCTTTTAATTTTACTTTTGTGTTAGTTTTCTCTGGGTCTACAGCCTCCAAGGTCTTGACCACTGGGGCGTCTCTCCATATCTTCAGTTTTCGAGAGTAGATGCTTGACTCCCATCAGAATTTAAAGCAAAAGAATCCAAGAGCTGATTGTCTTGTTGCAGATTGGTCGTCAAGAAGGAGGAGTACAAAAGGAGCCCTGGAATGCAGGCTGGTTGCTCTTGCCAGTTTTGCCTCTGCTGGCTTTGCAGCCTTTTCTGGGGTGGGGCAGACAATGACAGACATTCCAAGTGTCCCCAAGGAGGCCAGTGAGAATCCACAGCTCCTCCCAAAGCTGGCTCTCGCTCCTCCTGAGCTCCTTTTGCTCCTGCTTTACAACCCTGGTGCACTCGATGTGCTCAGCCGCACCATTACACTCCTCCCAAAGAGGCAGTTTAAGGCTCTGTGCCAAAAGGCCAACACCACACCTCTGCTTTCCCCTTGCAGGGTGGCCTCCAGAGCTAGTATCCCTGCCTTTGAGCAGGAGCTGGCTTCCTGTCCAGGCACTTTCTGGGGTTCTCTTTCTCTCTAGTTCTCCTAGCGACCTCATAAACTCTCTGAGGCCGAGCAAGAGGGCAGCCAGAGGCTGAATTAACTAGGACCTACACCAATCTTATTCCGAATATATACTCCCTCACTGATATTCCCAAATTCAGTTCTTAATACTGCATAAACTGCTGAAAAACTTCCCCAGACTCTCTCTCCTTCCCCTTACCCTCCTCAGACCACAGGTGAGGTGTCTCATCATCTTCCCAACCTCTCCCTCCTCCATCTACCCAGTTGATGTTATACCCCATACTTTCCTCCTAAGGCCCACTTCCCGCTTTGAATTTCACCACGTCTCACCACAGATGTACAGATATAATTCTCCTACCACCTCACGCCAAATTTTTCTCTATTTCCATGCCAGGAGTTATACTTTATTCCTCTTCCCTTCACAGAAAAACCTGTGCCTTCGCACGCGCCCAGCGCCTAGCTTTGCGCTCTATCAACCGCCACGCCGCATTGCGTTCCGTCCTCGCGAGGCTGAAGGCCCAGTAGACTTTCCATCAGACGATCTTTCGGGCCCCGACTAGACCACAAAGAGGTTAACCGAGACAAAAGAAAATCCATCCCCATTGTCCTGAGTAGTCACTTCCCTGTGAACATTTCAGTCCCCATTTTCTCCAGTAGCTGACATCAACAGGTATTTTGTTATTCTCAGCCCCACCCATGACAGCACCCTCACTTCATCTGATACGAGCTCTCTCTTATCTCCCACATGCTCCCACGGGACTTTTAGGATTGCTATTCTTGCAAACTTATTCTCACTCAATTCTCTTAATGACATTTCCAAATAGCATCCACGGAAAAGGAATGAGCAGGAATCCCGTCGTCGGCTGCGGCAATGAACCAGAGATCTGTCCAGCCCCCAGGCACAAACTGGGGACCTGCTCCATCCCTGCCTTGCAAATCAAGGGCTGAACAAACCTGGCTGAAGTTGTGGTTGTTGCTAAAACTCGACTGAGTCATAGTTTGCAGGATTTAACAGCTCCAGTCATCCTCAACAACTACTGCCCAAGGAAAATCACAAATTAGTGCCCCTCAAATGCATGCAGAGGACATGCAACAGAATGGTTTTTGATTAGAGCGGAAAATTTGCCTCTATATATATAGAAGCAAGCCTAATAGTGGTGATGCTACTCACATTCCACACCACCCTGATCGGCATCATCTGTGTCCCCAGGACTTGGTGCCAGAAAATGAGAATATATCCACTGGGAACCTGTAGCCATGGGAACTATCCACTGGGTCGGGACTTGTGGAAACAAGCATCCACGGAGGTGGACAGCTTATTCGTTAAAAAGTAATCTTTTTTATAAGGCTCCATTTTCTAAAAGTATAATGCAGGATCCAAGGGATCAAACGCCCTGCCACGGCCAGCTTCAGGGAAGGTGAGTATGTGTTTCTTCTTAACATTTAGATACCAAAAAAAAAAACTACAGAGATGAGATGCATTAGAGAGATACAGATATATTAGCAGTTTCTCTATCAATAAACATTTTGAGCACACACTAGATGCTTGATCATTTCTCAAAAAATTACAATTTAATTTCAAATAGTGCCAGAGTTTGCATCAGTGGACGAGAAAGCCCATGACCCAGAGCAGCCCCTGCCCTGGCTTCCCTCTGTCACTGTCACACGTCACTGGTGTCACTGTCTACTGCCACTGTCACGTGCACTTGTGGTACTTGCCCGCCGTACACTCTGTCACTGTGTCACAAACAACTGTCAACAAACTGCCACTGCACTGGCACTGTGTCCAACTGTGTCAACTGTCACTCTGTGGTCCACTGCCCTTTGTTGCCACTGTCCTGGTGGTCACTTGTCAACTTGTCACTGTGTTACTGTCACTGTCCAACAACTGCCAACTGTGTCACTGGTCACTGTGTCAAGACACTGTCACACTGTCAACTTGTCACATGTCAAAAACATGTCACTGCCCCACACTGTCACTGTGGGTCACTTGTCATGCCCCTGCAAAGCTGTCACTGTTGTCACTCGCCCAACTGCCACTGTCACCTATGTGTCACTGTCTGTGTCACTGTCACTGTGTCACTGGTCACTGGGTCACTGATCACTGTGCCCATCTGTCTGCGTCACTGTCCACTTGTGTCACTGCCACGCTGCCACTGTCACTGTGTCAACTGTCACTGGTGCCACTGTCACTGTCACTGTGCCACTGTCTGCGTCACTGTCACTGTGTCACTGCACTGCCAACTGTCACTGTGTCACTGCCACTGCCACTGTCCACTTGTGCACTGGTTGCGGTCACTGTCACTGTGTCACTGCCACTGCCACTGCACGGCTCTCCTGCCCAGGTGGGAACCCCAGGCAAGAGCCCCCAAAGGCTGCAGAGCTCTGCCAAGCCCCAGAGCTGCTGCTGCTGCTGTGTACGTGGAGAGAGGATGAACAACTCCTCAGCTTTTTACAAATAGCTTGTAAGAGCCCGGTATGTTATTACAGCGCTGGAACATGCAGAGATCGCTCTCTTTAAAAGGGCACGCGCACCTTTCGTGAGCTCCAGCCCTTCTTTTTATCCCCTTTCAAAATGCATATTGCACACAATTCACAATAGGCTCATACATATTCATTTTGCGAGTTTCGCAGTGCTTTGCTGTTGGATATCGCAGAAGGAATTCTTGTGTCCCCGCCCTGTTCCGCAGCGTCTCTGTCTTCCTTTATCTCTCTTTTCGCCGTCCCTGTTTTATTCCTCATGTCTTTTACTGAAGCACAGCTTTTCCTTTTGGCCTGGCTTAACACAGAAAAGGCACTTTTCACCTCTTTTTACTCTGGGGGGGTTTTCTATGCTCAGCTTGCCCCCAAGGCAAGGCAAGCACAGGGGATGCTGTGCCCAAGCAAGCACAAGGGATTGTGTGCCCTGCCAAGACAGGGATGTGTGCCCGCAACACAGGGATGGCTGTGCCCTGCCGCAAGCCAGGGATGTGTGCCGCCAAGCACAAGGGATGTGGTGCCCTCAAGCACAGGGATGTGGTGCCCTGCCCCAAGCACAGGGATGTGTGCCCTGCCCAAGCACAGGGATGTTGGTGCCCCAAGCACAGGATGTGTGCCCTGCCCCAGGCACAGGGATGTGTCCCCAAGCCACAGGAATGTGTGCCCCAAGCAGCAGGGATTGTGTGCTTGCCCAAGCACAAGGGATTGTGTGCCCTGCCCCAGGCACCAGGGATTGCTGTGCCCTGCCCCAAGCAAGGGATGCGTGCCTGCCCCAAGCACAGGGATGTGTGCCCTGCCCCAAGCACAGGGATGTGTGCCCCAAGCACAGGGATGTGTGCCTTGGCCCCAAGCACAGGTGATGTGTGCCTGACCCCAAGCAAGCACAGGGATGTGTGCCCTGCGCAACGCACAGGGACTGTGCCTCCCCAACACAGGGATGTGTGCCCCTGCCCCAAGCAAGCAACAGGGATGGTGTCCCTGCCCCAAAGCACAAGGGGAAAAAAAAATTTGGCTGTGCCCTGCCCAAGCACAGGGATGTGTGCCCTGCCCCAAGCAAGCCAGGGATGTGTGCCCTGCCCCAATGCACAGGGATGTGTGCCCCAAGCACAGGGAATGGTGGTGGTTGGGGGGGGTGGGTTTGCGTGGGGTGTTGGTGGGGTTGGGTGGTTGTGGGTTGGGGGGTGGGTGGGGGTGTTGGGTTGGTTGGGTGTTGGAGTTGTGGAGGGTGGGTTGAGGGGCCCAAGCACAGGGATGCTGTGGCCCTGCCCCAAGCGACAGGGATGCTGTGCCCTGCCCCAAGCAACAGGGAATGTGGCCCTGCCCAAGGCAAGCACAGGATGTGTGCCCTGCCCCAAGCACAGGGATGCTGTGCCCTGACCCCAGAGCAAGGGGATGTGGTGCCCCACGCAAGGGATGTGTGCCCTGCCAGCAACCAGCCCAGAGGCAGCGGGTGATTGCCTGGCACACTCAACAGCACCCCCGCCATGGCCAGCACCCTGCCCTGCCTCCCTGCAGCTTTCCTGCTGCAGCACAATTGCTTGCCCACTGAAAAAGCAAGGCACAAGCCTCCCGAGGATATTCCCTGGGATTCACATTCTCTGAGCCTATGAGAATAGAAAAACAAATTCTTATCTCAATTTACTGGCTCCTGTGCTGTTCACAGCGGAATGCATTGTGGAGGTGTTTACCTGAAAGGGAAAATTAGATAATAATAATTAAGATTATTAAGCATTAGATTCTAATAATTGGATTCTGGTGTGAGCTGTTGTGATCTCACTGCAAATAAATCCAGGTGTCGTGGTGTGTCATGGCAATGTCAGCTTGACTGCCACAAAATTCCTGTGCAGTGCCTGGCAGAATTCAGTGTGAAGATGTAATATAATGTAATGTATTATAGAATAATACATGTGTATATGAAGTAATTAAATGATCCTTCGGATAAGATGGAGTCCTCCTCATCATTCCCTCCCCTTGACAGTGGGCAAAATATCTCCAATACTCCGCTGCAGTGACAGTGGTAGTGACACGTGGCAGTGACAGTGACACAGTGAACACAGTGACACAGTGACAGAGTGACAGTGGCACCGTGGCAGTGGCAGTGACAGGATACAGTGACTAATGACAGTGACACAGAGACAGTGACACAGTGGCAGTGAAGTGAAATGACAGTGACAGTGACACAGTGACACAGGAAGTGACACAGTGACAGTGGAACAGTGACAGTGACCCAGTGACAGTTGACAGAGTGCGGCAGTGGCAAGGACACAGTGACACAGTGCAAGGACAGTGACACAGTGACAATGACACAGTGACACAGTGACAGTGACACAGTGACACAGTTGACAGTGGACAGTGACAGTGAACACAGTGACAGGGACAGTGACACAGTGACACAGTGGCAGTGGCAGTGACACAGTACGTGACCACAGTTGACAGTGACAGTGAACAGTGACACAGTGACAGTGACACGCTGAAGTGACACAGTGACAGTGACACAGTGGCAGTGGAGTGACACAGTGGACACAGTGACACAGTGAAGTGACCAGTGACACAAGTGACAGTGACGCAGACACGTGGCAGTGGACACACGTGGACAGTGGAACAGGGACCAGTGACAGTGGCAGTGACAGTGACAGTGACACAGTGACACAGTGACAGTGACAGTGACAGTGACACAGTGACAGTGACACAGTGGCAGTGGCAGTGACACAGTGACACAGTGACACAGTGACAGTGACAGTGACACAGTGACAGTGACGCAGACAGTGGCAGTGACAAAGTGACAGTGACAGTGACACAGTGGCAGTGACGCAGACAGTGACACAGTGACACAGTGACAGTGACAGTGGCAGTGACAGTGACAGTGACACAGTGACACAGTGACAGTGACACAGTGACAGTGACACAATGACAGTGACACAGTGACAGTGACAGTGGCAGTGACAGTGACAGTGACACAGTGACACAGTGACAGTGACAGTGACAGTGACATAGTGACAGTGGCAGTGACAGTGACACAGTGACAGTGACGCAGACAGTGACACAGTGACAGTGACACAATGACAGTGACACAATGACACAGTGACACAGTGACACGGTGCCAGCGCCCTGGTGGCCAGGGCTGCTGGCCAGGCAGCCAAAGCTGCACAGCTCTGTCCCCCAGGCCCTCTGTGCCCCCTGCCTGGGGCCAGCCCGCAGTGCCCGGAGCTGCTCCCCGCCAGCCCAGCGCCCCGAGCTGTGCTGGGCAGGGCCCTGCAGTGCCCCGAGCTGTGCTGGGCAGGGCCCTGCAGTGCCCAGAGCCGCTCCCCGCCAGCCCAGCGCCCCGAGCTGTGCTGGGGCAGGGCCCTGCAGTGCCCGGAGCCGCTCCCCGCCAGCCCAGCGCCCCGAGCTGTGCTGGGGCAGGGCCCTGCAGTGCCCGGAGCCGCTCCCCGCCAGCCCAGTGCCCCGAGCGTTCCTGGGGCAGGGCCCTGCAGTGCCCGGAGCTGCTCCCCGCCAGCCCAGCGCCCCAGGGCGTTCCTGGGGCAGGGCCCCGCAGTGCTCCCACAGGGACAGGGCTGGCACAGCCACCTCGGGGCCCACTGCGGGACAGGAGTGCAGAGATGTGGGAACTCCGCACATCACTTCGGATGTGAGGAGTATCCTGAGACCATGTTGGGAGCCGAAACCCCCTCGGGGGGCTCAGAGACCTTGCCATGATGCCCGGAACACTTGGTGGTTGGACTTTGATCCTGCAAGTGAATTGCCAAGTTTGGTATGAGGACAAGAAGATCACACAGGTTCAAAAGGGTTGTTTTTATAAGTTTGTGCACAGGGTGAAAATGTAGATTTGGATTTTAGTATTAGGTAATGGGGAAAGGATGGAGGGAACAGGCGTGTCTCGTCCTTTCTTTCCTTCTTCCTTGTTCTCATCTTCTGCTGTGATGTTTGGCACCTGTGGGGGAAATTGGTCTGGGCATAGAGGTGCACTGTCTAACTCTGGGTTGATGGGTATTTGAAAATAAAAGGTAAATATGTTATACGTAATTTGTAGTACACCCAGACGACACAGCCTCGTGGGAGGGCTGGAAGAGCGTTGTGGCTGCCGTGCTGGACAGACCTCTGTCTGCAGGGAGAAAATTTTTAGAATAAGATAAATATAAACAACTGAAGACCGAACACCAGGACGAGTCTCATTCTTCCAGAAACCTGGGGGCCTTCCTGGACACGCAGCTCACCTTCGGGGCAGACGAACATACAGCAAACCGCCAAACAGAGACACCTTTTCAAAGACACCTTTTGGTTTGCATTGCCTCCAGAACAACTCTGTAAAACCAGGCTCAGACCTTTCCCTCCCTCAGCTGTCTTCCCTGCTGCAGACACCAGGAGGGAATGAAGCCCAGATTTCCAGCAAGCAGAACTCTACAAACCCTGACTGCAATGATTTATACAGAACAGCCGGTGGAGAAATCTGGATCTCCCCTCCATTGATGAAGTCACACCGGCAATTCCATCAATTCCGAAGGCTCCAATTGTGGATCCTGGGAATGGCAGGCAGCCTCAAGGAATGAATCCCCTCAGAACAAAGCCCATCAGAGCAGAGCTGGAGTGACAAAGCAACAGGCAGGAGCCTTTCCCTGGTAGGAAGGCAAACAGCTCCAAGGGGGATGCTGGTGATGTCCATGGCATTTAAACGTGGCCTGACTCACAGGTTTCTGGAGGAAGTGGCAAACACCTATGGAATTTGCTGGAGAAAAGTCAGCCCTGGGAAGCACAAAAATAAATAAAAAACACCTACCCCAGAACAAGCAAAAACTTTCGGGAAAATCGTGCCTGCTTTGGAGAATCCTTCCTGCAATGTGGGGGAAGTCTGGGATGGAGATGGACTGGGGGAACAGACTGGGAATGGAAATGGACGGGAATGGAGATGGACTGGGAAGGAGATGGACTGGGAAATGGAGATGGGACTGGGAATGGAGATGGAGGTGGGAATGGGAGATGAATTGGGATGGAGATGGAGTGGAAGGAAATGAAACTGGGAATGAAATGAACTGGGAATGGAGATGAACTGGGAATGAAGGTGGTAATGGAGATGAAGGTGGGAATGGAATGAAAGTAGGGAATGGAGATGAAACTGGGAAATGGATATGAACTAATATTCCAGTACTTTATTCACAGAAGCAATAATAAAGTACTGGGGCATGCTCTTCCCAGGGAAATGGTAGAATCACCATCCCTGGATGTGTTTAAGAAAAGACTGGACATGGCACTGGTGCTGTGGTCTAGCTGATGGTGGCAGGGCACAGGTTGGACCCAAGATCCTTAGAGGTGTCTTCCAACCTCATTATTCTGGGATTCTGGGATTCTATAACTGGGAATGGTGATGAAGTGGGGAATGGAGATGGCTGGGATGAGGTGAACTGGATGGAGGTGAACTGGAAATGGAGAATAGAACCGGGATGGAGATCGGACTGGGAAATGGAGATGGACTGGGAATGGAGAATGAAGGTGGGAATGGAGATGAAGGGTGGAATGAAGATGAAGGGGGGAGTCACTGAGGAGCCTCCTGCGAAGCCTGCAGGCACTGGGGACGTGTGGGGAGAGAAGGGAAAGGGAAAAGAAATAAAGAGAGGAAGACCAGACACCCAAAACCCATCAAAACCCAAAGTTCAAATGCTCTCAGAGCACAGACATGGAAGCTTCCCGCTTCCTTTCCAGTGAGGAACAATCCTCGCAGCAGCTCGCTTCCGGACACTGGGAAAGCAAAGGCCATGCCAGCAAGGAGCCTCCAGGCTGCATTTCACATGCCCTTGCACCTGCAGATGGCACCAGTGCAGCTCTGAGAGATGAGTCAAGACCATTATGAAGACCATGAAGAACCTTTAGACCACAATAAGAAATGAAGGCAGAACCCTTCAGCGTCCGTTTAATGTCTGCCCTGTCCTGGCTCCCCATGCAGAGCAGGATTTCACTGACAAACCCAGCAATGAAATCATCCTGCTGGGATCTGCACAAGTCAGATCCCAGTGCAAGCTGGAGTTCCATCACGAAGCCGGAGTTTTGCATGCTAGACTACTGAAGCAAGCAAGCCACAGCCTAAGAATGCAGGAACAGAAAGGAAACTGGATGGGAGAGAGGGAAATGACCAAGGAGTTCATTTTTTGAAAACTCTTTTTTGATTTTGGAGCAGCACAAGCCCTGCACAAGCTGCTCCTGTCCCCTTCTGTTAGCTCACTAACAATATTTTTGTTAAGAAGCAATTTGACAATTTTTACATTGAAATGAAAGGCACGTGTGCACGTGGCTTCAGCTGCAGAGACAAAGCCCATATGGGCTTCCTATCAGTGGTCCCACACAAACATCCAGGCAGAAGCCAGGAGGAAAACAGGCTTTAGGGAGATGGATGGAAGGGATTGGTGCTCCCTGCCCGCCAGGAAACACAGCCCAGGCTGTTTTAGAAAAAAATAATTGCTCTTTTCTCCCTAAGCCCAAGGACTCCCAGTGGCAAGGGAAGTCTGGCTTTGATTCAGCAACAAAGGAAACTGTGCGGTTAAATTCTGACAAAATAACTGGTGAGCCTCTGAAAATCTCTCGCTAAATAATCCCACTGAGAAAGTGCTAAATTAAAGCCACAACAGGCTTGATAATGTAATTATGAGGCTGCACTTAAGAGCTTTTAACTTAAATACAGTGAACAGTCGCCTTCACCCCTCATCCGGCTGGGAATGAGGGAGAAAAGTGCTGGCCCTAAAGCCAATGGAATAGCTGAGGGTGCCTAAAACTGCCGACGCCAGTTTGGAGCTTGCTCATTCTCCTGGAGGACTAAAATAAATCCCAAAGTGACTCATCCAGGGATTCCTTTCCACAGCTGGACTGTGAAAAAAGGATGAGCATTGCTGGGTGGCAATGAAGGAAAAGGGGAGCAGGAGCACAGCCTGGTATTGAAGCCTTCAACCGTGCAACAAAACAACATTCTGAGCCAGAATAACTGAGAATAAAGCTCAGAGAGATTAATTGACCAAATTTAGCAATCAAAGTAAAATGAAGAGAAAAACCCAATAAACTGTTAGGGTTTTTTCTTCCAAAGCCCTTCCAAAGTGCTGCCCAGGTTAAGAAACGAACTTTCACAGATGAATTGTACTGGAAAGCTGAAGAGGCAGGCAGAGAGGGCAGCTCAGAATGAATGTCAACCTAAAGCATGGCTGAGTGGTTGTTTCTGGGCTCTGGAGAAGCCAGGAGAGCTGGAATGGGCAGGGTTTCCCGTGGGTTAGGGATTTACACCCTGGCACAAGTCCAAAGTCCTCCCAGTGTAGTATTTTCTGCCTTTTCAAACAGTTTAAAACCAAGGTGCTCTGCAAGGGCAAAAGGTGACAACAGCCTCTGGAAAAGGAAAGTTTCATTCTGGCAGGAGGTGGCATGAAGCACATCAGCCTGCACTGAAAGTGAAATAAAAGCAAAAGGAAAAAAGGAATTAAATGAAGCAAATGGTATACATGCTGGAGACATCCTTCCAGACTCTGCTTCTAATGAAGTCAGCTAAAATTTTCACCATGTTGACAAATTCTCCTTTAATGGCTCTCTTGGAGTATAAATGCCCACTTGTTTCTAAGGAAAAGCCTTGCATTGTTATTTCAAGAAGAAATCCAAATTCTGGCAGTAAGTCCCAGGCACTGAGCTGCTCCTGCTCTCTCTCCCTGAGTGCAAAGTCCCAGAGCAGCAATCCCTGAGCCAGGACAGCCAACAGTGGCCCTGGAGCACGTGGAGGGAGCAGACAGCTGGGGCTGTGCCAGCTGAACAATGGGATTTTCTCTGCAGGAATGTGACAATCCTTCCCTATTCCACAAAGAACTGAAGAGCTGGGACTCACCTGGAAATCTTTAAAATTTGTTCTTCTCGTGAAGAGGAGCTCAATAAAAATAAACTTCATGGGTTGTTGTGAGAAGGCAGAGTGTCTGAGCAAGTCACCCAAGCCATGCCTGGCCCCCGGTGAGAATCCTGCCTGCTCCCAAAATCCATCTCAGGATCTCATGCTTTAATGGTGGGGTGGAAAAAGGAAAGAAACTCAAAGGGAAATGGGAGCTGGGTGATTTTCTTTGTGGCCCAGGCAAGAGCCACGGAGGGCAGGGGGAGCTGGAAGGGCTGCAAGAAAACCTTGGCCTTGATGATCAAAGGGTCCCCTTTCCAACCAAATGTGTCTCTGGCTCCATCACCAACCCCAGCCAGTCAGGTTAACAGAGATTCAGGAAGGAGCTGCTTCCACCAAGAGGGAGAAACAAGAGTTTAGCAAATGGTTTCCACAGAGCAAAGCTCAAAAATAAAAACCCATCTCAGTGAGTTTTCTGAAGAAAGAGCACAAGTGAAACTAAAAAATAAAGGGATTATGGATGGCAGAGCATCCCATTTTGCAAATACTTCTGTTTTGTGTCTGTTTAAGGTGAGCAGCCAGAATTTATACAAAGAAACAAAATTAGAGCCCACATCACCTTAAAGGGTTGGAAAGGAACCTCGAAGATGATCCAGTCACCCCTTGGCCATGGGCAAGGGACATGCAGAAAGTGGGATGAGAATATCCAAAATGGGAATTTCAGTTTTAACTCACTGGGCTTCTCTGAGACACAGGGAAGGGAAGAAGTTTTCCAAGGCTCATAACTCCATGAATTTACGCGCCTGGAACAGTCCATTGCAGTTTCCTTTTGTTGTGCCAAACCCCCTCCAGTGCGGAGGCAGAAATGGCCTTGGGAATGGAAGCTCCTGAGGGCCTTCTTGGAATGGACTCCTGTGGGTCCTTCTTGGGAATGGAGCCCGAGGGTTCCTTCCTTGGAAATGGACTCCTGAGGGTCCTTCTTGGGAATGGAGCTCCTGAGGGTCCTTCTTGGGCAGGAGCTTCCATGAAGGGTCCTTACAATTGGGAATGGAGCTCCGAGGGTCCTTCTTGGAATGGAGCTCTGAGGGTCTTGGGAATGGAGCTTCCCTTGAGGGTCCTTCTTGGGAATGGACTCCTGAGGGTCCTTCTTGGGAATGGAGCTCCTGAGGTCCCTTCTGGGAATGGAGCTCCTGAGGGTCTTGGGAATGGAGCTCCTGAAGGGTCCTTCTTGGAATGGCGCTCCTGGGGTCCTTGCTTGGGAAGGAGCTCCGAGGGTCCTTCTGGGAAGGAGCTCCTGTGGGTCCTTCTTGTGGAATGGACTCCTGAGGGTCCTTCTGGAATGGAGCTCCTGAGGGTTCCTTCTCAACCCAACCTGTCTGGGCCCCATGGACCTTCCCCTCCTGGATTCAGTGGGATTTGCAGAATATTTGGGCAAATGTCCCAGAGCTGGAGGCTCCAGCCTCACAGTGCCGCTCTGGGAAGGGCTTCTGGCCAGGCTGTGGTGGCAAACCAGGACAGTCCCCGGTGTCCCTGAAAGGGGAAATCCATCCCCAAGGACCTCCCCCAGAATTCTCACACTCCTACCCTCCGATGGATGTGGCGTCCCAAATCCTAAACCCCAGGCAGCAGACACACTGCAGGGCTGATGGAGGAGCAAAAAATCCGCAAGCTGGCACAAGTGGGAAATCAACAACAGGAGCTGTCCATTCATTCCATCAGTTCCTTTAATGCTCAAGTACAAAAAGGGGTCTCAGAGCTCTTCCACTGAGAACCTAATTGAACAGAATCAAATGTCCCCAGATGAGGCGCTGGGGTGTCACAGCTTGCAGGCTGCCCACAAATTGCCAGTAAATTCCTATTGGATAATTAGGAATGTGAAGCAGGATCCTCTGAGGCTGCTCATTCCCTTTCCCAAGGTTTGGTCCACACCTGGAAAGCCCTGCTGGGCTCTCCAGTGGAAGTAGGTTTTTTCCCTCCCACTGTTACTTGTTTTTTAAAATAAATTTTGCTGTTTTAAAAAGAGTCACAAACAGCATTTTATGAACTGTGACTGGCACCAATGGAAGAAAATTCAGTATTCACTGAATTTCTGTGAAGTATTTCACAGTATATCAACTGGTGCCGTGGGTGGGACACAAAAACCATTAAAAAATCCACCTCCCCATGAGGAAAGGGGAAAGTTCAGCTGTCCCAGTAAACAGCAACACTGGAGTGGGCTCTGGGCCAGAAATCCTGCATAAATGCATACAAGGCAGCAAATAAATTGTGTTTTATCTGCTGTTAGTACTATGAATGTACAATTCCAATTCAATGCACTGGAATGGATTTCTCGCTCAGTAAATGCCCAGAATTCAGTAAAAAGCAGCGATTTACAACGAGGCGCTCTGACTTTGGAGAAATTGTCACTTCATAGATCTGAGGGAAAATAA
>NDFG01000910.1:0-10928 GCA_002167245.1 Sporophila hypoxantha | reverse complement strand
TGGTGCCGTGCTGGACAGACCTCTGTCTGGCAAGGGAGAAAATTTTTAGATAAGATAAAATAAACAACTGAAGACGAACACCAGACGAGTCATCGTTCATTTCTTCCAGAAGCCCTGGGGGCCGTTCCTGGACCACGCCAGCTCACCTTGGGGCAGAGAACATACAGCAACCCCAAACAGAGACCACCTTTTCAAAGACACCTTTTGGTTTGCATTGCCTCCAAAACAACTCTGTAAAACCATGGCTCAGACATTTCCCTCCCGTCACGCTGCTTCCCTGCTGCAGACACCAGGAGGGAATGAGCCCATTTCCAGCAGCCAGAACCTCTACAGAACCTGATCTGCAATGATTTCACACAGAAACAGCTGGTGGAGAAATCTGGATCTCCCATTTTTGAAGTCACACCGGGCAATTCCAGCAATTCCGAAGGCTTCCAATTGTGGATCCTGAGGAATGGTCAGGGCAGCCTCAAGGAATGAAATCCCCCTCAGACACAAAGCCCATCAGACAGAGCTGCCAGTGACAAAGCACAGGCAGGAGCTTTCTCTGGGTAGGAAGGCAGCAGCTCCAGGGGGATGCTGGTGATGTCATGGCATTTAAACGCTGGCATGACTTCCACACGGTTACCGATGGAAGGGTGGCAACACCTTACGGAATTGCTGGGAGAAAAGTAACAGCCCTGGAAGCACAAAATGAAAAATAAAAACACTCCCAGACAAAGCCAAAAACCTCAGGGAAAATTCGTTGCCTGCTTTGGAGAATCCCCTTCCTGCTAAAGTGGGGGGGAGTCTGAATGGAAGAATGGACTTGGGATGGACTGGGAACTGGAAATGGGACTGGGAAATGGACTGGAATGGGAAATTGGACTGGGAAATGGAGATGGACTGGGAATGGAAGATGAAGGTGGGAATAGGGATTGAACTGGGAATGGGAGATGGACTGGCAAATGAGAAATTAGAACTTGGCAATGGAAATGAACTGGGAATGAAGGTGGGAAATGGAAATGAACTGGAATGGAAGATGGGCTGGGAATGGAGATGGACTGGGAAATGGAGATGGATTGGGGAATGGAAATGGACCTGGGAATCGGGACTTGGGAATGGAAATGGACTGGGAATGGAGATGGATTGGGAATGGGAAATGGGACTGGGAATGGGAGATGGACTGGGAATGGAGGATGGAAGGTGGGATAGAGATGAACTGGGAGATGGAGCATTGGACTGCAATGGAAATTTGAACTGGGCAATGGAAATTGAACTTGAATGGGAGATGGGAGATGACTGGAATGGAAATGAACTGGGAATTGAGGTGGGAATGGAGATGAGGTTGGGAATGGAGATGCAAGGTCGGGAATTGGAGATGGACTGGAATGGATTATGAACTGTACAATTCCAGTACTTATATTTCACAGGAAAGAATAAAAAGTACTGGATGCTCTTCCCAGCGGATGGGTGGTAGAATCATTTCATCCCTGGATGTGTTTAAAGAAAAGACTGGCCCATTGCACTGGGGTGGCTGTTGGTCTAGCTGAGGTGCAGGGCAAGGTTTGGAACTCGATGATCTTAGAGAGTGTCTTCCAACCTCATGTATTCTGGGATTCTGGGATTGCTATGGATGTTGGGAATTGGGTGATGAAGGTGAGAATGGAGATGGGGACCTGGGAATGGAGGTTGAAGCTTGGGAATGTAGATGGACTGGGAATGAGATTGGACTGAGGAATTGGGAGATGGACTGGGAATGGAGATGAAGGTGGGAATGGAGAGTGAAGGTGGGACAATGGAGATGGACTGGGAATGGGATGGCACCTGGCAATGGAGATAAAGGTGGGAATGGAGATGAGGTGGGAATGGAGATGGACTGGGAATGGAGATGAAGCGTGGGAATGGAGATGAACGGTGGGAATGGAGATGAAGTGGTGGGAATGGAGGATGAAGGTGGGTAATTGGAGATGAAGGTGGGAGTCACTGAGAGCCCTCTTGCAGGGAGCCTGCAGCACGGGGGATTGTGGGAGAGAAGAGAAAAGAAATAAAGAGAGGAAAACAGGACACCCAACCATCAAAACCGCCCGCAGTTCAAAATGCTCTTCAGAAGCACAGACATGGAAGCTTCCCCTGCTTTCCGTTTCCAGTGAGAGAACAATCCCAGCAGCTCTGCCCAGGACACTGTGGGGGAAGCAAAACCATTCCAGCAAGGATTCCTCCAGGCTGCTTTCACATGCCTTTGAACCTTGCAGATGCACCAGTGTGCAAGCCCTGGAGAGATGAGGTCATAGACCCTCAAAAGACCATGAAAGACTTAGGACCAAAAGAGAAATGAAGGCAGAACCCTTCAGCTGTCCCAGTTTAATGGTCTGCCTGTCCTGGTTCCCAGTGCAAGAGCAGGATTCACTGACAAAACCCAGCAATGAATCATCCTGCTGGGAATCTTGCACAAGTCCAGATCCAGTTGCCAAGGCTGGGTGGAGTTCCACACGAGCCTGAGTTTTTGCATGCTCAGACTAGTGAAGCCGCAAGCCACAAGCCGAAGGAATGCAGGAACAGAAAGAGAACTGGATGGGAGAGATAGGGAAATGAACAAGGAATCATTTTTGAAAACTCTTTTTGATTGGAGCAGCACAGCACTGCACAGCTGCTCCCTGTCCCTTCCTGTTAGCTCACTACAATTTTTGGTTAGAAGCAATTTGACATTTTTTTACATTAAAATTGAAAGCACGTGTTGCATGTGGCCTTCACTGCAGAGTACAAAGCCCATTGTGGCTTCCTATCGTGTCCCACACAAAACATTTTCAGGCAGGAGCAGGAGGAAACAGGGCTTTTAGGGAGATGGATGGAAGGATTGGTGCTCCTGCCGCCAGGGAAACACAGCCCAGGCTGGTTTTAGAAAAAAGAATTGACTCTTGTTCTCCCTCTCAGTGGTAAGGGAGTCTGGCTTGATTCAGCATAAGGAACTTGTGCTGGTTAAATTCTGACAAATAACTGGTGAGCTCTGGAAAATCTCTCCTAAATAATCCCACTGAGAAAGTGCTAAATTAAGTCACAACAGGGTGATAATGTAATTAGTGAGGCTTGCAATTAAGGGCTTTTAACTTAAAATACAGTTGGCAGCAGGTACCTGCACCCTCATCCTGGGCTGGGGAAATGCAGGGGAAAGGTGTGCTGCCCTTGAAGCCATGAATAGCTGAGGGAATGCCTAAAGCACTTGGCCACGCCAGTTTTGGAGCTCGCTCATTCTCCTAGGGAGGAGCTGAAATAATCCCCAGGTGCTCATCCCAGGGGATTCCTTTGCCAAGCTGGACTGGTGAAGGATGAGCTGGTGCCTGGGTGGCAATTGAAGGAAAGGGGAGCAGGAAGCCACAGCCTGGTTATTTCGAGCCTTCCAACATGGGCCAACAAAACAACCAGTCTGAGCCAGATAAATGAGGAATAAGCTCAAAGAAGATTATTGACAAATTGCAATCAAAGTAAAAGAGATAAAAACCTCAATAAACTGTTAGGGTATTTTTACATTCCAATGCCTGCCAAGTGCTGCACAGGTAAGAAACGAAACTTTCCACAGTGATTGTACTGGAAAGGCTGACAGAGGCTGCAGAGAGGGCAGCTCAGAATGAAATAGCCAAACCTAAAGCATGCGCTGCATGGTGTTCTGGGCTCTGGAGAAGGGCCAGGAGAGCTGGGAATGGGGCAGGGTTTCCGTGGGTGGAGGGATTTACACCCTTGGCACCAGTCCAACAAGTCTCCCAGGTTGTAGTATTTCTGGCCTTTTCAAACACTTAATCCAGGTTGCTCTGGCAAGGGCAAAGGTGGCACAACAGCTCTGGAAAGGAAAGTTTCATTCTGGGCAGGAGGTGCATGAGGCACATCAAGCTGCCACTGAAGTGAAATAAAAGCAAAAGAAAAAAGGAACCATGAATGAAGCCAAATGGTAAACATGCTTGGAGAACATCTTCCAGACTTCTGCTTCTAATGATGAAGTCAGCTAAAAATTTCCCCTGTTGCAAATTCTTTCTTTAATGAGCTCTCTTTGGAGTATAAATGCTCACTTGTTTCTAAGGAAAGCCTTGCATTGTTAATTTCAAGTAGAAATCCAAATTCTGGCAGCTAGAGTCCCACCAGCTGAGCTTGCTCCTGCCTCTCTTCCCTGAGTGCAAAGTCCCAGGAGCAGCAATCCCTGAGCCATTGGGACACCACAGTGGCATGGAGCACGTGGAGGGAGCTGTGCCAGCTTGAAAATGGAATTTTCTTCTGCAGGAAAGTGACATATCCTTCCTATCCCCCACAAAAACTGAGAGGCTGGGACTCACCTGAACTTCTTTGAAAATTCTTGTTTCTTTGAAGAGGACGCTACATAAAAATAAAACTCATGGTTATTTTTTGTACTCTGCTTATGGCTGAGCAGTTTACTTCTAATTAGAATATATTGTTTTTTTTTCAGTATTCTTCCAATTATTTTATGTGTTTTGTCTTTCCGTCCTTTTATTTCATTGTGTGAGAGTGCAGAGTTTGTGCCTGAGCAGTCACCTCAGCCATCCCTGGCCCCCGCGTGAGATCGCGCACAGCCAAAGCCTGCTCCCAAAATCCATCTCAGGATCTCACTGCTTTATGGTGGGGCTGGAAAAAGGGGAGAAATCCAAAAGGGAAATTGGGAGCTGGGTGAGTTCTTTGTGGCCCAGCAGAGCCACAAGAGCAGGGGAGAGCTGGAGGGGCTGCAGGAACCCCTGGCCTTGATGATCAAAGGGTCTTTTCAACCAAATGTGTCTCTGCTCCATCACCAACCGCCCAGCAGTTCAGGTTAACAGAGATCAGGGGGAGCTGCTTCCCAAGAGGGAGAAACAGAGTTGCAAATGAAGAATTTCCACAGAGCAAAGCTCAGAAACTTAAACCCATCTCAGTTGAGTTTTCTGAGGAAGAGCACAAGGTGAAAAACTAAAATAAAGGATTATGACGGCAGAGGTCACTCCATTGTTGCAAATACTTCTGTTTTGTGTCTGTTTAAGGTGAGCAAGCCAGAATTTATACAAAAGAAACAAATTAGAGCCACATCACCTTAAAGGGTTGGAAAGGACCTCAAAGATGATCCGTGCCACCCCCTTATGTGTCCATGGCAGAGGCCATGCAAAAGTGGGATGGAAATATCCAAGATGGGAATTTCAGTTTACCTCACTGGGCTTTTGTCTGAGGAACACAGGGGAAGGAAGAAGTTTTTACCCAAGCTCAAACTCCATGCAGTTTACGGCCTGGAACAGTCACATTGCAGTTTCCCCTTCGTTGTTGCCAAACCCCCTCCCAGTGCTTGAGGGCAGAATGTTCCTTGGTTCTTGGAATGGAGCTCCTGAGCGGTCCTTCTTGGAATGGAGCTCCTGAGGGTCTTACTTGGAAATGGAGGGCTCCTGCAGGGTCTTGGGAATGGAAGCTCTTAGAAGGGTACCTTCTCTTTGGGAATGAAGAGCTCGCTGAGGTCCGTTTTGGGAGATGAGCTCTGAGGCGGTCCTTCTGTGGAATGGAGCTCGGCTGAGGGTCCGTTTCTTGGGGAATGGAGCTGCGCGTGGACGTCGTGCTTGCTTGGGAGTGCGGAGCTTCCTGAGGGTCCTTCCTTGGGAATAGAGGCTCCGTGTGGTCCTTCTTGGGAATGGAGCTCCTGTGCGTCCTTCGTGGGAAATGGAGCTTCTCCTGAGGGTCTTGGGAATGGAAAGCTCCTGAGGTCCTTCTTGGGACTAATGAGCTCCTTGAGGGTCCTTTTGGGAATGGAGCTTCCTGTGGGTCCTTTCTTGGGAATGGAGCTCCTGTGGGTCCTTCATTGGAATGGAGCTCCTGAGGTGTCTTTGGGAATGGAGCCTCCTGAGGGTCCTTCTTGGGAATGGAAGCTCCTGAGGGCTCCTTCTTGGGAATGGAGCTCCTTGAGGGTCCTTCTTGCGGAATGTCGAGCTCCTGAGGGTCCTCTTGGAATGGCCGACCGCTCCTGTTAGTGCGCTGGTCTGTGGGAATGGGGAGCTCTGAAGGGTCCTTCCTTTCGGGAACTGGAAGCTCCTGTGGGTCCTTCTTGGGAATGGAGCTCCTGAGGGTCCTTCTCAACCAACCTGTCTGGGCCACCATGAACCTTCCACCCTGGATCTCAGTGGGATTTGCAAATATTTGGGCAAATGTCCCAGAGCTGGAGGCTCCAGCCTCACAGTGGCCRCTCTGGGAAGGGCTCTGGCCACGGCTGTGGTGGCACCAGGACAGTCCCAGGTGTCCCTGAGGGGAATCCATCCCCAAGGGARCTCCCCCAGAATCTCACACTCCTCCCTCCGATGGATGTGGCTCCCAAATCCTAAACCCCAGGCAGCAGAACACACTGCAGGGCTGATGGAGGAGCAAAATCCCAGCTGGCACAAGTGGGAAATCACAACAGGAGCTGTCATTCATTCCATCAGTTTCTTTAATGCTCAAGTACAAAAGGGGTSTCAGAGCTCTCCACTGAGACCTAATTGAACAGAATCAATGTCCCCAGATGAGGCCTGGGGGTGTCACAGCTGCAGGCTGCCAYAAATTGCCAGTAAATTCCTATTGGATAATTAGGAATGTGAGCAGGATCCTCTGAGGCTGCTCATTCCCTCTTCCCAAGGTTTGGTCCACACCTGGAAAGCCCTGGCTGGGCTCTCCAGTGGAAGTTCAGGTTCTTCACTGTTTACTGTTTATATTTGCTGTTTAAAAAGAGTCACAAACAGCATTTTATGAACTGTTGACTGGCACCAATGGAGAAAATTCAGTATTTCACTGATTTTCTGTGAAGTATTTCACAGTATATCACTGGTGCCATGGTGGAGCACAAAAAMCATTAAAATCCAGCTCCTCCATGAGGAAAGGGGAAGTTCAGCTTGTCCCAGTAAACAGCAAGCACTGGAGTGGGCTCTGGGCAGAAATCCTGCAGTCAGTGATTAAAAGGCAGCAAATAAATGTGTTTATCTGCTGTTAGTATTTGAATGTACATTCATTCATGCACTGGAATGGATTCTCRCTCAGTAAATGCCCAGAAATTCAGTAAAAGCAGCGATTTACAACAGCCTGCTTTGGAGAATGCATCCCTGCTGATGTGGGGACATGTCTTGCCTCGTGGGAAATGGAGATTGGACTGGGAACATGGCTTGGAAGTGAACTGGCGGCAATGGAGATTGGACTAGGATATATGGGAATGGAAAATACCTGGAAATGAGATTGATGGGATGGACTGAGAAATTTCGGAAAGAAAGGAAAACTTCAGGGGAAAAGGAAAATATTCAGTAAAGTTTCAGTTTAAATTTTTCGAGCGTAAATTTCAAGGAAATTCACAGGAAGGGACGAAATTCAAAGAAAAAGGAAAGGAGAATTTTAAGGAAGGAAAAGTTTCAGGTAAATATTCAGCTAAATCTTCAAAAGGAAATGGAAGAACACATATATCAAGGAAAAGGAAAATCATTCAGGAAACAAGGAAAGGAAAATTCAAGGAAGGAGATAGGGAATTTTCAAGGAAGGAAAATATTTCAAAAGGGCAAGGGAAGGGAAGGGAAGGAGGAAAGGGAAGGGAAGGGAAGGGGAAGGGAAGGGGAGGGGAGGGAAGGGAAGGGAAGGGAAGGGAAGGAGAACGGGAAGGAAGGGAAGGAAGGAAGGAAGGGAAGGGAAGGGAAGAGGAAGGGAAGGGAGGGAAGGGAGGGAAGGAAGGGAAGGGAGGGAAGGGAGGAAGGGAAGGAAAGGGAAAGGAAAGGAAAGGAAGGAAAAGGAAAGGAAAGGAAAGGGAAAGGAAAGGAAAGAAAGAAGGAAAGGAAAGGAAAGGAAAGGACAAGGAAAGGAAAGGAGAAAGGAAAAGGAAAGGAAACAGAAGAAAGGAAAAAGGAAAGGAAAGGAAAGGATCAGGAAAGGAAATGGAGAGGAAAGGAAAGGGAAAAGGAAAGGAAAGAAGGAAAGGAAAGGAAAAAGGAATAACGGAAAGGGAAGGAAAGGAAAGGAGGAGGAAGGGAAGAAGGAAGGAAGGGAAGGAAGGAGAGGGAGGGAAGGAAGGGGGAAGGGAGAAAAGGAAAGGAAAGGAAAGGAAGGAAAAGGAAAAGGAAAGGAAAGGAAGGAAAGGGGACAGGAACGAGGAAAGGAAAGGAAAGGAAAGGAAAGTAAACAGCGAAGGACAGAGAAGGAAAGGCTAAAGGAAAGGAAAGGAAAGGAAAAGGAAAGGAATAAGAAGACAAGAAAAGGAAAGAAAGAAAGGAAGAGAAAGGAAAGGAAATTTCAGGCGAAACGCGCATACACCACAACACGCGCCACACGCCAAAGGCAAGGAAAGGAAAGCTGAAAGGAAAGGAAGGAAAGGAAAGAAAAGGTACAAGGAGAGGAAAGGAACAGGAAAGAAGGAAAGGAAAAGAAAGGAGAAAGGAAGGAAAGGAAGAAAGAGAAAGGAAAGGAAAGAAGGAAGGAAAGGAAAGAAAGAAAGGGAAAAAAGGAAAAGGAAAGAGAAAGCGAAAACCAAAACCCATTTCAAACTCAGAGTTCAAAGCTGCTCAGAGCACGCGATAAGAAACTTTTCTGCTTTTTTTTCCATGATATGGTAACACTCCGCAGCAGCGTTCTGCTGGAAGAAAACACATTCTGCGTCCACAAGGAGAACAAAAAACCACATTTTAGTGAGACAAGCGGCAGTTGTTCCAAGGCAGGGTGAGGGTTCTGCCATTGAGGCCAGGACAGAGGCCAGGCTGCATGGCAGAGGGCAGACCCCTGGCATGACCCTGGAGCCCTGCCTGCTCCCTGCACAGGCGCCTCCCAAGCTGAGCTTCAGGCACTCCAAACAATCATTAATGTTTACCAGGCTCGGAAAGATGTGCAGCTTTCAAGTCTCAGATAACCCCAAAGTGCASAGCCATTTACACTCCACGCTCAGCAGCTCCCAAAGATAAAAAAAGCAGATTATTCCCTTGAAACTCTCCTGGCACCAGCTGGTGGCTCCAGCTGGACTATGGCATGGCTAAAACCATGGCTGCAATGCCATGATGTATTGAACTGCTTTAAAAATGCACATTTCAGGGTTTCAGTCTCAGTCTTCAGTGCCTGACCACCAAGAGATGACTTGCTCTGATTACCAGCAATATTTCCAAAATATCTTGCATTCATATATATTCTTATATTTTCACTTTTATATTTCACTTACCYAAAACAGAMATTCCCCTAGGTAAGAAATCATGTAAATATAATGATTATGATATTAAATAAATAGAAATAATAGCTATTTTAGATAACAATGGCTATTTTAGACAATAATGGCTATTTTAGACACTCAGTGCAAATCTCAGCGGGTTTCAATAAATCTTATTTTCTGATCAGAAGATGGGARTTGCATATTCTTGACCTGACTGAASTTGTTCTGATGAGAGARAAGCTGGGAAATTCTCTACCAAAAAACTCTTCACAGCTTATGTTAAGGAAGAACTAAAATAATTGGATTGACCAACTAATTTGGATAATATATCTGGGAAAGAGAGGCTTGGCAGATAAAGTGATTTTCATTTTTTCTAAGTGAGTTAACTCATAAACCCCACAGTATAAATCTATGAAAGGGATTTCAAATTTCCTTCTAAAACCTATTCCAAGTTAAGACCAATAGATTCACTTTCAATTTTGCAGTAAAATGTGCTTTGAGGTTTTAAAACTCCATTTTTCTCGAGCTGTTTTTTTAAACTCAAGGATTCTCAAACTCCTGTTTTTGCTTATGAAGCCACTTGAAAAAATTCAACCAACCAAACAGAAGAAGAGAATTGGTCTTTTTGAACACCTGCAGGGTTCTGCATGACCACACCCAAGAACAGCAAAGTCAGAGAACAAATTTCTCATTTCACTGAAGCGTTTCCCCACAGCTTTTGGCTGAATCAGTGACCCACCACCCCCTAAAGTGATTTTTTACCATAGAACAGAGCCTTCTCTGAGCTTCAGGGGAGCCTAAGCATGATGTAAATGCATTTTGGTCTTTCCTGGGCAAAAATCAGCCAAAGCACTTTGTTTCCACAGCATGACAAGATGGGATCTTCCCAGGGAATAACAASAACTCCATGGACACATCCAGAACARCTGCACCTGAAATTCACGTTTGCAAATAATTCCTGTGGTGGAGGCAGCAGGTCCAGCTCCTTCCCCACTCCTCCCCACCTTTAAACATTGAACTTAGCTCCCAAGAGCAGAAAATGCTCAATCTTCACAAATTCCAACCGAAGTGGCCCAAATCTGAGAGAGATGAAAAAAGCCATTCAGAAATGCTGCTTGGACATGGCCACTGAGAAGCAAAATAAAACCTGGCCCAAACAAACCAGCCACAGTTACTTAAGCAGCAGTTTTTATATGTAAGCCATATTTAGAAGCTTTAAAAAAAAGCAAAAAAACCCACAAAAAAAAAAAAAAAAGAGAGACCAGGTTTAAACACAAGCCCATTGCTGCAGTTATTTACACAATACACATGAAAACATGGTGAGCTCTGTCCATAAGAGAAGAACTGCTTTTTCAGGGGAGTTATTCGTGGCAGAACGTGGGTTCTGTTTGTTTGTCTTTCCAGCAGCCAGGAGGGGTAAGCAATCATTAACTCCTCCAAGCAGAGATAAAAGGCAGGGCTGCACTCCAGAGCATCCTCCTCCTCCTCCTCAGCACCTGATTTCAAACGGTTTCATCATCACTCATGTCCCAGATCTGCAACAAAAAACAAAAAAAAAAGGAATTTTAGCTTGTGCACTTGAATTATGCTCCTAAAACACTCTGAAAAATTCACATTGCTGTTTAAAAGCAATTATAAATGGCATTTTATGAACTGCTGACTAGCACCAATGGAGCATTACAGAAAATTCAGTATTTTTCTCTTCTGTTAACAACCACACAGCAACAATTATTTGTCATCTTGGGGGTATTTTTAACATCTCCTTTTCAGCGTTTTTCACTTTGGTTATTTGCTATTT
>NDFG01000908.1:20913-45484 GCA_002167245.1 Sporophila hypoxantha | reverse complement strand
CCAGCTTCCTCCTCTCTCCTTCCTCTTTCCCTCCTCTCTCTTCTTCTCCTTCCCTCTCTCCTTCTCCCTTCCCCTTCTTCCTTCCTCTTCCCTTCCCTTCCCTTCCTTCTTCCTTCCCCTTCCTTTCCTTTCCTGCTCCTTCTCCTGACTTCTTCGCCTGTCCTTCGCCTTCCTCGCCCTGTCTCTTCCTTCGCCTTCCTTCCTTCCTTCCGGCCCTTTCCTTCCTTCCTTCACGTGCCTTCCCTCCGCCACTCCTTCCTTCCCCCTTCCTTCCTTCCGCACTTCTGTCCGTTCGCCCACTCTCCACATCCTTCCCTTCCTTCCTTCCTTCCTTCCTTCCTTCCTGTCCTTCCGTCTTCACTTCCTTCCCCACTTCCTTCCTTCCTTCCTTCTTCCTTCTTCGCCTCCTTCCTTCCCCTTCCTTCCTTCCTGGCCACTTCCTTCGCTTCCTTCCCACTTCCTTCCTCCTTCCTTGCACCTTCCCTTCCGTTCTTGCCTTCCCCCTCCTCGCCACTTCCTTCTTCCTTCCGCCACTTCCTTCCGCCACTTCCTTGCCCCTTCCTTCCTTACCTTCCTTCCTTCGCTCTTCCTTCCTTCCTTCCTTCCTTCTCCTTCCTTCCTTCCTTCCTTCCTTCTTCGCACTTCCTTCCTTTTCCTTTCCTTCGCCACTTCCTTTCTTTCCTTCCACTTCCTTCTTCTTGCCCTTCCTTCCTTGCACTTTCCTTCCTTCCCTTTCCTTCCTTCCTTCGCTTCCTTATTTCTACTTTACGTCCTTTCGCCTTCCACTCCTCCTTCCTTCCTTCCTTCCTTCCTTCCTTCCTTCCTTCCTTCCTTCCTTCCTTTCCGCCACTTCCTTCCTGCCTTCCTTCTTCCCACTTCCTGCCCTTCCTTCCGCCACTTCCTCCTTCCTTCCTTCCTTACTTCTTCCTTCCTTGCACTTCCTTCGCCACTTCCTTCGCAGCTTCCTTCCTTTCCTTCCCCACTTCCTTCCCCACTTCCTTCCTTCCGCCACTTCCTTCCGCCACTTCCTTCCGCCACTTCCCTTCCTTCCTTCCGCCCTTCCTTCCTTCCTTCCGCCACTTCCTTCCTTCACTTCCTTCCTTCCTTCCTTCCTTCCTGCCTTCCTTCCTTCCTTCCTTCCTTCCTTCCTTTCCTTCCTTCCTTCCTTCACTTCCTTCCTTCCTTCCTTCCTTCCTTCCTCCTTCCTTCCTTCCTTCCTTCCTTCCTTCCTTCCGTCCTTTCCTTCCTTCCTTCCTTCCTTCCTTCTTCCTTCCTTCCTTCTTTTTCCTTCTTCCTTCCTTCCTTCCTTCCTCTTCCTTCCTTCCTTTCCTTCCTTCCTTCCTTCCTTCCTTCCTTCCTTCCTTCCTTTTCCTTCCTTCCTTCCTTCCTTCCTTCCTTCCTTCCTTCCTTACCGCCACTTTACTTCCGCCACTTCCTTCCGCCACTTCCTTCCGCCACTTCCTTCTTCCTTCCGGCCACTTCCTTCCTTCCTTCCGCCACTTCCTTTCCTTCCTTCCGCCACTTCCTTCCCTTCCGCCACTTCCTTCCTTCCGCCACTTCCTTCCTTCCGCCAGCTTCCTTCCTCGCCACTTCCTTTCGCACTTGCCTCCTTCCTTTCCTTCCTTTCCTTACCTGTCCTTCCTTCCTTCCTTCCTTCCTTCCTTCCTTCCTTCTTCCTCCTTCCTTGCCTTCTTCCTTCCTTCCTTCCTTCCTTTCCTTCCTCCTTCGCTTCCTCCTTCCTTTCCTTCTTCCTTCCTTCCGTTCCTTCCTCCTTCCTTCCTTCCTTCCCCACTCTTTCCCTTCTTCCGCCACTTCCTTCCGCACTCCTCCACTTCCTTCCTTCCTTCCTTCCCTTACCGCCACTTACTTCCTTCCTTCGCTTCTTCCTTCCTTCCTTCCTTCCTTAACCTTCCTTTCCTTCTTCCTTCCTTGCCTTCCTTTCCGTTCCTTCCTCCTTCCTTCCTTCCTTCCTTCCTTCCTCCTTCCTTCCTTCCTATCCTCTCCCCCTCCCTTCCTTCCTTTCCTTCCTTCCTTCCTTCCTTCCTTCCTTCCTTCCTTCCTTCTTCCTTCCTTCCTTCGCCACTTCCTTCCCTTCCTTCCTTCCGCCACTTCCTTCCTTCCTCCGCCACTTCTCTCCTTCCTTCCGCCTCTTCCTTCTGCCACCTTCCCTTCCCGCCACTTCCCCTTCCTTCCCACTTCCTTCCGCCACTTCCTTCCTTCCTTCGCCACTTCCTTCCCCTCTTCCGCCACTTCCTTCTTCCTTCCGCCACTTCCTTCCTTCCGCCACTTCCTTCCTTCCGCACTTCCTTCCTTCCCACTTCCTTCCTTCGCACTCCTTCCGTTCCGCCACTTCCTTCCTTCCGCCACTTCCTTCCTTCCATTCCTTCCGCCACTTCCTTCCTTCCTTCCTTCCGCCACTTCCTTTCTTTCCTTCCGCCACTTCCTTCCTTCCTTCCGCCACTTTTCCCTTCCTTCCGCCACTTCCTTCCTTCCGCCACTTCCTTCCTTCCTTCTGCCACTTCCGTTCCTTCCGCCACTTCCTTCCTTCCACCACTTCCTTCCTTCCGCCACTTCCTTCCTTCCTTCCACCTCATTTTGGGTAATCATGTTTTTGGGTATATTTTAAAAACTTTCTGGGTTTGATCCTCTTTATTTGCAAAGACTTTGTTTCCTCTGCTGTTCTGTGTTTAAAGCCAAGATCATAACATGGTGGAAACCTGCATTAGGATCTGTTGCTATTGGCTTGGGCCATGGAATTCCAGATTGCTTTGCAACTGTCATGGTTTAGGAATGGTACTCCCCAATTCAGTGCCCCCACCAAGACTCTCCCAAACCAGATACTTCTTGCTTGCTTGCTCCCCCTTTCCCTCCCCCTTCCTGGTCCGGCAGGATGGAGTTGAGAATTGGAGGCACAAAATGTGAAAATCACAGGTTGAGATAGGAAATATTTAATGCATACARCAATGAGATAAGAAAACAAACAGTAACAGCAACAATATTAATAAGAAAAGTATACCGAAAAGGGTAACTCACATGCAGAAGTGCTCAATGTGGACCCCAAGACAATGAACAGTGGCAGAAAATTCCATCACGTTTTTCATCCAGAAGCCATGTCCTTCTTAGAGGTCAGACAGAGTCCCTTTCCCCCACCCCTGACAAAAAGGTGAGGTGATATAATACACCTAAAAGCCCTATCCAAAGCCAGGACAGTATCTACTTATCTTTCTATACCATCTACTCATGCCCAAATCCTATACCTTCCCACTAAATACATACGCATAAATATATATAAATATACACAAGCACAGGTATCATTTCCATTGTGAATGGCTGGGCCTCTRAGATGTCTCATTTAGTTCATGAGTTCATTTAGTCCATGGCTATGATTCTGTCCATTCTAGATGTCTCTCAGGGCAGGAGGGCTGTGGTGCTGTTGGCTGGTTGCAGCATCAGGAGCTCATGACTGGTATATCTGGAGCCATCCATCCTCATTGGCTATGGGACTTATGGCACACAGTGGCAGTGTCATTCAGCACCCAATGTTATACAATTCAACATCACAGACTATTCTCACCCAAAGTCAAATCCTCCTGCATTACCCACAAAATGCCTCAAGGTCCTTGAGCAAAGACAATGCCATGTATAGGTTTGCCTCTGCTTAAGGCAGGACTGATCCAAACAGTTTTCCCTAACCCACTTCTCATATGCGCCACAGGTATTTTATCCCCTTCTCCAGTACATGGATATTTTGTTTGGGCAGAGCCAGCTCAGTTGGSTAGAGCCTGGTAGGTGTTCACTGATCAGGCGGCCTTTGCTAAATGAAGATCCTAATGTTTGAAGGTCCCACCACCCATTGCTTTCAAGGTGATTTTTAACAGTTCATCGTACCATTTGGCTTTCCCAGGGCCCAGGTGTTCATGAGGCTGTTTTTGAAATAAGTCCCATTGTTTGAGTCAATTCTTTCAGTGCTGCTACTTTGCCACAGGGCTTGTTTTTCAAGGGTTTTTCAAGGGTCAACATGATGCTCCAGTAAGCGGCATAATGCATGAGGATGGGTCTCCAGCCATCCAGTCATACCTTCTACCRCTGTCAGCATGTAGCTCTTGCCTTGGGGAGGTTGCAGCAGTGTGATGCAATTGGTCTGCCAGGCTTCCCCAGATTTATGTTTCGACCATCGTCCCCCACACCACAGGGGCTTTACTCGCCTGGCCCTGCTTGATTGCGGCACACATTTCACAGTCAGGGATTACCCAAGATATAGTGTCCATTATTAAGTCCACCCCTCAGTCATGATGCATCTGTGTGATACATTTCTTCCCTGATGACCTTAGATGCCTCAGGGGCCCACTGAACCRGAAATAACTCACCCTTGTGTGGCCAGTSCAGACCCACATGAGACACTTTAATCCTGGCAGCCCCATCCCCCTGTCYGTTGTTGTGATGCTCTTCGCTGGCTGACTCTTGGATACGTGAGCATCCACAGGAGGGACTTTCACAGCCAACTTCTCTACCCAGGCATCAATGTGTCACAGCAATGGGCCCTCACCAGGTAATAATTAGCATTGACTCCATCATTCACAGAAGGCTGATCAATCTCTTTATTCCATTTTAATTGTAAAGAAACCCATTGCTTTTATAGACAGTTACAATACACCCGGACCTAATTGGTCCTCCAATCCAAACACCATCACTATTTGCTAATTAAGAAACCACCCTTTGGTAAACAAATCTCCATAACACATTCCACATGTTCACAACAACAGGTGCCRCAAGTTAAGATAAGAATTGTTTCTCATTCTTTTCTCTGATCTCACAGACTTTTCTGAGAAAAGCCTGGGAAAGTTGTCTGTTGCTCTCTGTAACCAGAGAGCTGCTGCCACAGCAATGTCTTGCCACAATTCAATAACCCAGATGGGTTTCCCTCTGCGCTGCCAATTGGTCTTTTTCCATTGTCCAGCCACCTCCACAGAGCATTTGCTSTTATGCATGAGTCAGTGACCATTTCATTCAGCGATATTCAGCAATAGCCAAAGTCAGCTGGACAGCTTTCAGCTCTGCAACCTGGCTTGATCCACCTTGTCCCTCCGTAACTTCTGCAACTCACCACATAGGACTTCACGAGGCTGCCTTGTCTTTCCTGATGTATCCCTACAATATCCTCTCCTGAGGTAAGGTCTGCTTTCTTGAAACTTGATTGGAGATCAGGTGTTGCCATGGTGCACCCCCTAAGCACCAAGCTTTTCCATTCCCAACTGCCCCAGGTAAGGGACACATGTTCACACCTTCTTTTTACCTGGCCTAGACAACCCAGGCTGTCTGATGGTCACAACATGGCAGGGGGGAGGGGGAACTATGGGGAGAATAGAGGACATCTAAACTACAATAATATTAATAAAATGCCTCGGGGGCCTTTGCTAACATCAGAGGTCCTGTTCCCAGGARAACAGAACGCCCCGATGTCCTGGCTAGCTCAGACCTGGCCGCAGGGCTACCAATAGCAAGCATATATAGTTATCAGCTCTTTAGTGATTTTCAGCTCAAGATTTCAGCTGCTTGCCAGCGCGGTTAGTCCAGGGCTGGAGGCGTCAGCGGACGAGAGAGAGAGGGGAAGAGGCGATTGGCAGTTCTGCGAAGATGTCTTTATTGATGCAAAAGGTCCGATCTGCGCTTGTTCCAAGGAATGGGCTAAAATATGCCCCTTATATAGGATATAGAAGGATTCAGTTTTGACCAATAGAAAAGGGTTAAAGTCCTGACCTATAGGGTTACAGAGATAGGCTATAGGGTGGGGGGTCAAGAAGTCAGGAAGTAAAAATGCTGTCTCATTCTCCCATTCAAATTCTCCAAGGAGCTTTGCTTATATCCATAGGGACTGCTACACAATAACATAACTATACATCACTAAAGCTTTTCTTAATATTCACAAAATAGTTATCTTTTAATTGCGAGAGCCAATCATCTCATTATCCATCTATAATGTCACCCATGCTGCTGGGGCAGAGATGGATTTTCAATCCYRCTTCCTCATGTCCTCTCCATGGTCACACAGTTAAAACCACGGGTTACTGCATAGTGTGTCTCCCCTCTCCTGAGCAGGATTTTGCCTGCTCCCAATAGCAGAGACTCTGGTCCATACTGGCAGGGCATGGGACATTTCCTCTCTAGTTTGCTCGAGTCTTTCAAATCTGTCTTCAGTGTTGGACATTTTTTCCACAGCCAACGCATAGTTTGGTAGGGAGAAAAAAAGATGATCTTCATATTGCCAAAGCTGGGTGGAAGCCGTTGTCGCATTAGTCAAAGGGACAGGACCACAATCAGACTAAGAACGATTTATTGCTTAGATAACATCAGTCTCAAAGGCCCTGAGATTTATAAGACAGCAAGCAGTCGGCCAAAGTCTAAGATGGTCACAAGTTCTTTGTTGCAAGACTGTATATAACTTTCTAATCCAATGGACAGTCGCCACAGAGTATGTTTTGTTTTTCTAACCTATCCCTTTAACTTTCTACTGCAATGCGGATACTTTTGTCCAATAAGGTCTTATTACATATACACACATATGTSTCCATTACAATATCTAAACTTTTAGCTTATTCTATACAATCACATTACTACATTAGTGCACTATAAAACCCTTCATCATCTTATCTAATACAGTTTCTTACTTAAAGCATATTCTTGCTTATAACTATAGAAACATAAGTTTATGATTTTTCTATTCAATGTCTGTGTACCTTGCTTTCACATCAATCTATACTTCTTCTTAGGCTGTAAATCAAACCCTCTTGAGTCTGTGAAGATTTCTATCTTTCCAATTCCCACATTGGGTAGTCACCTGAAGCACTGTTTGCTTTCCTTCTTTCATCAACATCACTGCCAATGATGGTATACAAYGATGGTAGGCTTCATACAAACTTCTGACACATGGATTGTGTACCCTGGACCTCATCCGGATCTTCCTCCTGTTGTGAGGACCCTGCTTTGTCTTCATCCCTCACTGAGCAAACTGATTTGGTCTTGGATTTCTTGTGTATCGGGACAACTGCTCCCAGCATATGTTGTGCCTGTGGTTCAGCTGCAACTGGATTGCCCACAGTGCCTGTTACTCTGCCTTCCTCCTCCTCCCCCTGAGGGTGCTGTCTAGTGATGAACAGTGGCTGGTAAATAGTAGCCAGGGCCCAGCACATTGCATAACTTTGTGCCTCTCTGGAGTTACTACAGCATTTTTCTTTCATAAATTTTATCACTTTACCATGGTCCTGTAGTTACCACAGGTGAACTTCCAAACCACTGGAGCAGAGAAATTCTCCAAACACTGGCCCTTGTCCTCCCATATTTCATACCACTCCTGACTATTCTCCCTCAGGGAAGATCTCTGAATGGTCTTTATGAAAATTTCTTTTGTAATTTTAAACATAGTATGGACCACACTGAGGAGACCTGGCAGACACAGCAACAAGAACAGGCTGGGAATTATTAATGGACTATTAATGGACTCCACTCTAGGCAAGGGCAGGAGAGAAGCACTGAATACATATCCCAAATGACCCTCACTGCCCTTGATGTTACCATGTCATAAACTGATATCCCAGAGTACAGCAACAAAGCAATCCTGATGCCTCTCCCTGCTCTGAAAAAGAACATATGGTAATACATACAGGGCATACAGGGTTAGGTACCACACCCACATGAACAGACCAAGAAACATTGTGACCACTGGCTCTGCACATAATACAACAAAGGCTTAGATCACATTTGTTTTCAAACAGCTCTAGACAGGTCTGTTGTTATCTCAACCCTTTGTGCCTCACATTGGGCAGCAATTAAGGCTGTCATGTTTTAAGAACAGTATTCCATACTTTAATGCTTATACTGAAACCACACTGGCTCTTGCTTCCCCGACCATTCCAGCTGGAAGCACAAAAGGCAAAGATCACAGTTTAACATAACAATTTACTGGAAACAGCAATGAAATAAGAAAACAGTGATAGAAACAATATTAATGACAACAGCTCATTAATAGACCATAATAAGACAAAGAATCTAAACAGAAAGTCTGTGAAAATACCGACTGTTTCTCCTCAAAGAAGGAACCCCTTCCTCTCAGAAGTGAGGGAAAGAGTCCTTTTCCCTTACTCCTGGCAAATAGGATGGTATTGAATAACCTCCTAGAAATGCCCACAGCAACACCCCTCAGCTACTGCAAAAAAAAAACCCCAAAAAATTAACTCTATTTTTGCAACTSTGTCCTGGCTGAAACTAGAATGGCCATGTGGTGGGGAGATTTCAAAGGGGTGTGGGAAGATGGATGCAAACAAGAGGAATGAGAAGCTCTGAAAGCAGAAATACCTCATGGGGAGTGATGTGAGAATGGGGCTATAAGCTTGTTCGGGGAAGGTTCAAGGGTAAACTCCACATCATAGCAGTGCTGATTTGGCAACTCCTTTGTCTCTGCTGCATTGAAGAGGCTGAAACAGGGAGAAAAACTGCCCTAAAGGGGAGCAGGGAGGGTGATAAGCTTTGCCACATCCCAGCCCAGCCTGGGAGTGACTCCTGGCACAGGRGCTGCTGCAAGAAGCTCCCCTTCCYGCCTCTTCCTCTCCACTCCTCTCACTCCTGTCCTGGGGATACAGGGGGTGTGAAGATCCCAGGGTGCCACCTGCCCAGCTCCTGGCTGGCAGCAGATGTGACCCCAAGTTGTCACAGAGCCTGCAGAGCTGCAGGATGCCTCAGCCCGAGTGCCTGGGGCTGCTTATATTGGGGTGTCTAGGTGCTGCATCGGGGGTGCTGATCTCTGTGTCTGTTCTCTCCCAGCCCACATCACCAGAGCAGATCCTAGAGATATTGGCCAAGGGCAATAGAAACCAGCACAGCATCACACCAAGGCCAATGCCACCTCCTCCCACTACCATGCCATCCTCCAGGTGAGTGCTCCTGGCTGTGGTATTGCTCCAATCAGTGCTGGAAATGAAGCTAGGAAGCTGCTGAGATAACATCCCAGGGCTGTCCCACTCAGCACTGAGTTGGGAATTACATACCTCAGGACTCTGACTGTCAAAGTGCTCCCCAGTTTCTTGGTGCAAACTTGCCAAGTAGATTTAAATTCCAGCCATGTACTTTCCTGAATTTGTTGGGCTGTTATATTTGCCTGGGCGGATGGAGGCTCTGGCTGTCACTTCAGCCTGTACCTAGTGCCTCATCCATTGCTACTTGTAGGGGAGTAATCCAGGTGTCTGGATGCTTTTCCAGAGCCTTGGAAACCAAACCAGCTGTACCATCCTCCACCACTAAACATGGGAGTTGCTGATTCTTCTCCTTAACTCTGTCCCTCAGATCCTTTCCCTGGCTTTGCTCCTTGTGCCATGTCCAAGTGTTTGGCTCATCCTCACAGCATGCCAGGTTCCTCTCCTACTCCTATCCCATCTTCCAGTGTGATCCACTGACCCATTCCATGGGAAACACAGAGCCCTGGTCCCGCTGGTTCTACTTGCTCCAACCAGCCTCCCCAGGGGCGTGGAGCCATGGCTTCAGCCATCTCTGTCCTCGCAGATCCAGGTGAAGCAGTGGGACCAACCCCACTCTTGGCTTTGCTGGGAATCTGTGTGTGCCCAAGGTGAGCCTGACTTACCCAGTGGACTTGGAGTGAGCCTAGGTCACCAAGGACTGCAGAGAGGGGCTGTGGGAGGGACCAGCATCAATTGCTCACTGCTGGCTCTTGACAGCATCATGCACCCGCTGGAGGTAAGGGAAGGCTGTTCCTGGCCTGGCACTGCTGAGCTCTGGCTGTTTGGGGTCAGGCCTGGGAGGTACCTCCCCGAGCACCCCAGGGCCAATAAGCTGAGCAGAGCTTTGGTCTCTCGGGGCAGAGCAGGCAGAGCCACATCCTGCTCTGGAGCAGCAGCTGATGCTCTTGCGAAAGGGCTTCCCTGGGTGGCACAACCCAGTGATTGTGGCCATGAGCCCGTGGCGCTGGCGGCCCGGACACCTGCAGCATTCTCTGGTTTGCCAGCCAAGCCAGGTACATCCTGCTGCTGGTGAGGATCAGGCGGGAGCGACGCAGGGACCTGCCTGGGGCTCGGGAGCTGCTGAGTTGGGGATCAGGACAGTGTGTGGCGGGATGGATTGCTGGATGCCTCACGTAGGCTGCCGGAATTTCCCAGCCGTGGGGGTGCCGTTTGGGGCAGAAGCAGCTGCAGCAGTGTGTGCCCAGGATGACCAGCAGCAGATTGAGCTGCAGCAGCGTGTGCCCAGGTTGACCCAGATGTGCAAGAGCTGCAGCTCACACGTGCTGGGAAAAGGAACTGAATGATGAAGCATTTGCTGCATCTGAACATTGAGGTCCATCTTGCTTCCCTCTTCTCCTCCTTCCCCTTTTCCTCATTACTGTCATCCCAACTGCACATTTCTCAGAGGATAACCAGGGATTTTGGGACAAAAGCACAGTTTTTTGTTTGGGAATGTCCCTGGAGATCCCCATTACACCAGGGTAAGTCACTCTAGAGCAGCTTCTCTCTCTCCCAGCAACCTTTCTCCTCCTCCCATGCCTCCTCCTCCTCTTCCTCCTCCTCCTTCTTGTTGCCTTCATCCCCACTGTGCAGAACRTATTCCCAAGAGAAAAGCCGGTGATTTTGGGGCGTAAAACTGCTTTTCTGAGAGGTAACCTCCACAGTGGTCCTAGTCCTGTCAGGGCAGCCTCCCTCCCTGTCCCCCATCTTCCTCTCCTCGTTCTCCTCTGCCTCCTTGCTGCCATCAGCCCCACTCCACAGGAYACCTTCCCCAGATAAAAAGCAGTGATTCTGGGGCAGAAGGTTTCTTTCCTGAGGGAGAACTTCCCCGGGGGTCCCAGATGTGGCAGGGCCTTCCTCCCTGCCCCTCCTCTCCCTCTCCTCCTCCTCCTCCTCCTCCCCCCCACTCAGGGCACACCTGAGCTTTGCCCAGAAGAGGGGCTGTGCAGGGGGCTCAGAGGGCCAGCGCAGGTGTGTGCGCCGCAGCAGCACACGGCGCATGCGATGGAAGGCCGAGAGCTCGGCCTCAGGGATGTCCTCAAGGAAGATGAGGACAAGGACATCGCGCAGCTCATCGAAGAGGCGATAGCTGGCCATCTGGATCTCCAGTGAGCACCACTCGCTGCGCAGGTACCCGCGGCTCACCACACACACCGTGTGCCGGCTGTTGTACACAGCGTCCACGATGTTGTCCACTATGGCGCGGCCAGGGCGAAAGTCACGGTGGTGCAGGCAGAGCCGCAGGGCTCCGCGCTCCAGCTCAGGCACCAACTCCTCCAGCACCCACCGCTCATCCCCGGAGTTGTAGGACACGAAGGTGTCATARGTGTAGCGCCGCTGCTCCCGCCGCCAGTGCCCACGTGCCCAGGCACGCAGCAGGAACAGCTGGTAGCGCAACCGCCAGTACCCACGGTGGTGCAGCAGCGGCAGCACCAGCARCAGCAGCACAGCCGGTGCTGTCCCTGCAAACAGGTACCGCCCCATGTCCAGGTAGCACACACATGTATCAAAGCAGTGCAGGTATGTGGAGGCCCCACCCACCTCACCACATGTGTAGTTATACAGATAGACCACCTGCACGGGCCCACGTGCCAGCCAGGCAGGCARCCAGGCATTGGCACAGCTGCAACTCAGTGGGCACTTGCGCAGGTCCAGATAGCGCAGGGCGGGGAGGCGGGTGGCCAGAGTCACATCCAATGTACGCAGCTCGTTCTTGGCCAGGCGCAGCTCCTTCAGTCGTGTCAGATTGCCGAAGACCTCAGGGCCAAGGCTGCGCAGTCCTGCGCTCTCCAGGTTCAGACTGCGCAGTTGGCTCAGGTTCTTGAAGATGCCAGCAGGCAGGTGGCCCATCCCGTTGCTGCTGTCAGCCAGCGTCAGGTACTGCAGCTGTGCCAGGTCATCGAAGGCATCAGCAGGGATGGCCGAGAGCGAGTTCTGTGACAGGTAGAGTGAGCGCAAGGCACTGAGGCCCTGGAAGAAGCGTTGTGGGACTACACGCATCCCATATGGCTGCTGCGCCTGCAGCTTCAGGTCATAGAGATTATGCAGGTAGCGGAAAGGTGGCAGCTGCCTCAGGTGTCGGCTCAGGTAGCGCAGCGCATTGGCACGCAGGTCCAGCACACCCAGTGTCACCTGCACCGGCTGGAATGCAGCCACCCTCACCTCCAGCAGCCGGTTGCGGTCCAGGTAAAGCCGGCAAAGCCGCGGGAGGCCCTGGAATGCCTTGGCTGCCAAGTGCCGCAGGTTGTTCCCGCCCAGGTCAAGGGTCTGCAGGCGGTCAAGCCCCTTGAAGGCACCAGGGAAGAGCACGGCCACACGGTTGTTGCGCAGGTTGAGGTCTTCCAGCTGGTGCAGGTCAGCAAAGGAGCCAGGCAGGAGGTCAGTGAGCAGGTTGTTGTCAAGGCGCAGGTGCCTCAGGTTGCGGAGTCCACGCAGCGCTGCRCGGTGCAGCCGTGCCAGCCCGTTCACATCCAGCCGCAGCTGCCGCAGTGCTGGTGCATTGTCAAAAGCACCCGCACCGGCCACTAGGATGCGGTTGAAGCGCAGGGACACATTGTGCAGCTGCTTCAGAACYGGGGTCCCGTTGCACGATGGCAGCCGCTGCAGCAAGTTGTGCTCAGCCACCAGCTCACGCAGTGCTGCATGCTGCTTCTGGTTCAGCAGCCGCCCTATGCAGCCCAAATGCCGTAGCCGGTTGCCAGACACATCCAGGGCAYCCAGCACCGGACACTTGGCCAGAGCCCTGTTGGGCATTGATGTAAGGTTCATGYGCTGCAGCTGCAGCTTCTGCAGCCTCTGTCCTCTCAGCTGCTTGCACAGGTATTCCAGGCCGCTTGTGTTCACCTGCAGCCCTGACACGTCCACCTGACGCGGGGAGATTCCAGACACACGCAGCAGCTGCACTACGTCCAGCGGGTTCCCAGCCAGGTGCAGGTGTGTCAGGTTGTTCAGGCACAGGTGAGAGAGCAGTGCAGGGTCCGAGATATTGTTGTAGGACAGGTCGAGCACACCCAGCCCTGGTGGTATCACCTCAGGGGTGGCCCCTGAAAGAGCTCCCAGGGAGTTGTTGCAGAGGTACAGGACCCTCAGTGTGGGCGGCAGCCCCGGGCCCAGTGTTGACAGCATGTTGCCACACAGGTCGAGCAGGTCTAGGTGTGTCAGATTCCCCACAGCCATGGCCACAGGCTCCAGTGCGCTGAGCCGGCCACCCCGCAGCCAGAGCATGCTGAGTGCAGCCAGCGGCTGGAAAGCCCTCGGGGCCACCTTCTGTAGCGGATTGTGGTCCAGCCGCAGTGTGCTCAGGTTGCCCAGCCCGGTGAACACACCTGTGGCCAGCACTGAGATGTTGTTGTGGGCCAGGTCTAGATGAGCCAGTGCTGACAGCCCTGAGAAAGCCCCTGGGGCCAGGAGTTCCAGCTGGTTGTGGGTCAGATCAAGGGTGTAGAGTCGTGGCAGGTGGGCAAAGGCACTGGGGGGCACCTGGCGCAAGATGTTGACAGAGAGGTTGAGGGATGTGGCAGTGGAGGGGAGGTCATCCACTGCAGCCCCCAYGGTGCTCAGGAAGCGCTGGATGCAGCGGAACAGCCCAGGGTCCCATGGTGCCTGGATGCAATTGTGGAAGCCATAGGGAAAGACCCCTGCAGGCACCATCACCAGTGTCACCAGTGTCACCAGCAGTGGAGTGCACATCCTGACTCACCCTGGGGAGATCCTGGGTGCAGTAGGAGAGAGAGAGAGGAAGATGAGGCATGTGCTTGGTACCATAGAGACCCCCTTCGAGGCCCAGGGACTGCACCTGGGGCTCAGGGATCCCCACCACCCTAGGAACCCCCCTCACAACCCAGGGACCTCACCACCATCCCAAAGACCCTACTCAGGGCCCAGAGAACCCTCATCCATACCCCACCAGAACACCAGGATCCCCACTCTKCGTGCAAGGACTCCTTGTCCACACCCCAGGGACTCACACACACACTCCAGGGATTCCCTTCAGAGCCCAGAGACCCCCTCCATCCATAGCCCAGGCAGACACACCCCAGGGACCCCCATCACAGCCCAGGGACCTCCCCCAGGGCCAAAGAACCTCCACACACCCCAAGGACCCCTTGCCCCCCAGTCCCGAGGCATTTTGGGGACCCCCTGCTCCCCATCAAGTTCCCACCGTGCCACTGCCTCTGCTTTAGGTGATTTTGGGGTTAGAAACGGGAAGTTTGGGGTATCACTTTTTGTCACCACTGCCCCACCCACCTCCYTGTGACGTGGGTGGGGGAGGCCCCTGCCTGGACGGATTTAARGGTCCCCGGGGGGCTGACAGGGGTACGAGGCCACACAGCTGGGTCACCCCCCTGGTGCAGACTCCCGGAGTCTGGGGGGGATCCCTGGGACATCCAAGCCTCTTCCCCTCCCTCCCCCCCACCCCCACGCCGTGCCGTCCCCCTGCTGCCACGTGCTGCTCTTTGTTCCTCTTCCCCTTCCTCAGACTGAACCACCTGGTTTTGGTTCCTTCGGGGGAAATACTGGGCTGTACTGGGTTATACTCTCTTATACTGGGCTGTACTGGACTGTATTGGTCTATACTGAGCTGTGCTGGGTTGTGCTGAGTTACACTGGAGTGTACAGGGTGCTGGTGGGCCGTACGGCGCTGTACTGGCTTGTACTGCCCAGGACAACCTGGGACAAAGGCGCTGTCCAGGTGCTGCGCAGGGGGCGYGGCCTGGCTTGGGGGCGTGGTCCGTGCCGCATCGGGGCGGGCCCTGTCGGGAGTGTGGGGGACTGGAGAGTGAGGGTCCATCAGGATGAGGGGCCATATTTGGGTCCGGAGGATTATAAACCGGCTCGGGGGATTTGGGGGCTACAGGGACTGCGGTGCATGGGGAATTATGGGGGTGTGGTGAGGGGGCTGCAGGGACTGTGCTGTGCAGCGGCCGCAGCTGGTGATGCGTAGCCCTCAGCAAATGTGGGGGGAGTACCCCTCATCTTCCCTTCAGGGCGATGGGCTGGAGCTGGAGTACGAGATGGTGATGAGCAAAGGGGATTCCTTCCGGACGCGGCACCTCTCGGCTGATGAGTTCAGTGCTGCCACAGCCGGGGGAAAGACATTGCAAAGGGGACTGGCATGCATCGAGATCGGGGGGCATACTGGGGGTTATGGGGGTCTGAGGAGGCTTATTGGGGTCTAGAGGGTCTGGAGGGGCTGAAGGGATTGGTGTATATCAGGGTCTGCGGCTGTATAGGGAGTTATGGTGGTCTGGGAGGCTTCAGGGATTGGGGATGGGGAAGTATATGAGGGTCTGGATGATTGTTTAGGGGTTTGGGGGGTTGGAAGGATTGGAGTGCATCAGTATGAGGAATATATTGGAGGTTATTGAGATCTGAGGAAGCTGAAGGGGTTGGGGTGCAAAGGGGAATGATGGTGGGGCTGCAATGCAGGGGGTGTCTGTGGATAGCCTGGTGGGTACTGGGGGGCTTCATGGGGTGAACCCCTTTTCACCCCTCCCCCCACCTTCCCTAGGCGTCCTGGAAGCAGACATCACCTTCCTCCTCGTCTTCATCGTCACCCTYATGTTATTCATCAGTGAGCAGCTGGGGGGAAATCTGAGCTTCAAGGGGGCCTGGGGGGAGGCAGTGTTTTGAGAGATCTGGTGCTCACCCCCCCAGTCCACCAGACCTGGTCTAGGGATGGCAGCTGCTCCACACCACCTGCAAGATACTCATACACCTGCAAGATGCTGGTGGCTGCCAGCATGGAGTGTGAAGGGGGAGCTTGTGGGGCTATGGGCAGGTTTGTGGGAGCCAGTAGCAGCTGTGGGGACTGGAGAGCGTTGGGGTCTGGGGAAGTTATATTGGGATTTGGGGGATCTTCAGAGACTGGGAGGTGTCGAGGTCCAAGGGGGATATTGAGATTTGATAGGGCTGCGGGTTCTGGTGCATTTGGGGGGGGCTTTCACAGCAAAGTATAGGGGATATGGGGGAGCACAAGGGCACTTTGAAGTCATGGAAGGTAATGAGGGGCTTGGGGGAGTACAGGAGGTGTGGGGGTGCACAGACCCTCGTGTGGGGCGTGTGATGAAGGGGAGTACCCAGCCCTCCCCATATCCGCATGCCATATGCTCCCCCCACCCCATCAGCTTCCTCATTTTCCTCATGCTCATCCTGCTGGGCAAGTGCTTTTCCATCACAGGTACTACGGAGGGTATGAGGAGGTGGCTGGGGGGCACAGAGGCAGCTGTGGGTCACTATGGGACAGTCAGGGGTCCCTATAGAGCATTTGGGGGGGAGGGTGGAGTAGTTTTGGGGCTGTCTCTTATACATCCCTATAGAGCATTTGGGGGGGAGGGTGGAGTAGTTTTGGGGTTCTCTATGGGGCACCCACAGGGTTGGTGCTTTCAGGGGCCACATCAGACTGGGGAGCTCCATCCAGCTCTCCATGTACATGACCCTGTACAGCATCGCCCGCATCACCCTGCTCACCTACAAGGCCCAGGTGAGACCCCTACACCCACTTGTATTTGTGCAGTTTAGAGAGGGKTTTKGGGTATTTGGGGGGGTATTTTGGGATGCAGGGGCAGTTCTTTGACCACCATAAGGTGCTTTATAATTGTGAGGTTCAGGTGAGACCCATGTGCCCAGCTGTATTTGGGGAATATAGGAGGTATTTGGAGGGGTATGGGGTATTTGGATGGTGTTTGGCTTTGTGGGGTTTATCTTTGGGGGGAGAGGCAGTTTTTTGACCCTGATTGGGTGATGTACCCCTACAAGTCACCTGCTGGGCACAGGCTCATTGTGCTGGACTTCAGGGTCTTCAGCTGGTTATGCAATGCCATCGCCAACACTGTCACCATTGTCCTTGAGTACCGCTACTTCTACCTGCCCTTCCTGGGAGCTTATGCCCTCTGGTGAGTCCTGGGGGCTACCTGAAGGACATCTGAGGTGTCTCACACAAGRGTCTCTCAAGGGGGTCTCATGAGGGTCTCACAGGGATGTCACAAGGGTCACTCTCATAGAAGTCTCAAATGGTCTCACAGGCAGAAAACTCTTCAAGGAAAAATGCCACTCAGTTTCCACTGGGSAAGTCCTCAGGCAGAATTAAAGGGCTGATATTACTTCTGACCCTCTGGAAGGGATCTCCAGGTCATATTTACAAGAAGCAAGAAACAAGTACCATGATCAGAGCTAGAGGGGCTCTGGCTCTAACCAGGTGTGGGAAAAGTACAGTGGGGTCAGTTGGACTGTGTGGATCCATGGCCTGGCACAGCAGARCCACAGGAGCACAAGGCTTTAGTTGTCATGGGTGCACAATGCACCCTGACACCATCATTCAGGGGCAGAATCCATCTCTGTTTCTGGGATGACAGGRGGATCCCAACAGGGACTATACTGCAAGCTGAAGTGCTTCTGAYTGGGCATGAGTGGCAGAAAAACGCTGTTGTTGCTGGCCTAGAGGCTCCATGTATCCTTGGCACAGATTACCTCAGGAGAGGTATTTCAAAGACCCAAAAGGCCACCATTGAGCTTTGGGAGAGCTGCTGTGGAGACAGAAGAAATTCAGACAGMTGAATCCCTTGCTTGGTCTTTCAGAGGACCCTTGTGCTGTGGGACTGCTGAGGGATGAAGAACAGCAGGTACTGATGGCCAGCACAACAATGTCCCATTRGCAACATGGCACCAACTGGGACTTCAGGACCCCATCCATGAGCTGATCCGTGAACTGGAGAGCTGGGCRTGCTCAGCAAGACTCGCTCACCCCTCAGTAGCCCCACATGACCCCTGCCTGAGTCCTGTGGAGAGTGGACACTGACAGTGGACTGTCACGGCCTGAATGAAGGCACACCATCACTGAGTGCTGCCATGCTGGACATGTTGGAACTTCAGTATGAGCTGGAGTCCAAGGCAGCAAAGTGGTGCCACAGCAGAGGAAGCTTTTGAGAAGGGGGAGAAGATAATCCAGATCCTCCTGATGGCTGGTTTTGCCATAAAACAAAGTCAAGGGACCTTGAAATTCAGTTTTTAAAAGTAAAATAGCAATATGGACATTGTCAGATTCCAGTGGATGTGGTCAACAAAATAGCAGCAACATGCTTTTGAACAAATTAAGGAGCTGATTGTTCCTACAGTAGCTGTTGGACCTGTCAGGACAGGACAAGGTGTGGAAAACAGGCTCCACACTGCAGCCAGGGAGAACRGTCCACCCTGGAGGCTCTGGCAGAAGGAACCTGGGGAAGTTTGAGGACCACCCTATGGTTCTTGAGTCTGGGATACAAAGGATCTGAAGCCAGCTATACCCTTACACCACACTGCAGGTACTGGCAGCTTATGAGGAGGTTCCATCTGTTTCAGAAGTGATTGGCACCAAAGCACAGCTTCCACTGGCACCCRACTGCCAGTGCTGGGCTGGATGTTCCAAGGGAAAGGCATCTTGGAAGTCATTGCAAACTGGCCCTGAGGCAAAAATTTCAGATTATCATCAGAAGGGGAAGAGGTGAAGGTGGCACGTGCTAAGGAGGCCTTGACTACCAGAAAATGAAAAGCATCGCTCTCTCTTTACTGATGGTTCCTACCATATGGAAGGGATGCATCAAAAAGGGAAAGCTGCTGTATGGAGTCCTACATGACAACTTGTGGAAGTCACTAACAGACAAGGTGGATCCAGTCAGGTTACAGAGCATAAAGCTTAAAGCCATCTAGCTGGCTTTGGATATGGCTGAACGAGAGAAGTGGCCAACTCTGCCTCTGCACTGACTCATGGATCGTGGCAAATGYTCAGTGGGGTGGCTGGAACAATGGAAAAAGGGCAATTGGCAACACAAGGTAAACCCAGCTGGGCTGCTGGACTGGGGCAAGACGTCACTGCCCAATGGATAAACTGATTGTGAAAGTCCCTCCTGTGGATGCTCACGTGCCTAAGTGTCGGACACTGAAAAGCATCACAACAATGGACAGGGGGATGAGGCTGCCAGGATTAAAGTGTCTCAGGGGGGTCTGGCCTGGCTACACAAGGGTGAGTTATTTCTGGCTCAGTGGGCCCATGATGCCTCAGGTAGCCAGTGTTTCAGGGGCAGATGAGAGGTTGCCCAGGCAAGGTAAAGACCTTTCTGTCCTGGAACATTTTGTGTGGGAGCAGTCCTTGGATGGATCCAAATTTTGAGCTTGGCACCAAATTTAGGAAGTTGGGCTCAGAAAGTGAATGAAAGCACATTTCCTTGGGAGGAGAAACCCCYAGTCCTACTGTTGGTGCTGCAGATGATTGTTGGCCCAGGAAAGGAAAAGGCAAGCAAGACCTATCTCTCCAGGCACCTATTCTCTTGGAGAAATCGTTGGACATACTTATTAGTAGAGGTGGTTTCCAAATTCCTTATATGTGTTCCTGAAAGGGAATGACACTGTTTTTTCTTGGAAAATAAATCACTAGTCACAGTGTTTTAGGATGAAAACATTTTGCTGGCCTTCACCTCCACCTGGCAGATGATCATCTGCAGCACCATCAGTCGGACAARGTGTTTCCCTTCACAAGAATAGGTACTGCCATTCACATTGAAGAACCTAGTTGCAGCATTTGGAGCTGAGTTCCAGTATTGAATACATCTCAGCTCTAGACATTGCTCTCACACCAAACAGACTAGGGCAGAAAAGTCTTGCTGGCATTTTCCTCCCCTCTCCACTTTATAATCTGTGATTAGCTGCTTTCCTTTCCATGGAAAAGCACTCTCATTCCATTTCAGGAGTCAAACACACAATTTTGTAAATCACCTGCAATGTTGAGTATGTCCAAGGATTGCTCCCAAACAAAGGCTCCAGRACAGCAAGGTCTTGCTGGCATGTCTCTCTACCAGGCAGATGATTATCTGTAGCACCAGCATTAGGACTGGGAGTTTCACTTTTCTAGGAAAAGTACTGTSATTCACTTTCAGGGCCCAGGTTCTGACATTTGGATTCAAGCTCCAATATTGAATGTCTAAGGATTGCTCCCACACAAAAAATGTAAGGACAGAAAGCTGTTGCTGTCTTTTACCTTCACTTTGCAGTCATCTGAACACCGCCAGCAGGATTATGTGTTTGCATTCCCAAGGAAAGGTACTGCGATTCATGTTCAGGAGCACAGTTGCAGCATTTGGAGCCACACTCCAATATTGAATACTTCCGGTGATTATCTAAACACAAAATGATCCAGGGCAGAAACATCTTTGTGGCCTTTACCTCCCCTGGGAAGCATATCTGCACAAGAACAGTGGGTTATGTCCTTTCCTCCCCATGGAAAATCACTTTATTCCTCTTCAGGAGTCCACCACCTTACTTTGGAGACAACTTTCCAATATTAAATATATCCAAGGATTGCTCCCACACAATATGTGTCAGGTCAGAAAATTGTTGCTGGATTCTACCTCCCCCGGGGCAGTATGTAATGTGCTCTTTGAACCCTGGGTCTAGGTGTTTTCCTTCCCCTGTAAAAGTGCTTCARTCATCTTTAAGGAGCTCACCACTGAAATTTGGATACCACCTCCAGTACTGAAAACATCCAAGGATTGCTCTCACACAAAATATGGACACACAGGTCTTGCTGGCCTTTACCTCCAATGGACAGAGCTCCTGAAATAAAATGAAAGTGCTTTACCATGGGAAGGAAAGCATGTAGCCCCAGTGGTTTAGGTGCTGATTACAGGCTGCCCTAGGGGGGTAAAGATTGGCAACAGCTTTCTGATCTGGCAGCTTTTGTATGAGAGTCATATTTGGGCATATATAATATCGGAGGTGGTATTCACGTTTGAATGATGGGCTTCTGAATGAGAATGGGAGTTCTTTTCTGTAGGAAGGAAAGCATGTAGCCCCAGTGTTTGCGGTGCTGATGAGAGGCTGCACAGGGGAGGTAAAGGCCAGCCAAGRCCTCTCTATCATGGCACATTTTTGGTGGGAGCAATCCTTGGACATAATATTGGAAGTGTTATCTAATTTGGGTAATGGGTAAAATCCCTGGTCATATTCAATTAATTGCACTTACAACTAAAAAGCATGCGTGATATAGAATGCATGTACTAAGTTACCATGTTTATTAGCTTAAATAAAAGCAATAACTCTACCCTGTGGGTTAAACTTGTTAATGTGTGAACCAAATTTGCTTCCTGCTGGCAGTGATTGCTCCTGCAATAAGGATAAGCTGTCCTTCAATGGTTAACTTGATCCTCAGTGGGGGTGTGCTGGAATAATTACTGATATCATTCCTGGGTAGAAAAAACAGTATGAGTCTCAGCAGCGTTAGCCTGAACAGGTTACCCCTTAGTGGCTCAAGTTGTTTAATCACTCGGACTAATGACAAAATTTCTTTTCCCCACTCAGAATCTCTCTCTTCCATCTCTTTAAATGTGGCTGAATTGAATATTGAATATTTCTTTGATSTTTCATGGTGTTAGGCCTTGACATTCTTCAGGAGGAATCTCAACTTCTAYTTTGTGAAGTACTTGCCCACTGCTGTTGCTGCTTCCCGTGTTTTCAGGGTGGGTCTCCTGCAATTTGAGTTGTAGGGTGCTCTCCTAATTTGAGCTATCAGTTCCACAAAGTTTAGTACAGCAGTGATTGTAGATGTGGTACTGGCATTCAACTGCCTGTAATAAATCATAAGCCACAACTGTCTGTTCAGCTCTTTCATGAGCCMGACCCTAAGACTGGCTCAGTTGGTCTGAGCATGGTGCTCCTATCACCACAGTTGTTCGTTCAATCTGTGTATGGCCCATTCACTTAACARCTGGACTTGATGATCTTTGTGGGACCCTTTCAACTCAGAATATTCTGTGATCTGTGACATAAGGGCAATGCCAACAGCAAACACTGGCTAAACACCGGCAAGTTCTATGACACTGGAGTGTGTTAAAATGATCACTGGCCACTGACAGGAGAGATAGGAGTGTGACTGAGTGATAGTACCTTTTTTCTCTTAATCTGTCACCACCCCATCAATGCTCAAGCACACGGGTGCTTATATTGTGGCTGTTAGGTTTGCAGTATTGGGTACTTTGACTGTTAAGGGGGCCAAATTGGCCAGAACTTCAGAAATTCCACTTCTCCCTGCAGCAAAAATCCAGCACAGGGACACACTAGCAGTCCTTGGATCAGGGAKTGCAGGTGCCATGTGGAGTCAGCACAGTCTCTGGACTTCTTTTAGGGTTTGGGCTAATGTTCTAACATTAACATTGACTCACTGCCATCAGGCAGACCACAGATTTGATCATTCAGAACAYCAAAACCCTAAATATTGTCATTGTGATCTTTGATTGCAAAGCAAGTAGCCAATATCCACTTCTCATCTAGAACCCATAAATTAACCTTAGCAGCTTGACAGATAACATTTGCTCCATTTACTAAAGTGATTTTAACTCTTGGTGTCTGGGTCATACACCCAGCTTCTTGGCATCCTGCTTCATTAGTACTGAATGCTGTGCTCCTGTATCTACCAGAAATGTAATTAATCGTTGACAAGAACCAACTGGAATCTGGATGTATGGGTCATTAGTATGTATGTATTGATAGGGTTCCATTGTTGCATTTCAGTCTCACTTGGCTTGTGCCTGGAATGCTTTTGCAAATCAGCGACCTGAATGGACTCTTGCACAATACAGGGTGAATTGGTAGCTTGCTTAAGCATCACCTTTGCTGTTTCTTTCAGTTTTCATCTTTTCTCCTTTGCTTCCTGGAACTGTTTCTGCAACTGTTCAATTCTCAGTTACAGGCATAAATCAGGTTTCCTCTCTCAGGTCTTGTTTCTCTCTTCTATAATTTTCCCTATTCAAATTCTCAAATAATTATCTTTCCTTACACTCTGCTGAAGCAAGTAGGGTCTTAAGATGGTCTTTCTCAGTCATAAGTTTATCCACTTGGATTCTCAGTTTTTCTCCTGTCTCCATCTCAGAAGCCAGTGGTGACTTTGATACCTCGTTTTCTGTGTAAGTCTTATTTTTGGTGAGCCTCCTTAAATGTTTGCAGCTGCCAGCCCCAACTCACTGAGGATGGCGAAAGTTGTTTCCAAGACTCCAATTAACATTAGCCTGKGGTGCCATAGTAATTATAGGTCTCTCAAGAGTTCCAACTCCCACATCAACATCTTTATCCTGCTTGTGGCAAGGGAGTGCAACTTTCCTTTTCCCCAGGCACTCCATTCCAGGCACTACATTCTCCAGAACAGCAGTGTATTATTTAYCACTTCCCAAGAAATTCCTTTCTGCAAGCCTTTCACTCAAACTGCATTCCATCATGCACTGGGACCCTGCTGCTCCCTTTTGGGCAGTCCACTTCCTTGCTGCTATTCCAATCTCCTGATTGTTGTTCTGTTTACTAATTGTTAAGTGAAACCAATCCTTCTGCCATAGCTAATTAGCCCTGAAGATCTCTCTCCCCGCGTTAAGGGTCTTTTCCCTTGTCTTTCTCTCTGTGGGGTTAACACTTGCTTCAAGTGATCCTGAAATTCTGCCGCAGTGTTTTACCATGTCCAGCAAAACTCTGACCATGGGAGCCACATACTTGGATAACCAGTGATGTAGGTGAGGGCTGTCCTGGAACATCTGTCATTCAGCAGTTGCAAAAACGGTGCCTTCTGTACACTCTCTGTCCCATGATCTATGCTTGGGGTCTTGATCCTAAGCCAATCGCTCCTCTCTAATGGATCCAACCTCCTGCTCAATAGGTGGCACTCTGAGTTGTTTTTTCTGGTCACCCACCATACTGGGGCTCTGCCTCAGACAAATGATTCAATCACCCCCTGCCAGAGGCACTCTCCAAACATATCCAGTTTYCAATAAGTACATAAGTCTCCTATACTTTCCCTGGAACTTTGCTATCTTGGTTGCTGTGTACCACACTGTTTTAGTAAGAGTGTGCAGACCCTGACTATCACAGAAGGTTTCACAGAAGGTTAATTTGGGGTTTGTGATAGATGAGTAATGCAATGATTGAGTCTCACAATTAATAGAAAAATATCATGTATATAGGTTAAGAAAAGTTTTATAGATTTATAGTTATGTTGTACCCCTTCACATGGTTATCAAGGGACAGCTGGAGTTGGGGCATCTGGGAGGGGCAGCTTGTCACTATGGAGACATCTGACTTCCAATCGGGATTTGAGGAAGAGATCTTCACCACTTGACAGCGAAGAAGGGGTTGATGGACAGAACTTTGGGAGGGGTTAAAGGGTTAAAAAAGGGAAAACCTCCATTGTGAGAGGGCTGAGCACATGGCGGGGAAAATCTTTTGCTCCCAGTGCCATAACCTTTTTTCTTTATTCAGTCTTCTGTTGTATTTTTAATAAGGTTTAATAAACCTTCCTAAACTATGAAAAGTGAGTAGCTATTTCTCACAGGGTTGTAATGTGATTTCCTCATCATCAGATGTGTTGCTGCTTATAGGATTGTTAGAGAGTGGGCTTTAGTCAAAGCAATGTTCTGTCCTGTCCACAATTTGTCAACTTTCTTTGAAAGTTCAGTAACAAAAATATTCCCCACCAAGCTCAGCACCAGCCTGTCTGGGTAAAAAAGAGGGTTGAGGGGACCCCAGAACTGGAGGTAGCCCAAACCAGGTGTGTGGGGACT
>NDFG01000908.1:0-20905 GCA_002167245.1 Sporophila hypoxantha | reverse complement strand
GCCGCGGCAAGACGGCCGGGGGGGGGAAAAGAGAGAGAGAGAGAGAGAGAGGGAGAGGGAAAAAAAACACAGCTGCCAGACACAATACACGATATTGGGATAAAAGCGGTCATCCCATGACAGGACTGGGCTGGGATTTTTGGGGGGATATTTGGGGTCCCTGAGATTTGGGGGGCTCAGAGGGTACCCCAAGGATGGGAGGGAGGGGCAGGTTTGAGGGGATTTGGGGTCCCAGAATAGGTTTTRGGTTCTGAGGCTCGGGAGGGGTCTCCAAGGCATGAGGAAGGGGGAGGCTGGGGTCCCAGGGCAGGGTTTGGGTTGGGGGGGGTCCGTTCTGGGGTCCCTCCCACGCCCTCAGGTGCAGGCACGGCCGCTGCTGGTGCAGCGCCCCCTGCCGGTGCAGCGCCCCCGCGGGCCCCGCCCCTCCCGGCTCAGCAGCGCCCCGAGCRGCAGCAGCGGGAACAGCAGTCTGGGAGCGCCCAGAAGCCCCGCAGCCCCGCCCCCTCCAGGTGTGCCCCCTAAGCCCCGCCCCATAGAGAGGACCTCGTTGAAGCCCCGCCCCCAGAGCTCCACCCATGGAYGGGAGACCTCCAGAGCCCCGCCCCCACGGGGGTACTAAGCCCCGCCCCCCACAGGCAACCTTACCCACGTTCAAACCACCGCTAAGCACCGCCCCCAAAGCCCTGACCTCCGCTCAATAAGCTAATCCCTTAAGCGCCACCCCCTGGACAACCCCCCACCACCACTATACATGGAACCCCTTAAGCCCCAAGACCTTCCTGGCCCCCATCCCAGGTGCCCTCACCTAAAATACTCTCAGAGGCCCCCCTCTGTGTGAGTTCTCCTCCCCTCCAGAGTTCCCCCCTAGGGTGCCTCACCYCCAAAACCCCTCCATCCTCCCCAGCAACAGCACCTAAGGGTCACAAACATTTATTGATTTATTGGGGTGCAGCAGAACTGGGAGGGTCTCCACTAGGGTGGAGGTCCTGGGTAGGTTTCCCTGGGACTGGCATTCTGGTGAGAGGTGTTATGTTCGCCCAATTATCCCTTCATAAAAAAACCAAACAATATTTAAGATAGCAGCAATTTTAATTGAATAATTTCGAGAATATATATTGACAATATAATTTGATTAAAATAAGGGATATATATAGAGATATCGGATTAAATACCATCAAGCAAAAGTAGGACGCGGGGTACGGAGTGCAGGGCTCTTGGACCCCGGCCACCTCGAGCAGTACGGAGCTTTGAGAGTGAAGAATTTCCCCCCGGGTTATAAGCCAGGTGTTCATAATCAATCCGTCTCCAATTTTCGATTCAATCGACACTTCCCTCACTCCAGGCCTCATGACACCACCTTATCGGCGCAAAATGTCTCAGTCACTCGTTTTGGTGGTCACGACAAGTCTTTGGAGGTCGTCCATGATGAAACGGCCTCTCCTCTTCCTCTTTTTGTCACCTTTAAAATGTCACCGTTTGGTTACACATGCGCAGCTGGCTACCCAAACCAAAACAATATATTTAGCAAAACTAACTATTCTACGAGAACGAACCCGGAATTTGCAACCCGGCGGCAAAAATTCCCTTCTGACATTTTAGCATCACAAGCAATAAATATCTTACAATTAGCAATTTTCTTGGGAGCCGAGCCAGTTTTTTTCCCTTCTTTTGTGCGTTAAATTTTGGTAACCGTTATCTCTGCCTATTTCCTCACTATACCTAGAACATCATGCAGGGAAGGGGGGGGGGGGAGAGATAGAAGCCGCCTCCTGCGATCTCAGCGTTTTCTCTTTGGTTGGGCATTTTACACTTCTTAAACGGTGTTTTTTATATTATTCTCCAAATATTGATTACTGTATCCATATTTATTACTGTTTCAATTTTATAAGCACGAATCATACCTATTTACCACAGGGGGTTTCCAGGGGGATCATGGGTAGGAGTCCTCAATAATCTGAGGGTGCTGGACTAAAGAAGGGGCGTCCACCCTGGGCTGGGTCCCTGAAGGGGTTGTTGGGGATCCTGAGGTGGGGGTCCAATAGGGGGGGAGTCTATGGGGTGAGCCCACATGGGGGGTCTTGGGGAGGTGGATCCCAAATCAGATTGAGCATGTCAGGATGTGGCCCCAGCTTGGGTGACCCCATGGTGAGTGTCTCAGCATGATGGTCTCACAGGAGGTCCCAGTAAGACTAGGGGTGTGAGATTGTCAAGAGAGAGCCCCAGGGTGGGGGTCTTGGTACAGGAGCCTGGGTGGTTGAGTCTGTGCAGGGGCTCTGGGGGGTCCCCATTCAGATGCCCCCCCTTCAGGTCCCCACAGGCGCCGGGCCAGCTGCAGATCCTTGGGGAACAGGGTGACTCAGTGGGCGTGCAGCGAGCACACGTACGCGTCTTCCAGCAGCCGCACCATGAAGGCCTCTGCTGCCTGTGTACCAAAACCTGAGCTGGGGGGGGGGGGTGCCCAAAGCCCCCCAGCATGCCCCAACCCCCACAGCTCCCCCCAGGGGCAGAGTGTTGCAGACATCTTTTTGTGAAAACCCTTTTTTTGGGATTTTTTCTTCCTGAGAAGCTGAGAGGCTTCAGGAACAAAATGTAAACAATGGTTGTCTGCTGCTGTGGAATGCAACAGGTCCATCTGTGATTGGTCTCATCTGCTTGTTTGTAATTAATGGCCAATCACAGCAGAGCTGACTTGGACAGAGARTCYGAGGCAGCTGMCTTTGTTATCATTCTTTCTTTTCTATTCTTAGCTAGCCTTCTGAGATGAAACCTTTTTYTTCTATTCCTTTTAGTATAGTTTTAATGTAATATATATATCATRAAATAATAAATCAAGCCTTCTGAACATGGAGTCAACATTCTTGTCTCTTCCTTCACCTGAAAACCCCTGTGAACATCGTCACAGCAGAGACCCCCCCCCAAAACACACACCCAGGGGGCAAGGTTTCTCCAAACCTATCCATRGGTGACTGGGAGGGACCAAAACACCCTGTGCCTGTAAATGTGTGAGGAGGCACCAACACCCAGTGACCCATCCCAAATCCCTGACAGACCCCAGGGACAAGAGACCCCCCCCTGCACCGCCCAGAGGTCTCCCAGAGACCCTCTCAACATCCATGGAACCCTGTCCCAGAACTCATAGACCCACCCCAGCCAATAGACACCCTGCTAGACTCCCCCTCAGCTCCCATCACACACACCCAACAAACCTCTCAGCCTCATCCAAGCACTCAAAGAGACCTTCCTGGACCTCCCCAGCCCCCCAGAGACACCCCCAGCACCCGCAGACACCCTATGCAGCATCCACAGAACCTGGAAACCTTCTCACCACCCATGAGATCCCCCTCAGCCCCCTCCCCACCCCCCTAAGTCCCTGGATACCCCTGCAGGACCCATAGGACCCCTCCAGCCCCTCTGTGACCTCCCTCCACCACGCCTGGGCCCCCGAGCCGCACCTCCTGCAGCGCCAGCAGGGCCATGCTCTGCCAGMGGTAATYGACCCCGCRGGTGAAGAGCAGGCAGATCTCCCGCACCTGTGGCAGGGAGGGCACAGGGAGGGGCGCACATGGGGGCAGCGGGGTCACAGGGAGTGCAGGGACATTGGGACAACATGGAGGGGATATGGGGGCATTGGGGACATCCCGGGCTGGGGCCAACACCATGGTGACACCCTGGAGACGTGGAGACACTGCCCTGGGGACATCCCAGRGACCTGGGGACACCCTTGTTGTCATCCTGGAGAYGCTTTGGGGACACCCAGGGAGAGGAACACTGGGGACAGGAAGACCTGGGTGTCACCATGATATTTTCTGAAAAATCCCTTCGCCAGGATTTTTCTCCTGAGAAGCTSAGAAGCCTCGGAAAAGAAATGTAAACAATAATTATCTGATTGCTTGGAATGTAGTCTGGAGGTTGCTTACCAACAGGTACATCTTTGATTGGTGCCATGTGAGTTGTTTTTAATTAATGACCAATCCCAGTCCAGCTGTATGGGGACTCTGGTCAGTCAYGGGTTTTTATTATTCATTCTTTTCCAGCCTTCTGTCTGTATCCTTTCTCTATAGTTTAATATGGTTTTAGTATATCATTTTCTTTTAATATAATATCATAAAATGATAAATCAGCCTTCTGAGAACTTGAAGTCAAATTTTCATCTCTCATCTCATCCTGGGGACCCTCACAACACCACCACACCTGGGGATGCACTGGGGAGCGGGGATGTGGGAACACCATGATGGGGACACCCTGGGATCTCCCAGGTGGGAGGCAGGGGGGAAGCACCACTCTTGGAATGTTGTATTGCACTAAATAGTTTAGTTAGTTATCCKTGCACTGGTGATGGGAAAAATGTTACTGGGTCACGKGGATGGTGTATTCCCCCTTCCTATCACATGGTCTCTCCCCCATGCATCCCTTTCCATACCCCCTGTTTCTGTGGTCTGTCCCATGGATGGCCCCTCCCATTTCCCCTCCCCAGTGGCATCCCATTGGCCACAGTCCTCTTTCCCCGCCCCCTTCCTGGGGTATAAAACTGCCCTGCAAGGGGGCCATATCCTCCTTTCTACCTGGGTGSTTGCCATCACAGAAGTGTCCTGTCTCAAGCCAATAAATAGGATACTCACATCCACGTGGGGAAGAGCGTTTCTCTGTCTTTCGTCCTTTTGTCTGTGCAAGTCTGTGTTGGGCTTGAGTTCGAGCTGGCTGGACTGGACCCATATAAAGCCCAGAGAACCACGGATTATTGCATTGGAACATCTTGGGAACACCCTCGGCCATGGGAACATGGGGACACTCCCCTGGGGACACCCYGATGGGACAGGGGGGACAGTGCCAGCACRGCAGGAGGGGCACAGGGAACACCCAATCCATGCAGCCTCTGAAGGTGGAAGCACACAAGGATGTCTGGAACCACAGAATGACACTGGGGGATATGCAAGGATGTTGAGGGAGGACAGGCCCACCATATCACAAGGACGGGAGGAAGGGGGTGGTCCTGAGGAGTCCCAGGGGGTGATCTGGGGTTCTGGGGGGTAACTTGGTGGGTCTGTAGGGGGTTGGAGGGTTCCAGGCTGGATTTCAGGGGGCCCAGGGTGGATTTGAGGTTGGATTTTAAGGGGTCCTAGGGATTGTTTGAAGGGTTCCAGTGGGTATTTGGGAGAGTCCTATGGGGARCTGAAGGTTCCAGGATGGATTTGAAGGCTCTGGGGGAGGTTGCAGGGTCTGAGAAGGTTGATCTGGGGTGTCCTGGGATGGATTTGGGGATCCCAGGAAAGTGGACAGAAAGGGGATCCAGAGTGGTTTGGAAGATCCCAGACAAATGTTGGAGGTTCTGGGATGAAACTGGGGGGATCCTGGAGGGGTTTGGGGGTCCCAAAGTAGATTTTATGGRTATCTGAGATGATCTGTGTGGTTGCAGGGGAGTTTGAGAGTCCATCGGGGGTGCTGGGGAGGTTCCATGCGGGAACTTGGGGTGTCTGGGGATTTTAGGGTGCAGGAGTGTTCATTTTGGGATGTGGGGGGTTCTCACCAGGCGGGCGAAGGGGCCTGGGTGCAGCAGCAGGGACCTGCAGATCTCCTGCAATGCCTGCTGACCTGGGTGGTGCCCTGGGGAGGCATTGGATGGGGATCTGTGGGGGCTTTAGGGGATCTATTTAGCCTGGGGGGGGCACAGACGGGGGGCTCTGAAGGAACATGGGGGGTATAGGAGATCTATAGGGCCTGTCAGAACACAGGAGGCTATAGGGGATCTATGGGGGGCTATAGGGGCCGGGGGGACAGGGGTAAGCTGTGGGGGTTATAAGGGATCTGTAAGGTCTGGGGGGACATTGTGGATATGAGGGATCTATAGGGAGCTACAGTGATGGCCGATATAGGGGAGTTATAGGGGACAGGGAGTATGGGGGGTTWTGAGGAAAAGGGTGTAGGGGGCTGTAGCAATGTATCTGAACAACTTAGGCCTCAGTGTGCTCCAGCCGTACCGCTTGTAACTGTTCTTATCAGAATGTTCTCAGGGCACTGTGGAATTCATCAAGGTTACTAAGACATAAACTGTGCTAAATAAAAACAAAGAAGCTGAGAAAGGGCACACCAGGATYGCAAGAACTGGATAGCAGAGGACAGTAGAAGACCTGCACGGTAACCAATCACAGACATTGAGAAATGGAGGCAGAGAACGACGGAGTAAGACAATGGCACCAATCAAGAAGTGTGATCTTAGTAGTTTGTAGAATCTATAAAAGCGTGTGTAATGTAAACAATAAACGGCTTTTGCTTGATCATATTGGTTAGTTGCTCAGGAGTCCTGGTTTACCCGCAATAGGGGGCTACAGGGGAGAGGGAGTGTGGGGTGACTGTAGGTGATGGAAGCAAATAGGGGTATTTAGGGCACAAGCTGGGGGCGGAGGACAACAATGGGGRGGGTCCATAGGAGTGCTCTGGAGGGGGACCTGAAAGGGGGCTCGATGTGGGAGGCCCCCAGGGGGTGTCTGTAAGGGGAGTCCCCCGCCCCTCACTGACTGCGTGCCCGCGGCCAGGGCGATGGGGGGGCTGGGGAACCCCCGCGCCCTTGGGGGTGGGTTTGGGGCGGGGCATGGTGTGGCCGAGTCCAGGCATCCAGCAGGGCTGGAGGTGACCCGGCGGCCGGGGAAGGGGCAGTCAGGGCGGACCCAGGTGTCCGGGGCCCCCTCGCCACTCCCGGGTACCCCCAAGTCCCGCTCCCCGCCAGTGACATCACACCCGGGATCCGCCGCTACGCTGCTCGTGACGTCACTTCCCTCCACGCGCCAATCCGGGCGCGCGACCGCTCTGTGCCGCTGCACTCTGCTATTCAATGGTGCCGCGCCTGCTGAGGGCTCCTTGGCATAACTCTGCCTGAAGCTGCGCTTTGGTGCTCCCCGGGTAGTCTCAGTTATCGTTCCAGTGCGGTCCCAGTACAGGCTCTGTAATCATTCCAGTGTGATCCCAGTCACTCCCATGTGGTTCCCGTTGCTCTCGGTCATCTGCATGGTTCCAGTTACTCCCAGAATGATCCCAGTATGAGTCCAGTCCCCTGCAATATGATTCTAGTGCTTCCCAGTTGTTATGAACAGAATTTTGTTAAATTCTATTTCTGTAGAAAAAAATAAGTTTACAAAAACCAGTCAGACTAGTTTTAGCTGCTGCAGAGCTRCCACCCTGTTTGTTATGTTCGATAKAGTTAATGGTTCTTTTTTTGTATTGCTGACAACCTTAGCCAGGGCTGGGAGCCCTCCTTTTGTATTGGTAAAAATCCTGCCTAAGGCAAAAGTGTACCTCTCCCCCAGACAGTGGGGGAAAAAGACATTAGAATATGCAGATTTCWGGACCAAGTGTACTGTGGGAAGTGTTTAACTTATAAAAACCCCAAAAMCAACGAGCCAACGCAAAATTAARAAATTAGAGTGATTCCTGGACGTGAAGAGCAGAGTGCGAGACCTGCAGAGATGTTGGGAGATCTTAGTGCCCCTYGCCCTGACTGCAGAAGTYGTTTGGAATGGTGACCYGGAGCYGAGAAGCAGAGAGACGTCAAGAAGAAGGAAACACCGGGGTCCCRCCCAGAYGCTCCTGTGAGGATCGGACCCCCAGCTCTGCCCCTCGTGGACAAAGCTGCACATCCTCCTCCTCTGCGCCATGCCGGGAAAGAAGACGGAGACTGCAGACCCGTCGAGSTTCCTAATCCTGAGCTGATCACTTTAATAAAGGCGTTAAAAGGAGAAAAGTCTCCTGCCCTGTTGTTATTTCACCAGTCACTCCCAGTGTGAGTCCAGTATGATCACAACGACTTCCAGTATAATCCCTGTCACACCCCCAATGTGGGACCATGTCAATTCCTGTCCTTACTACAATGATCCCACYATGATCCCAGTCACTCCCAGTATGCTACCAGTTGCCCCCAGTGTGGTTCCAGACACTCCCAGTACGAACRCAGCATGGTTCCAGTTGTCCCCTCCTGTGTGATCCTAGTTGCCCCAGTTATAGTCCCAGTACCCCCAGCGAGGTTCCAGCATCTTCCCTTTGCTCCCAGTGTGTCTTCAGTTGGCTCCCAACATGGTCCCAGTAGCTCCCTGTGCCTCCCAGTACCCAGTCAAGGATTACAACTGTCCATGAAATCCACTGGGAGAAGCAGATTGGGGCATTATGAACCCATGGTGGCCCAGGTGGGCTTTGGGGTCTCTTGAGGGCATTGCCCTGYAGACCTCCCAGTTAACCCCCAGTTTTCCCAGTGGGCCATCACACTCCTTATTTGAGCCCATCAAGCCTCCCAGTTGCCCCTAGTTGTCCACCCAGGCCAGATGTTGAATAGGAAYGGCCCCAACACTGAGCCCTGGGGAACCCAGCAGTGCCCAGCCCCAGCTGGCTGTGRCCCCATTCCCACTCCTCCTTGCCCTGGCCACCAGCCAGGTGTTCCCAGAGAGAGGCACCTGTCCCAGCTGTGAGCTGCAGGTGCTCCAGGAGAGGCAGGGAGATGGAGGCAGTGCCAAAGGCTTTGCTGAGCTGCAGGCAGACACACCCACACATGTCCAACACCCACCGGGGCCACCTGGGCACAGCAGGAGATCAGGTGAGTCAGGCAGTRCCTGCCTTTCCCAAGCCCTGGCTGTTCCCAATGCCCTGGTGTTCCTGTCTGTGCCATGGGCTCCCCGCAAGGAATCTGTTCCAGGGCTGTCTCAGCACCAAGGCCTTGGAGTTTGCTGGATCCTTCTGGCCCTGGTCTCAGTGGCTCCTAGTCACCTCCAGCACGGTTGCAGTCATTCCCTGTATGATCCTAGTCACTCCCACTATGATAACAGYATGATCCCAGCATGGTCCCAGTTGCTCCCATTTACCCYCAGTATGATTCCCCTTTCTCCCTGTCATTCTTCAGAATGGTTCCAGTTGTTCCCTGTATGATCCTAGTTACCCCAGTTGTGATCCCAGTTGCTCCCAGCATGGTCCCARTAGTTTCTAGTGCCTCCCTGTAATCTGTGGAGGTCAGTTGAGGGTTGCAGCTGTCCATAAAATCCATCTGGGGGAAAAGGATACACAGGTGATGTGGGGGGATATGGAGGGACATGGAGGCATTGTCCTGGTGTCACCAAAATTGCAAGAAAAACAAAAACTCTCCAACAACGTTTCTACTTTAAGAGAATTAAGGCATTACTTTATTCTTGCCAGGATGTTGCTCTGGCCAGAATGTGCAACACAGATAATTTAATCCATACATTGYCTGTGTTGTGCAGAGAAAACCATTCCATCACACATGGTTCTTTACTAGATTTTTCACATACTTACACAGTCAAAACCCAGAAAAATGCATTGGTTCAATGTTCATTGGCCACAAGTTACACAGTTCTTTGTACCTGGTTTCCTATTGGTTATTGATCCCTTTGGCTCCAATGCTAATTAGGTCCTCATTCTTCRTTCTCTTATTGATCTTTTCTCAGACCAAGTGTCTCTGACACACTAGGAAGGAAGTTAGGGTGTTGACGGTCACTTCTCTCTTGAACATGCTCTGGCAACTCCCAGTCCACTGAGATGTCAAGTTCGTCAGGCCTCGCCCAGGGAACAGAGTCTCTTGAAAAGAAACTTCCATTCCTTTTCCCCTAGGCAAAGATGAACAAAACCCCTGACTAAAKTTAATTAAAAATTCTAGGAGTTGCACCATTTCAAACACTGCCCCTCCCCATGGACACAGTACCCTCATTGCTACTCTGTGTCCCCATGTCCCCCCCTCATGTACACATATGTTCCCAGGGTCCCTCACGTGTCCCTCATGTCCCACCTGTCCCCCCACATATCCCACAATGTCCTCATGTCTCCCATGTGTCCCCCATGTTCCCACCCTATCCCCCATACCCCAATGTCCATGCCCTGTGGCAGGAGGTGCCTGGACTCTTCCTGGCCAGCTGGGACATCACTCTAGTGGCACCGTGTTCCTCTGGGAGAGAAAAAATAGAGAGGGGAAAGACCCTGAATACAGGGGGGGACCCCAAAAGTGTGGCAAACAGGAAGGGGCAGGAGCATCTTTCCTCCACCTAATTTTTGGGACCCTGCCAATGAGACAGGGGACACTATACCCCTTCATGGAATGAGTCCCCACCCAGGGATTTGGGCCCCTCTGAATGGGATTGGGGACCCCCCCTCCCACATTAATGGCCTTGAGACACTCACATGTAACTGATTTACCTTCCTGGAACTGAGACCTTCCCCATGGGATTGGGATACACAACCCCCCCTTCCATGGGATTGGAGGACCCATAATTGGACTGGACACCCCCTCCCCATAAGACTGAGACCCCCCCCTTGTAAGTGGGACAACCCCCCATGTGATTGGGCACAGAGCTCCATCATCAGCCCCTGCTCCCCCCTCACCAGGGCCCCTCTGGAGCTGACGGTGGCACTAAGCAAGGTGGTCACAAAGCCCACCTGTGAGGGCAGGAGGCCACAGGGGGGCCAAGGCCCTATTTGGGGCAGCTTCAGGGCTGGGGGCCCAAAGAGGGACCCCAGCTCTGGGAATCCGCTGACAGAGGAATGGAGAATGCACTGGCAATGTCTATGGTGGCACCCTTTTGCTGCCTTGGACTCCAGCTCATACTGAAGYTCCAACATGTCCAGCATGGCAGCACTCAGTGATGGTGTGCCTTCATTCAGGCCGTGACAGTCCACTGTCAGTGTCCACTCTCCACAGGACTCAGGCAGGGGTCATGTGGGGCTACTGAGGGGTGAGCGAGTCTTGCTGAGCACGCCCAGCTCTCCAGTTCACGGATCAGCTCATGGATGGGGTCCTGAAGTCCCAGTTGGTGCCATGTTGCYAATGGGACATTGTTGTGCTGGCCATCAGTACCTGCTGTTCTTCATCCCTCAGCAGTCCCACAGCACAAGGGTCCTCTGAAAGACCAAGTGTGGAGGCCCTGGGGGGGCTTCTCCTAAGTTACATCCCACTGGCTCCTTCCCCTGTTCCTATGCCTGAACATAGGTGCTCCTGAGGCTCTCCCTCCCTTTTCCCTGATTGGGCCTCACCTTGATACTGCCTGGAGACCAAGGTCAGCCTGGAGGCCCCTGGGGGAGAGAGAGGGACCTTGGGGGGGAGGGAGTGTCCGAGAGGAGAACATCTCACCGTGCGGCTGAATTAAACCTCTATGGATATTATGCAAAAGCCTTTTTTGCTTCTTTACCCTGGACTTTACTAGCAGCAATTCAAACTACAACAACCAAGCAAGGGATTCAKCTGTCTGAATTTCTTCTGTCTCCACAGCAGCTCTCCCAAAGCTCAATGGTGGCCTTTTGGGTCTTTGAAATACCTCTCCTGAGGTAATCTGTGCCAAGGATACATGGAGCCTCTAGGCCAGCAACAACAGCGTTTTTCTGCCACTCATGCCCAGTCAGAAGCACTTCAGCTTGCAGTATAGTCCCTGTTGGGATCCTCCTGTCATCCCAGAAACAGAGATGGATTCTGCCCCTGAATGATGGTGTCAGGGTGCATTGTGCACCCATGACAACTAAAGCCTTGTGCTCCTGTGGCTCTGCTGTGCCAGGCCATGGATCCACACAGTCCAACTGACCCCACTGTACTTTTCCCACACCTGGTTAGAGCCAGAGCCCCTCTAGCTCTGATCATGGTACTTGTTTCTTGCTTCTTGTAAATATGACCTGGAGATCCCTTCCAGAGGGTCAGAAGTAATATCAGCCCTTTAATTCTGCCTGAGGACTTGCCCAGTGGAAACTGAGTGGCATTTTTCCTTGAAGAGTTTTCTGTGGTGGTTAATTTTTCCTCTCATCTCACATACCTGTGCTGCCAAGGCAGAGGTGGGTTTTCCATTACACTTCCATATGTCTTCACCATGGTCACACAGGTAAAACCACAGGTTGCCTTGTGGTGTGCCCCTCTCTCTTGAGCAGGGGGCACTTGCCTCTTATAGACTCTGGTCTGTACTAGTGGGCATGGGTCATTTCTTTCAGTTGCTGGAGGTCTTTTCCACAGATGAGATGCAGGCCCATAGGGTGAAAAAGATACTTTCTTCATATTGCCAGAGTTTGGTAACCAAATTATCCGCTCTTTGTTCTCCTTTCCATGACATCACTGCCAATGAGGTGGTATATTGTGATGGCACCCAGTACAGAAGAACTTCCACCACATGGTTTGTGTACACTGAACCTCATCTGGATCTACAGGAGACTGTAGATCTGGACACAATCCTGTGCCATGTGCCCCGGGATGATCCTGCCTAAGAAGGAAGGTTGAACCAGATGACCCACTGCTCCCTTCCAACCAAACTGATTTTGTGATTCTGTGAAAGCAGGAGCCACTCACAAGTGCTGATGGCATATGGTGATTTGGGGGAAAGAAGGTTTTGCCAATTACAGGGAGGAATGATAGGACAGAGGGATACATAGAGGAGAGATGGCACAGGGATGAATAATGGCACAGTGTTACCCTATATTAGCTGGTTTGTGATAGACAAACCAAGYAGCCCCTAGTTTGACTGACAGGGCCCTTGGCCAGTCTCTCCCAAGACTGCAGGCATTTCCTTGGCCAGGACCTGAAGGGGCGTAGAGTTCTGACCTATGAAAGTATCCAGACTGGGTTTTTCAAATGCCCTATATAAGCAAGGGCTTGGGAAATAAAAGCTCTCTGTTGCCACATGAACATCAGGGTGAGTGGTCTTTGTCTCCTGCCAACTTCCCCCCCTGCCTGAMACTAACAGCACAGGGAGCAGGACAGAGAAAAAGAGAATAAAGCCAGAAGAGGCACATGAGATAAACTCATAAAATGAGGAAGACAGGGATAAGGTTCCCCACTGGACTTCATAAAATTACATCACAGAACTGATCTAACTGCCTTCCATGACAAGACCATTCCTGGATGGATGAGGGGAGTGAAGTGGGTCTGGGCTCCCTTGGCAGCTCTTCAGAAGGACTCAGCAGGTGGGAGAGGTGGGAAGGGAGGAACCTCACCTGTCCTGCTACATCCCACAGGGCTGAGAGACAAAAAACCAGCTGAGAGCAATGCAACACTCACAGTTCTGTTTTCTTCAAACTCAAACTTGGTGAAAACTCCATCCATCCCTTCAGGGACACCAATTAGGCTTCACCTACCAAACCCCAAACATTCTGAAGTGAGGAGATTATGCCAGACCAGACATTTTCTTGGTCAATCTCCAGAGGCCCTTCCACACCCAACTATTATTTCACTGCCCTAAACACAGGCAAGAGCCTCAGCAACCACATTTTGGGTAATTTTCCTYAGCTTCTAAAGTTTCCTGATCCTTTTCCTTTGCCATTTCAGAATCCCCACTTAAAGAAAAATGAGGTGTCAGGACCTGCTGGATGTCCTCAGATTCCCTCCCCAAACCCTGCAACAGCAGGGAGAACTTGCCATGTCTGAGTGAAAATATTTTATTTTTCATAAAAAACATATGAAAAATGCTGATTTTATCTCTAAACCCTTTAGGTCTTGCCTGCCACACCTCATATCACTCCAGAACATGGGATTTATAAATCTTAAAATCTTTGAGAAAAATAACATTCACAGTTTAATTTTATTTTGGTGCAGTCAAGACTCTGGTCTTGTGGGATTTGGTGATGYTCACTGGGAGTAGCCCAGCAAAGGAAAATTATGAGCAAGGGAAGGGTAAATTATGCACAAGTTAAAGTCTGGAGAGCGAAGTATCTGCCTTGCAGATGTGTTGCAAGGGAGATTAATAAGCAACATCATCAAAATCTCTTTATTTATATAAAGTGGAACAATGACCTCTTGCGTAACACAGCTCAGACAAATTATGGAAAGTAAAACATTTTGAAGAAGCAAATCCATGTTCCAGAGAATTCCCTGACAGAGGAGTAAATCCACTATTTACTCTTAAATTCACTTTCTGGTTCAAACCAAACGCACCTAATCTCCCATTAGAGTTCACCTGACACCAGCTAGAGCTTGGGAAATGTTTCTCACTCTGCTGATGCCTCCTTTGATCGCAAGTCCCATTCACAGCTGTTGTCCTTCCTCCTTGAGCAGCTCCCCAGGTGAGCAGATGCTGCAGGTGCCAGAGCAGAGACTCCCCTGTAGCCCTGGAAAAGAACAGAGTGAGATAGGTGTTGCCTCCTTGTCCAAAATGCCRCCACCTGAAGGACTCAGCCCATGGAAAGGGACCTGGAACAGTTCCTGAGGGACTCACACCCCCACAACCCATCTTCCCCAGGAGCTTTCTCATCAGGTTTTCTCTTGCTGTCTCTTCCTGAAGCATGAGTGATGGAGCAGCCCTGGAGTCAGCCAAGGTCACCCATCCCAAACCTCCCTCACTTTCAGAATCCATGGCTGGTTTGGCTTGGAAGGGACTTCAAAGGTCATCTCAATCCACCCCCTGCCATGGGCAGGGACATCTCCCACGACCCCAGATTGCTCCAAGCCCTGTCCAACCTGGCCTTGGACACTTCCAGGGATGGAGCAGCTGCAGCTTCTCTGGACAACCGGTGCCAGGGTCTCACCACCCTCACAGGGAGGAATTTCTTCCCGATATCCCATCTAACCCTGCCCTCTGGCAGGTGAAAACCCTCACCCTCCATCCTGTCCCCTGACAAAGACCCCCCCAGCTCTCCTGGAGGCCCCTTTTTATATTATATTTTATATCTCTATTAGATTTATACCTACATACTTATCAGCCCAAAAAGTGGCTCAGGCAGTCCGTGACTAGTTGTGGCCACCTGGGGTAGCCCCTTTTGGGGGGTGCGGGGGAGTGGGCAGATCTATGGGTTATTTTAGAGAGTCTCAGGAAGTTTGGGAGGGACCTGAGGGTTTATAGGGTGTTTGGGGAGGGAGAGCTATGGAGCATTTTGAGGGGATTCTGAGGGTATTTGGGATCTACCGGGGAGTCTGTAGTGGATGGAGGAGGTCTCAGGGGTTTTGGGAGGGGCTACAGGAGTGTATACTCCAGGTCCCCAAAGTCCTCTCAACCTATTCTTCATCTGACAGGATTTATCTGCACCTGTCAGGGACGCTCACCACACAGACCCTGCTCCCGATTCCCATGAAATTTTGATGTGCACAACACGCAGGAATGTTTTTCCTGCAACTTCCCTGGCTCCAATGAGGAACACACAGAGAGAGAGAGTGGTTTTAAAAGTGGGGGGGCTTGTCTATCCCCCACATCGGCAATTGCAGTTTTGATTCAAATTTTAATTAAAGGCTGAACTGCTTACTGCGACAGGGTCAGGGTGTTTCTCTACATTGTCGTCACACGCAATTCCCAGGAAACACTCGACTTGCAGTTGCCAGCTGGGGGTGCTTGCGGGACCATTGAAGGGTCTGGAGCGAGCACTTTAGGGTTGGAGGTAGCTGGAGAGCACTTGGTCCGAGGGGATACAACAGGGGGGCATTTTAGGGCAAGTGGGGTCGGTGGGACTTCGGGACCCGAGGGGCACTTGGGGGGTCAGGAGAGGGAAACTGGGGGGTACTTTACGGTGGCCCCGGGGCGCACTCACGGAGGTTCGGGAAGAGCAGCATTGGCGAGCAGCTTGCTGCGACGGTGCTTAGGGGACAGTCCCGGCCCTGACGGGCCTCTCGCGGGCCGCGGGGCATGACGGGAACCGCAGTCCCGGCTCTATCGGCGTCCTACGGGGCCCCGCGGTCTTTCGGGAGTTGTAGTCCAGAAAGGGAGTAAACTGGCGCGGAACCAGCGGCCAATGGGAGGCGGGGGGGGGGGCACGAGGGATTTTTGGGGGCTCAGGGGGAGCTTGTGACGCCCCCGTGACCCCCACAGCGCCCTCAGGGGCGGAGGGACACCAGAACCCCCCGGCGCCACGTCGGCCGTGTGAAGGTGAAGAAGACGGGTGAGCCCCACTCCCACGGGTTTGGGGGTTCCCCGCCCCGACGCGCCCAATAAGGCCCCAGGCGCCCCTATAGACTTCCTAGTCCCCACAGACCCCCCCAACGCTGTCCTGGGCCCCCCAAAACATCCCACAGACCCCCGGACAGTTAAAGACGCCCCAAAGCCCAAGGGTCCCCCCCAAACCCCTTCCTGGACCCCCAATACCTTTCACAGATTTTCCCCAACACTCCTAGAGTCTCCCCCAAAAATCCCATAGACCTCTTCTAGACACCCTAAAAACACCCAGTGCCCTCCCAACCCCACCCCCCCGATTCCCAGCGCTCCCGATAAACCCCCCAAATCCCTTCCTCAGCCTCAGAGCCCCTCCAAACACCCCACAGACCCTCACGGACCCCCTAGAGACACCCAGCACTCCACCAACAGCCGCTTTGGAGCCCCCAGAAGCCCCCAAATGCTCTTGGGGACATTTGGGGGGAGAGGGGATTTGGGGCAATCCTAAAGGTGGGGGAGGTAAAGGAGGGAGTTTTGGGGGTCTCCCCACCTCCCTGGTGCAATTTTGGGGTGTCATCACTTTATTGGCCCCACCATGGGCTGGGGGTGCCCAGGTGGGCATTCCAGGAGGGTCTCAATGGCCCTGGGGGAAGAAGGAGAGCAAGTGGGGAGTTAGGGGGACCTGAGGGAGGCACAGGAGCAGAGCCCTGAAATTTGGGGGCAGGGACGTCCTACCGAAGGCGCCCCCTTACGGTCCGGCGGTGGCATCGCAGCATCCAGAGGAGGGGGTCCCCAAGAGGGCCTGCGGGGGCTGCATGTCAGAGGGGGTGGCAGTCCCACAAGTGTTCCCCCAGCCCCACAAGGGACGTCTTGAGCCAGAAGTGTCTCCCCAACCCACAAGTGCCCCCTCAGCCCCTCAAGTGACCCCTGACCCACAATTGCCCCCCCTGCCCCACGAGTGACCGCCCCTGGCCCACAAATGACCACCTTATCCACAGGGGCACCTCTAGGCCCACCAGTGACCCCCTGGCCCCAAAGGGCGCATCCAGGCCCACCAGCGACCCCCACTGCACCCACAAATTTCACCCCCAGCCCCCACAAAAGGTTGCCTCATGACCCTCAATTAGCTCCCAGCCTGCATTGGTGACTCCCTGGCCAGACACAGTGGCCCCCCATTGGACTCTTAGCCCCCACAACGTGACCCATGACCCTCAAAGTTGCCTCTTGTTTGCACGTCACTGTGGCTCCTGCCATGCGCCTCCCTGTTAGGCATCACAGTACACACTATACACGGACTTGGCTTGGGGCCTCACGGGGATCACGTGACCTCACTGCCAGGCCCTCCCCGGCGCACGGGGCTCAGGAAGCGGCCTCCCTCTTGCAGGCCGCGGGCGATCCTGCCGGATGCCGTTGTGACTTCCCCTGTCGGGGGCGTCACCACCACTAGAGCCCCCGAAGCGGAGTGAGGTGGTGGCCCCCAACCTGCGGTGTGTCCCTGCAGTCAAAGGCTCGACTAGTTGAGTCTTCGCTTCCACCAGTGGTGCCCCCTGTGCAGAGGTGCACAGCAGCTGCTGCTGATTTGCCGCAGGCCCGTGGGGGTAGGTCACTATGACTCTCCCTATGTGAGTATGATAGGGCCCTTGCCCCCTTGTGCCAGAAGGGAGGCGGCTTTCTCTAGTACCCCGCTAGCGCCGGGGGAGGGCCTGGCTTGAGGTCACGTGACCGGGGGCCCCCCTGTGAGCCCCACAGCCTATTTCCCGGTTTTTTTGGAGCAGTGCACGCGATGCCCTACAGGGAGCGGCCATTGGCAGGAGCCACGGGTGAGCACCAGAGAGCCTTGTGAGTGGTCATGGGGTCAGTGTGTGGGGTCACTTTGGCGTACATGGGGGTCACTTGATTGGCCAGGAGTCACTCAAAGCTGGGAAGCTAGTTGAGGCGGTCATGAGGCACCTTTGTGGCTGGGCATTGTGGCAGGTTGTGTGGCCGTATGCGCTTTGCCGGGGTCAGTGGGCCTGGGGTGCGTGGGCGCGGGGTAAGGGTGGCCATGTGCCGGGGCCTGGGGGGCCTAGGGTGCCGGGGATGGTGGTCACTCGGTGGGCGCGGAGTCTGGGGCGAGGGGTGGCAATTGTGGGTCAGGTGTACTTGAGGGGCTGAGGGGCACTTTTGGGTTGGGAGACACTTCCTAGGCTCAAGACGTCCCGTATTGGGGCGGGAACAACTGTGGGACTGCCCACCCCGCCTGACACTCTCCGCAGCCCCCGGCAGGCCCTCTTGGGGACCCCTCCTCTGGCATGCTGCGATGCCACCGCCCGGACCGTAAGGGGGCGCCTTCGGTAGGACCGTCCCTGCCCCCAAATTTCAGGGCTCTGCTCCTGTGCTCTCCTTTCTCATGTTCCCCCTCCTACAACCTCCCCACTGCTTCTCCTTCTTCCCCCAGGGGCCATTGAGACCCTCCTGGACATGCCCACTGGGCACCCCCGCCCCCCATCGGTGCGGCCCAAACCTACAGTGCGACCACCCCCCACAAATTGCACCAGCGGAGTGGGAGACCCCCAAAACTCCCTCCTTTACCTCCCCACCTTTAGGATTGCCCCAAATCCCCTCTCCCCCCAAATGTCCCCAAGAGGCCTTTGGGGGCTTCTGCGCGGCTCCAAAGGCTGTTGGTGGGAGTGCTGGGTGTCTCTAGGGGGTCCGTGAGGGGTCTGTGGGGTGTTTGGAGGGCTCTGAGGCTGAGACTAGGGATTTGGGGTTTATCGGAGCGCTGGTGAATCGGGGGGTGCCGGCCCCCCCCGTGGGGGGCTATTTTGGTGTCGGGGTTTTTTAGTTTGTGGCTAGAGAGGGTTCTATGGATTTTGGGGGGAGACTCTAGGACTGTTGGGGAAATTGTGAAGTATTGGGCGGTCCAGGAAGGGTTTTGGGGGGAGACCCTTGGGCTTTGGCGTCTTTAAACTTCCGCGGAGGTCTGTGGATGTTTTGGGGGCCAGTGACAGCGTGGAGGGTCTGTGGGACTAGGATAGTCTATAGGGGCGCCTGCGGCCTTATTGGCGCGTCGGAGGCGTGGGAACCCCCAACCCGTGGGAAGTGGTCGGCTCACCCGTCTTCTTCACCCCTTCACACGGCGACGTGGCGCCGGGGGGTTCATGGTGCTCCCTACCGCCCCTGAGGCGCTGTGGGGTCACGGCGGGGCGTCACAAGCTCCCCCTGAGCCCCCAAAAATCCCGGTCGTCCCCCCCCCCGCCCCCCTGCCATTGGCCCTGTTTCCGCGCCAGTTTTACTCCCTTTCTGGACTACAACTCGCGAAAGACCGCGGGCCCCGTAGGACGCCGATTAGAGCCGGGACTGGCGTTCCCGTCATTGCCCGCGCGGCCTGGTTCGACGAGGCCGTCAGGCGGGACTGTTACCCCTAAGCACACGTCCCGCTGCTCCGCAAGTGCCCTCTGCCGACCGTGAGTGCGCCCCGGGCCACCGTAAGACCCCCAGTTTCCCTCATCCTGACCCCCCAAGTGGCCCCTCAGGGTCCCGAAGTCCCACCGACCCCTACTTGCCCCTTAATATTGCGCCCGGTCGGTGTATCCCCTCGGACCCCAGAGGTGGCGTCTGCGGCAGCTTGACCTCCTCCCCCGCACCCCCTACAAGCCCTCCCCCCCGCTCCTCCAGACCTTATGCTCCCCACCCAGCCACCCCCACGCCGCTGCCCCTGCCAAGCCGCCCCCTCCAGGATATTCCAATGGAATTGGCGTAGATACGAACCAATGTAGAGAAACACCTACCGGCGTTGGCGGCGGCGGGAGGGTGATCGCCCAGTTTCAGCCTTTAATTAAAATTTGGAAGTTCAAAGCTTTTGGCGGAATTGGCCTATTGTGGGGGATGGACAAAGCCCCCCCACTTTTTCGTGCCACTCCTGTCCCTCTTGAGAGCCAGGGAAATTGCAGGAAAAAACATTTCCTGCGTGTTGGCCACATCAAAAGGTTTTCATGGGAAATCGGGACGCAGGGCTGTTGGTGAGCTCCCTGACAGGTGCAGCTAAATACTGTCAGATAGAAATAGTGTGAGAGGACTTTGGGACCGTGGAGTATACACTCCTCGTAGCCCCTCCAAAAAACCCCTGAGACCTCCTGCCATCCACTACAGGACTCCCCGGTAGATTCCCAAATACCCTCAGAATCCCCTCAAAAATGCTCCATAGCTCTCCCTCCCGCAAACACCCTGTCATAAACCTCAGGTCCCTCCCAAACTTCCTGAGGCCTCTGCTAAATAACCCATAGAATCCTGCCCACTCCCCGCACCCCCCAAAAGGGGCTACCCAGGTGGCCACAACTAGTCACAAGGAACTAGACAGCGTGAAGCCACTTTGAGGGGCTGGGATAGGGTATGTAGAGGTAGTAAATCTAATAAGATAGTAAATTAATGATAAAGAAAGGGCCTCCAGTGAGAGATCTTGGGGGGTCTTTGTAGGGACAGGATGAGGGTGAGTGTTTCATACCTTTGCTCAGAGGGCAGCGTTAATTATTTTGGGATATCTCGGAAGAAATTCCTCCCTGTGAGGGTCCCCGCCTGCCCGACCCCCTGGCACCGGTTGTCTCTATTTTGAGGAAGCTGCAGCCGTTGGGGGGCGGTGCTCGCGGATCCCTGGAAGTTCTGTCCATATGGGGCCGGAGGGTGGGTGGAGCAGGGTGTGGGAGGCAGAGTGCTGGGGGGTCGGGTGGGAAGTGTCCCTGCCGGCATTAGGGCGAGGGGATGGAGGGTGTGGGAGGGGTGAGACCTGTGTGGAGAGGTCGGGCGCTTGCGAAGAGGCCAGAACCAGCCATGGATTCTAAAAAAGTAGAGGAGTTTGGGATGGGGGGGGGTGACCCTTGGCTACTCCAGGGCTGACTCCCATCACTCATCTTCAGGAAGAGACAGCAAGAAGAAAACCTATGAGAAAGCCTCCTGGGGTAATTGTATGTGGTTGTGGTTTGGTTTTCTTCTGTTTTTTTCCCCCCCCCCCCCCCCTCCGCGTGAGTCCCTCCACGGACAACTGTCCCACCGCTCCCCTTCCATCGCGCCCGCCCCTGCAGCTCCTTCCACCCGTGCCGCGCCCGGCATTTTTGCGCACAGTA
>NDFG01000907.1:68062-83775 GCA_002167245.1 Sporophila hypoxantha | reverse complement strand
CCCCTCCCTTTTCCCGCGGTGCCATGGGAACGAGAGGGCGGCACAATTCAGGCGCCTATATAACCCTCAAAGGCCTTTGCTGAGGGGTTCATTCCTCTCTGGGATCTGCTGGGATAAGAGCTCTCCTCTCGTTTCAGTGAAGAGGGCTTTCAGCACTTATCTCAGCTTATTTTTCAGCAAGGGGTTCATGGGCATTCTAAAGCAACAGAGGCTTTGAAGATACTGTGAAGAAACAGCATGGAATACAGGAGTATCTACAGTCACAATTTTGGGTTTTGTGTTTATGGGTGGTAAAGGGCATTTGTAATTTCTGGTTTGTTCTTATTTATTGGTATTTTTTTAGGAGGAGTGCAGCTTCCAGAGACTCCCGTTGTGTGAATTACAAGACTTTTTTCAACAGAATCATCATGTCACAAGAGGGATCTGCCCAGTGTCAAAGATGCATGTTTGAGACTGAGGCTTCAGGTAAGTTGAGGATTGTGACTAGGAGAGGAGGGTGAGCAGGTATCCAGTTAGGAGTTATGTTGGGGGGGGGTTTAAAGGCAGCAGGTGCGAAGGGTGTTTATTTGAGGGCCCCCCCCCCCTCCCCAAGGCTTTCTCAGAAGCCTAGCAGAGGCATTCACATGTCTTTACAGCACACAAGGTCATCCACTGCACTCGCAGGAATGCCATTTAACTTTACCTTTCTCTAACCCAGGTGCCAGTCCAATAACAGCCACAGCCTTGGAATCAGGATGAAGCTGGAGCCTGAAGGAGCCAGGCACACTTCAGCGAGAGGGCAAGTAGCTGACTTTCTGGAATTTGGTCCACATAACTCTGTACTCATACACTGGTTTTGGTTTTTTTTTTATTGTAGCTGACTGAGAGGCTAACAGGCCATCACGGGGCTCTCTGAGCAGACTCATTTCAGATGCAACATGGATCCACCTTAACCGATCATCCAAAAGATAAGTCGGGGACCACGCCCGCGCGATGTGGAGAGTAGTGGGCTGGGAGTTCTTGGGCAAGAAAAATTAGCAGAGGGAAAAGCATCTTCTCTTAAGGGACTTCTTAGGACAGCTAAAGGGAGAGGCTCTACTGTGTTGATGGCAGCTTTCAGGCGGGCAGCGCAGAAACAGTTCCGGTTCGTGTCGTGTTGTCCGGTGTACCGTGTACCTAGTGTGTCTTTGGGCGTCCCTTTTGCCTTTTTCCCCTTTGAAGCCCTCACCACCAGCATGTGTCGTGTTTAACGGTCCCCCTGTTTGTCACGTTTCTGTGTCACGGGTGTATCACTTATTTGTGCTGGAGCTGCCTGCCCTGCACCTGCCGCATAGCCTGCTGCAATAGGACAAGTCCCAGGACTTGCAGTTTGTGGGGTGTGTCCAGCCTCTAGATGATATTCCTAGATAGACACAAGATGTTTGGAGCTGTGAAGTTATCCTGCAGCCTTTTGACTCTTGTCCTCACTTTCTTTCAGACGCAGAAGGATAAAATCCAGGGCAAATCCATTCCACCCATCCCAGGTGAGGAGTCCCCCCGACAGGTCAGTCACTGTTTGTCTCTGTGGGGAGTGTAAAGTGTGACTGTGTTACAGCACTGTTCTTTTGTCTTTTCTTTTTAGGAATAAATCTGGATACCAAGCAGTCAAGGTGAGCAATGGAGAGCAGCAGTTGTTATTGCTCAGCTCTCAATTTCTGCTGCAGCTCTTAAGTTTCCATTCTCGTTTGTGTGCTTTAGGCAATCCACTCGGAGTACGCCAAGCCCCAGTCACCAAACGGCCGACGCAACCGGGTTTCCTGCTCTCGTGAGCCCTGTGGACTGTATGACAGGACCGGGTGGATGAAGCCCTGAACTTTTCCATTTAAAGGTGTCATCCAGGAGGCCCTTTGGTAGCTGCCAAGAGTCGGGGTGAGTCGGGGAAGTAGGGAGGAGGAGCGAGGGTCCACTCAGGATTCAGCCATGAGAAATCACCTCATCTCCTCTCCACCCAGGCACCCCCTGTGGACGACGGCCTCGGTCTCGAAGCGTGCGAGCCCGAGCAGCTGGGCATTCCTGGTGAGCATGGTGAGCTAGCAGACTTGTGGGGTTTTGGCCGATGGCTGCCCCACAAATCAGGCACTGATGTTTGGTTTTCTTTTAATGTAGCTGTGTAAGAGACAACAGCCCGGTGACAGCAGGACCTTCCTGGCTGACGAGGTGGCCTTTCTTCGCCCCTGAGACCGGCATAGCCCAGATGTCTGAGAGATATAGTAGAGGGCTACGACCCACGGAGGGGATTAAAGCAGGGTGCTGCGTTTGGGAATTACTGGCAGGGGTTTTTGAGTCTGCTTGGAGGTGGGGGGTGTTCATGAAGTGGCCCTTAGGCCCATAAAAGCAAAGTCTCGCTTGTGATCACAGTGCTGAGGTGCGCAGGGCAGAGCAGTCCCGCGTGTATGGTGTCACTTGTCTATTGTGCATTATGTGTTGTTTGTGTTTCTCACGTCTTTTACCTCAGCCCTTTGAGGGACCTGTGAGAAACCTTGGCATCATTCTTAGCATCTGTGATCTCCGCCTTCCTTGGCCTGGCAGCCAGGCCATAGAACTTTTGACTCGGGAGCTCAGACAGGCATTCAACTCTCTGCTCTCAAATCCTACCGGGTATAAAAGCCCTCAGAGCAGCTGCAGCTGTTTGGCTCCTCTGACTCCAATTCAAGGGGAGTAAAGGGCTTGATATAGGAGAAAAATATTCAGGGAACTGACAGCACTTTCTTTTTTTGCTACAGCTACTTTGAGCAAAAGGGCAGAAAACTGGTAAGAAATAAAACTTTCTGTTCAGGCACCATAACTTGATAAATTGGGTAATTTGCTGTTAACTTATGTAAYTATTCCTTAGTGGCTACTAAGTAGTACTTTACACATGACTAAGCTGGGTGGAGAAGAATAATAATGATATGAATAGTCTAAGTCTCCTTGGGACCTCTAATTAGGGCCATGTACATTATAAGTAAAAATAAGAAAAATAAAAGCCTCCCAGGCAGTGTAAGTGTTAAGTGCCTGGCAGGCTAACCCTTCTCTGAGATACTTGGTCCTATGGCAGAGCCCTGAAATGTAGTTTTAAACCMTTAAAATGCTGAAAAAGGCAGAGCTTCCTTCCAGTGAACCCCTTAAAAAGAGGAAATGGGGCAGTTACCTCTACTGAAACGAATACAATGGCAAATAAATAGCTTCTGCCTTTAATTTACTCTCCTTAAGTACTGGGAAAAGAGGGGTTTTCCTCACTTTAAGTCTTTCCAGTGATGAAAAAAGAGAGATTTTTTCCTCAGTTCAAACCCTTAAGATGGAGGAATAGCTGGGCTTCTCCCTCAATTTAGGCCTCAGGACAACAAAAAGGGGGTGGCTACCCTTAATTCAAACCTATAAAAAACGTTGTCAAGGTTTTCCCCTTCTATTTAAACTGGAAAATAATAGAAAATGGGGGCTCTCTTCCTTTTGCCCCCCAGCCCTCAGGCTCTGTCTGTCACCCTCAAGCCCCCCTATGCCTCTCAAGGCCCCTCTCAGCTACCCCTCAGCTCTTTGTGTCACCCTTAACCCCTCTCCTTTGCCCCTCAGCCCCCAGCTTCTTGGTGTCACCCTCCAGCTGCCCCTGCCACCCTCAGCATCTCTGTGTCTCACCCACTGTCCCCTCTCCCTGCTCCTCCCTCAGCTCCCAGCCTCTGCAACCCTCAAGCCTTGGGGTAACTGCCTGGATCTGCTGGAAGGGTTCTGGTGCTGTCCCACCATTAGGGTAATTGCCTACACCTGCTGAGAGGGTTCTGGGGCTATCCTACCATAGGGTTACACCTGTACCCTAACCCTACCTGGTACCCAGTGTCGTTTGCACCCCTAACCCTTAAAACGCTGAAAAACTCAGAGCTTCCTTCAAGTGAACTCCTTAACACGAGGAAATGGCACGGTTTTTCCTTGGAGCTTTGTTACGTATCCAGGTGCAACCGAGCACGTTCCAACCATCCTTCCTTGAGAGACCCCCCTGGGAGCCCCCCCCCCAGCAGCTCAGGTGTGCCCAGGTGTGCCCAGGTAACCCCCAACAACAGGCCCCAGCAGCAAACTGTCGCCTCTGCACTGGTCGGATGGCGGGTTAGGCACGGCTTGGGGCGCGGGGGAAACGGCAGAGTGTTATTTCCGAGGAGAAGCGGCAGAGTTTTATTCCCGAGGAGAGGCGCGATCTGTCCCCCCGTGCTGCCGCGATACTGCCGTAAAGGGCCGAGCCAAGCCCGCCGCGCCGGCGGCGGCGCCGTAAAGCGCGGCGGAAGATGGCGGCGGTGACGGTGTGGGAGCCGAGGGCCGGGCCGTGCCCCGCCGGGCCGCACCGGGACTGGACGGCGGAGCCCGTCAGCACCGGCGTGAGTGCGGCGGGGGGACACTCCTGGAAGGCTGCGGAGGCGCCTTGGGGGCGTTATGGGCCAGGAGAAGCGCCGTCGGGCGTAGGGGGCGCGCTGTGGGGCAGAGGGTCTCCGGCGTGCGGCTGAGGGGGGAATTGGGGCTGTGGGAGCAGAGCGCTCTGAGGAGTGCGGGAAGGAGAATGTGGGAGCAGAGGGAACTCCCTGGAGAGGGGGGCACGGGGTGGTTCCTCTGCGGAGGATGGAGGGTGGTTCCTCTGGGAATTGGGGCTGGCGGAGCAGAGCTCCCTGAGGAGTGCGGAAAGGGGAATTTGGGTCAGAGGGACCGCCCTAGAGAGGGGGGCACAGGGGGGGTTTTCTGGGGAGAACTGCTGTGGGGCCGGGAGTTCTTTGGGAAGACGATTTCTGTGGGGCACGGGTTGGTTTCTGTGCGGCGGGGCTGGATCTGCTATGGGGCTGGGCGTTTCTGTGGGGCAGGGCGGTTGAGTGGGGCAGGGGGTTTCTGTGGGGCAAGGGGGTTGAGTGGGGCTGGATGTGCTGTGGGAAGGGGGTTTCTGTGGGGCTGAGGGTCTCAGCACAGCCCCTTCCCTCCCCTCTCCCCAGACCACCATCATGGCTGTGGAGTTCGAYGGAGGTGTGGTGATAGGGGCCGACTCCAGAACCACCACCGGGTGAGCGCTGTGACGTAATCAGTGACGTCACAAGGGTCTGGGACCGTATCATGGGGCTGTCACTCYTGTCAGGGTGTCACTGTGATGCCACCTTGGGTGGCTCTCCTGGGCCTGTCGCTGTGGTGCCACCTCCAGCAGCTGGGTGGCTCTCCTGATGACACCACCACCGTGTCCCCTGTGTCTGTCACCTCCAGTTGCTCTCCCAGTGACACCACCCCCGTGTCCCCAGGGCCTACATCGCCAACCGTGTGACAGACAAACTGACGCCCGTCCACGACCGCATCTTCTGCTGTCGCTCAGGCTCGGCGGCCGACACACAGGCAGTGGCCGATGCTGTGGCCTACCAGCTGGCCTTCCACAGGTACCCCCGCGGGTCCCGGGGTGCGGGGCAGGGCCGGGGGGCCCGGGGAAGGCAGCCCCAGCCCCACGCCCGGCCCTGCCCYGCAGCGTGGAGCTGGAGGAGCCGCCACGGGTGCGCACGGCCGCGCGCCTCTTCCAGCAGAGCTGCTACCGCTACCGCGAGGAGCTGAGCGCCGGCATCATCGTGGCAGGCTGGGACCCGCGCCGGGGGGGACAGGTGGGCTGCCTTTGCTGTGTGTCCCTTTTCTGCCCCRGCACATCCCCTTTTCTGCCCCAGCAGTCCCCTTTCTGCCCTGGAATGTCGTTTTTTTCCACCCTGTAGGCCCCCCTTTCTGCCCCATAACCCCCAATTCGCCCCACAGCCCCCCCCCCTCCGCCCCATAACCCCATGTTTTCCCTACAGCCCTCCCTTTCTGCCCCATAACCCCGTGTTTTCCCTTTCTGCCCCATAACCCCCAGTCCTCCCTACAGCCCCCCCTCCTTTCTGCCCCACAGCCCCTTCCTTTGCCCCACAGCACCTTAGAGCCCCCCCTGTGCCCCCCAGGTGTACGTGGTGCCCATGGGGGGGCTCCTCCTGCGCCAGCCCTTCGCCGTGGGGGGCTCGGGCAGCTCCTACATCTATGGATTCCTGGATGCCACGTTCCAGCCTGGCATGAGCCGCTCCCAGTGCCAGGAATTCGTCGCCCGCGGTGGGTTTTGGGGCATTTTGGGGAATTTGGATATTGGGAAAGGTCCTGAGAGGGGGCCTGTGGTCCTGGAAGGATTTGGGGGCACAGAGGAGTTTGGCTGGCATTGAGGGATTTGGGCTTGTTTTGGGAGGGGATTTTGGGGACATGGAGGGTTTGGGGGACCCTGGAAGAGGATCTGGGGGCACTGAGGGGTTTGGGCATGTCCTGGGAAGGGATTTTGGGGACATGGAGGGTTTGGAGGACCCTGGAAGGGGATTCAGGGGCACAGAGGAGTTTGGCTGGCACTGAGGGGTGTCCTGGGAGGGGATGCTGGGGACATGGAGGGGATTTTGGGGACCCTGGAAGAGGATTTGGGGGCACAGAGGAGTTTGGCTGGTACTGAGGGGTTTGGGCTTGTCCTGGGAGGGAATTTCAAGGACATGGAGGGGATTTTGGGGACATGGAGGGCTTGGGGGACCCTGGAAGGGGATTTGGCGGCAGTGCTGAGGGGATTTGGGAACAGGGGCGGTTTGGGGGGTGCTGACCTGTGCTCCCCCAGCCCTGGCCCTGGCGATGGTGAGGGATGGCTCCAGCGGGGGTGTCATCAGGCTGGCAGCCATCACAGAGGAGGGGGTGGAACGGACAGTCCTGGCTGGATCAGACCTGCCCTGGGGTGATGGTGGCCCYGCTGTGTGAGGCTGAGCCCCCCCCAGGACCCCCCAGTTTGGTGTGAGGACACAATAAACAGCTCTGCTGGATGTTGCTGGGGTGTGCCTTTGGGGTCCCCCTGCTGTCAGCCTGTGCCTGGCAGAGATAAATCACCCCCCCAGTGTCTGTGGGTCTTGCTTTAATTACATGATCACGATCCATGATTCGTTAACGAAGCACAGGGTGGATGGGGAGGGAGGGGGGAAATTTCGGGGGGCTCCTGCCCCACACTGTGACCTTGATATTGGCTGGTAACAAAACCCCCAGAGGGGTGGGAAGGGGAGCACAGGGGGAGGGCACCCTGCAGTCCTTAGGGAGGGCTGCCCCACAGGGACAAGGCATCCCCTGGTGTCCCCATGGGAGGGATCCAGCACCCCTGCATCAGGTCCAGGGCCCCTTCACAGGGCCCCAGGGATCCCTACAGCCCCAAGGAGTGGGTCCTGCACCCCTATAGGGCCCAAGATCCCTCCATTGGGCCCCAGGACCACTTCATAGCCTTGATATGGGGGTGGTCAGGCACTCCTGCAGAGCCACCTCCCCCCAGCCCCTGGTGGTGGGGGGGGGGGGGGGGTCAGGCACCCCCACAGCACCTGAGGGAGAAGTCAGACACCCCCAAAACCCCTTCAGTGGGGGTCAAGTGCCCCTGGAGAGCCCACGGGATGGGGTCAGATGCCCCCCGACCCCCCCCGGGGGTGTCAGGCACTGAGGAAAAGCCGCTGGTACCACTTGTTCATCTGCTCGAGGAAGATGAAGGTGAGCACAGTGTGGGGGCCCAGGCGGGCGTAGTAGGGGGTGAAGCCCTTCCAGAGGCTGAAGAAGCCCTCGTAGCGCACCACCTTCAGCAGCACGTCCTGCAGGAGGGGCAGAGTGTCAGGGGAGCCCCCCCAAATAATAGGGGAGCTCCCTAAAAAAATAATCCAGGGATGCCCTTCCATAGGAAGGATGGGAAACTTCCTTGGAATACCATGGACACTGTCAAAATGATGGGGAATCCTCCCAAAATTATGAGAAACCTTCCAAAAATGACAGGGATTCCCCCTAGAAAATAATGGGGAAGCTTCCCAAAATGTCAGGGGAGCTCCCCAAAATTATGGGCATCTCCTCAAAAAGACCTGAATTTCTCTCCCCCCCCCCCCACCTCCAATGACAGGGAAAACACTCCCAAAATGGTATGGAACCCCCCCAGTTGTGAAAGGGAACTCCCAAAATGGTAGAGGAGCCCCTCCCAAATTAAAGGGGGCTTAAAGAAGCCCCTCCCCTAAATTAAAGGGGGGGTCCCAAATGGTGCTATCCTCACTCACCAGCCCGTTGCGGTACTCGGGTTTCCCATCTATTGTCCTCATGTTCTGGATCCTGTCGGGCAGAATTTGGGGGTTAAACAGGAGGTTTTTGGGGTGTCCTACCTGTGGTTTTCTAATGGGGAGCAGGGACTGACCCCCCCAGCAATGCACCCACCGGGTCTTGACGATGTCCACGGGCATGGAGGCAGCCGTGGTCACGAGCCCGCTGATCATGCTGGCGCAGAAGTGGCACAGGATGTCGTCACGGAAATGCCCTGGGGGCACCCCAAAACATCAAAGAGGAATGGTGGGGAGGGGAGGAGAGTGCACTGGGATTTAGGCTTCCCCCACACCCAGACCCTCCCCCTGAACTCACCGGAGTCCAGCAAGAATTGTTTGGATTGGGAGTAGGAGGCGAGCTGGGCGGCGTTGACCACCACGGCACGGGCCATGGTGGGGATGCAGCCCTGGGGGAAAAGGATGTGTGGGTAAGCAGTGCCYCCAGACCCCCCACATCCCCCTAGAGACCATTATCTGCCCCCTCACCACAGTGGGGACACAGCCCTAGGGAAAAATGGGGTGTTTGGGTAAGCTGTGCACCCCCAGACCCCCCACATCACCCCACAGACCCCCTCAGCACAGTGGGGACACAGCCCTGGGGTGGCACATGGCATTTTGGGGGACCCAATCTCCCTCCCCAGAGAATGGGGACACAGCACTGGGGGACAACTGTGCACCCTCAGACCCCACCACAGACCCCCCTGCATTCCCAACTTCCCCCCTAGACCATGATCTCCCCCCTCACCACAGTGGGGTACAGCCCTGGCATGGCACTTTAGGGGACCCCAATCCCCCTCCCCAGAGCACAGGGACCCCCCCAGCATCCCCAGGGAGGCAGCAGGGGGGTTGTGGCAGGGGTCCCAGAGCCCCCACGTACCCTCCACAGCGTGAGCACCCCCTCCTCCCTCGCCATCCTCACGAGGGCATCGAACACGTTGTGGTACCCGCGGCGCTCGCCAGGGGGTAGCCTGGGATTCGGGGCAAAAAAAGGCGATTTTAGTCAAAAAASCAGTCTCGGGGCTGCAGGTATGTTCAGGAGGGCTGGGGGCTTACCTGCCATCAGCTGTCATGCGGATGAGCGCCACCTCAGCCGGGGTCCCCACGAAAGCCCCCGCAGCCCCCGCCGTCATGCCCATGGCTGCCTTGGCCAGGAATGGAGGGGGGGTCCCATCAGCCCCCCCAAAACGCTCCAGGAGAACGCTGTAGATGCCCAGGCGGGTGGTGGTGTAGGTGGCCTGGCGTAGCAGCCCCGCTGACAGCCTGGGGGGGACACGGAGAATGGCAGGAGTCCCAAAAATGGGGAGAGAGGGGGGCAGGAAAGAGCTCGAGGCTGGCAGGTGCTTGGGGTCTTGAGGTTTTGGGGGGGGCTGTATCCCATGGAGGTGATCAGCAACCCCCTGCAGCATGGGAGTGACCCCCAGGGCAGGTTTGGGGGGTCCCAGGGGGTCTGGGGGTTCAGGGGTGGTCTGGGGGAGCCCATACCCGGTGTAGATGCCCCTCAGCCCCTCATGGCGCAGAATGGAGCCCAGGGCATGCAGGGATGTACGGTACTCCCGGCCCTTGGCCCCGGCCCCACTCAGCTGCATCCGGTTCTTCACCAGGTCCAGGGGCTGCACGAACACCGTGGCCCCCATCCTGAAGGAAAAGGGGGTCAGGTAGGGCCCCAAAAATTACTCACAGCCCCCCAAAAACCACCCACAGCCCTCTTGCGGGAAACCTGGGGGGACGAGGAAGCTTGAAGTAGTTTGGGGGATCTATGCGGGGGATTTGAGGGGAGCTGGATGGAATTTCGGGGGCTTTGAAAAGGTTCAGTGGATTTTAATTGATTTTGGAGGAGGGTCGATTTGTGATGGGAGGGTTGGGGGGGGTCTGAAGGGGGTCTGGGGAGCACTCGAGGGGCACAGGAGGAATTTGGGGGAGGCTCTGGAGGGCAGTGATGGGATGTTAAAGGGTTTGGGGGGTCTGATGGGTTAGGAGGGGCACAGAAGAGATTTGGGAGAGGCTCGGGGGGGGTCTGAAGGGGGTTTGGGGAGCACTAGAGGGGCACAGAAGAGATTTGGGTGAGGCCCTGGGGGGCAGTGATGGGAAGTTAAAGGGTCTGGGGGGGGGGGGCTGAGGGGTTAGGAGGGGCACCGGGGGTGCTTTAGGGACGATCTGAAGGCTCTGGCAGGGGGGTTCTCGGTTTGGAAGTGCGGTATCCCGAATTTGGGGGGGATAGGGGGGATACAGTGGGGGGGTTCTCACCCGGCCAGGCCGCCGAAGAGAAACTTGACGGATTTCGGGGAGGTCTTGGGCCTCTCGGCCGCCGGTACCGCCGCCATCTCGGCCGGGTCGTGGTACCGGGGAGGTCGCGGGGTCCGGTCCCGGGGGGGTCGCGGGGTCCGGTCCCGGGGGGGGTCTCGGGGTCCGGTCCCGGGTCCGGCACCGGCGGCGCCCCAAGGTGACTCGGGGGGGGCGCGCCGCCAGTGCGCCTGCGCGGGGCGCGTGCGCGCCGCCCGGGGCGGGGGGCCCCGCGCAGGGAGCGCGGCTGGGCGGGAAGCTCCACCTCCAAAGGGGGGCGTGTTCCGCACTCTCACCTCTCATTGGTGGAGCGCGTTTAGGCGGGAAGGGGAGTTCTTCGGTAAGCGAGGGGATTGGTTGGGGCGAAGTAGCCCCGCCCCTCTCTCGCGAGAGTTCGCCATCTTGAGGGGGCTGAGGGGAGCCGGTGGCGGCAGGAGGGCGGCGGCCGGCGCCTTACGAACTCGGTCCCGCCGCTGCTCTGCGCGCTGGGGAGATGCCTGTCCCGTGCTGTTTCAGCCGGTGAGTGTTGGGTGGGGGGTACTGGTGCGCTCTGGGCGATATTGGGAAGCGTTTGGGATGCTGGAGGGCGCTGTCAGTTACTGGAACGCTCTGAGGCTGAGGGGAAGCGCTTGGTACGCTGGGGATCACTGGGAGGCGCTTTGAGGAGCGCACTGGGGGTCACTGGGAGGTGCTTTGGGGTCACTGGGAGGCACCTTGGGTGCACTGGGGGTCACTGGGAGGCGCTTTGGGTGCACTGGGGGTCACTGGGAAGCACTTTGGAGCCACTTGGAAGCACTGTGGGGTCACTTGGAAGCACTATGGGGTCACTGCGAGGCATATTTAGGTCACTGTGGGGCAGTGAAGGATGTCTGGCAGTACTGGGGGCAATCTTGCGTGCATCAGTCAGCACTGGGGTCACTCCAAGTCCCCCTGCTCATGCTGGCACATCCCCCTGACCTCTACTGCTGGTTCTAACTGGGAGTCACTGGTGAGGTACTGGGTACTGCAAGCCACCCCCTCCCCAGCGCTTCCATTCTCCTCCAGCCCCCCCAGTTTCAGGGTACCCCTGAGGTGTTGGGGACACCAGGGGGCACACGGTGGCAGGGAGGACACAGGTGACAACATCCTACAGGTGTCACAGGTGACAGAATCACCTGGACATGGCTTGGGAGGGGAGCAAGGACACTGTCCTGCATGATGGACAAGAAGGGGGACAAGGACACTGTCCTGCAGGATGCAGGGGTGCCATGGCCCCACAGTGATGGGGTGACGGTGTGCCCCCACCTCACAGCCATGGGGGTCACCTCACAGCAGGGGCAAAGGCACGGTGGGGACCCCCACACCTGGGTGAGGGGACAGGAAAGTCCCATCTGCCCCACAGCCCAATCTGATACCCCAAATCTGCCCCAATTCCCACCGTGGGGCACCCGCGGGCCCTTCCCCCCTTCCCATGAGTCACACGGGGGGGTGAGGGGGGGGAGCAGGAAGCGCCGGAGCCACCACATTGCCCTTATAAGGCCTCGACTCGACGGCACCAGGAGCTGCTTCCGCCTGCCCAGGTCCTGCTGCACATCTCCTGCTGTACCCCACAGAGCCTTCCCACACCCCCCTCCCACATCCCCATCCCTGCCCCACACCACCTTCCTCACCCCACCCCATCCCCCACATCAACCCATCCCAGCACCTCCCCAACGCCCACCTCTGCCCCCCACCACCCCCTGAACACCTTGGGGAGGGGCCCTGCCCCACAACCTGCCAGGATACCTAGGGTTCCTGCCCCCCAATTCCCCACAACCCCTTCTGTTCCCCCCCATATGTCCCCCAGCCCGCTTGTTCCATCCTACCACCCCCCATCTGACCTCCCCCCGCTGCCAGCGCAGCCTGCCCCACAAGTGCAGCCCCCCAATAAAGCCTCTGCCCCCCAACTTTGCCTGCTGAGAGTCGGGGGGTGGCGGGGAGGGCCCTGTGGGGCGGCGGTTGCGGCGTCACCCCCGCCCCAGCCTGGACTTTGTCCCCCCAGGGCACGGCAGCACCCTTGGACCCGGGCACCCGCCCTGGGCGGAGGCAGAGCCGCACCCCAAAGCTCCCCTGCACCCCAAAAGCCCCGAGGCACAGGGATCCCCACAAGGGCACTTTATTGCTGCCGGCAGCGGGGATCATCGGGGGGCGGGCAGGGGGAGGGGGACGGGGTCCTGCTGGTCCCTGGCTGGTCCCTGGGGGTCCCGGGGTGGCCCCCAGCCCCTCAGTACTGGCTGCGCCGCAGGTGGTTGGCCATCTCGTAGCATTTCTTGTTGACGCAGCCGCCGTGCACGCCCTCCTTGCCCATGGCCAGCACGATGGCTGCAGGGATGGGGACATGGTGGGGGTCACCACGAGGCTCCCCAGACAGACAGGGTGGCACAAGGGCAGGGATGAAGGGATGGCAGGAGTTAGCACAGGGTAAGTTGTGGGGAGCTGGGTCAAAGGGGAGAGGGGACAAGGTTGGGGTCACCCCAAGGCTCCCCAGACAGACAGACAGGGCAGGGGTGAAGGGATGGCAGGAGTTAGCACAGGGTAAGTTGTGGGGAGCTGGGTCAAAGGGGAGAGGGGACAAGGTTGGGGTCACCCCAAGGCTCCCCAGACAGACAGACAGGGCAGGGGTGAAGGGATGGCAGGAGTTAGCACGGGGTAATTTGTGGGTCAAAGGGGAGGGGGACAGGAACGGGAAGCAGGGCAGGGGTGACACAGGTGACAGGGCAGGTGACGTGGCTGTGCAGGGGAGAGGACACAGGGTGGCACTGGGGGAGGGGGGGGGGGCACCTGGGGAGTGACAAGAGTTGGGAGTGACACCGGGTGACACTGTGATGGCATAAAACACATGGGAGGCTTGGGGTCATGGGGGGTGACAGGAACTGGTCAGGAGGTTACACGGGGTGACAGGGAGGTGACACAGGGTGACAGGGAGGTGGGCAGGGGGTGACATGGGGTGACAGAGGTGGGGGGGGCAGTGACACAGGGTGACAGGAACTGGTCAGGTGACACGGGGTGACAGGGAGGTAGGCGGGGGTGACACGGAGTGGCAGGGGGCAGTTGCAGGGGGCAATGGCAGGGGTGACATGGGGCAGTTTCAAGGGTGATGGGGCAGTTGCAGGGGTGACAGGGGGCAGTGGCAGGGGTGACATGGGGCAGTTTCAAGGGTGACAGGACAGTTTCAGGGGTGACACGGGGCAGTTGCAGGGGTGACAGGGGGCAGTGCAAGGGGTGGCAGGGGGCAGTGCCAGGGTGGCAGGGGCCAGCAGCAGGGGTGACAAGGGGCAGTTTCAGGGGTGAGACAGGGGCAGCAGCAGGGTCCCTCACTCTTGTTGGTGATGGCAGCCGTGATGTTGAAGGTGGGCGCTCCAGCAGCCCCCTTGGTGCGCAGGTCCATGCTGTGCTCACCCTCCACCAGCAGCGAGTCGCGGATGACGGAGCAGCGCAGCCCCCCCAGCGTCAGCCCCTGCACCAGCAGCGGGCCCCGCTCGGGACCCACCAGCGCCGCCACCTCCGCTGGCTGCGGGGACAGGGGTCAGGAACGGAGCCCGGACGCCCAAACCACCCGTGGGCAACCACCAGAAACAGAGCCTGGACCCCCAGGCTCGTGAGGGACTGCCATAGCCCCCCCTGATCACAGCCTGTCACTTTGCAGGGGTGGGGACAGGTCAGGGGGACCCCAGAAGCAGAGCCTGGACCCCCAAACCCACCCGTGGGGAACTGCCATAGCCCCCCTGATCATGGCCTGTCGCTTTGCAGGGGTGGGGACAGGTCAGGGGAACCCCAAAGACCCAGGGGCCCCCAAAGCCTGGATGGGGTGGGGACAGGTAAAGGGGACCCCAAAGACCCCCACCCAGGGACCCCCAAAGCCAAAGCCCCGGGCAGGGCCCCTGCAGGGCGCCCGGCAAACAGGGACTCTCATAACTCCCACTCCATGACCATAAAAGGGACCCAGGTGTCCCGGGACCCCGTGACTCCCGCCAGAGACCCGACTAGAGAACCCTGATCCCCGAGGGGTCCCCAGAAGAGGGCCCGAGCATCCAAGGATCCCCCAAACCCCCCCCAAATTCGGGACCCTCTAAGGCCAGCATTTCCACCCGCTGCTGCCACGGGGGAGAACAGGTCAGGAACCCCAAAAGCAGCCCCGCAGGAACCCCAGAAAGGAGCCCTCAAGCGAACCGCCTCGGGACCCCACACCGAACCCAGACACCCCCACCGGGACCCCGGGGGCCCCAGTGAGCCCCGACACGGCCCGTGGGGTGCCCTCCCATCCCGGGGACCCCCGTAACTCCCCCGTGACCCCAGACARGGACCAGGGCTCCGGTAGCCCCCCCTTTCCCACCATGGGCTTCCCCAAATTTCTCCCACCCCCCCACCCCCAATATCCGTGGGGGGAAGTGGGGAGGGGGGGAGGGGGGTGCGCGCGCGCCGCCCCTCCCCCACAGGAAGCCCCGGCCGCCCCTCCTCCACCGGGAAGTGGCCGCATTCCGCGCATTTTTAGAGGGTTTTTAAGTGGGGAGGGGTTCCTCCACATCCCCACCTCCCCCTCAACGAGACCCCCGCCATTGACTCCCGGCAGCGCCATAAAAGCGACGGGAACCGGGGACGGAGGTCGCCGGAGCACGTGGTGCTCGCCCATCCCCCCCTTCCCCGCCCAACCGCGACCCCCCGAAACGCCCGGAGCGGGGTTGAGGAGGGGGCTGCCCCTCCGCTGGGCCCCTCCCCGGCCTCCAGGGCCCCCCCGGTACCGGCCCTCCTCCGGTACCGGCACCGTGGGCAGCGCCCGAGCTCCCCCCCCGCCCCGCCGCGCTCCACGCTGGCGCTTTTGCGTTTTTCTCCCTTTTTTGTCCTTCTCGGAGCCCGTCGCGGGAGGGGCGGGGGGGTCAGCCCCGCCCCTCAGAGGCCGCTGGGTCCCCCCGCCCTCCGCGCGCTTGGGCGGGAAACGCCTCAGCGCGCTGCCCCCCCCACTCCGGCCCCGCCGGCGCCCGCCGCTCACCGTGATATTGGCGAAGGTCTTGCCRGGGGCGGCGGCCCAGACGGCGGGGGTGTCGCGATAGCCGACGATAGCGGCATCCTGGCAGGTGCCGTCCGCCAGCAGCGTCTCCACGTAGGGCGCCCACCCGCTCATGGCGGCGGCGGGGCGGGCGGGTGGGGCGCGGGGGGCGGGGCCTTCCGCGGGGGGGCGGGGCTCTCGGCGGGGAAAGGGGCGGGCTTTTCGCTCGGCGCCTGCGCGGTGCAGTCGAGGCGCGGCGGCGGCGGAGGAGCGGCGGCGGCGCCGCGCGGCGGTTTTCATAGGGGCCGCAGGGGGCGGGGCTAACGGGG
>NDFG01000907.1:3335-65126 GCA_002167245.1 Sporophila hypoxantha | reverse complement strand
GCTTCAGCTCCTCCATCCTGGGCCAGGGACACACAAATTTGGGGTGGGGTCAGGCTTTTTTGGGACTCTGCACCCACGGTACCACCTGTCCCCTGGGCCTGTCTCTTATACACATCTAGATGTGTATAAGAGACAGGCTCCATGGGACCCCACTTGTTGGCCACGGGCACTGAGGGCACAGGAGAGACCCTCAGCGGCCCCCCCAGCCCCCCCAGGCTGCCCAAGCCCCCCAGGACCCCCCCAAGCCCCCTGGATACCCCCAGGACCCCCCAGACCCCCCACTCACCACAGCCGTAGGCCTTGTTGGCCTCCATGGTGCGGGCGGCGGCCTTGGCGGCCTCACAGCCAATCAGGTGCCGGTATTTGTCCTTGTAATCGTTGGGGGGGCCCGGGGGGGCAGGGCCAGACTCGAGCTCCGCCTCCTCCTGCTGTGCCTCCAGCTCCTGCAGGTGAGCAGTCAGCAATAAGCCCTGCCCACCAGCGCCACACCCACCGAGCCCACGCCACACCCAGGTAAGCCCTTCCCCCATCATACCTACACACCCAGCCCACCTGGCCATGCCCTGCTTAGCCCCGCCCATATCCCACCCACACTAAGCCACGCCCACCCAGCCCATGCCAAACCCAGGTAAGCCCTCCCTCCATCACACATACGTGCCCCGCCCTGCTGAGCCCCAGACATATCTTAGTTAAGCCCCACCCATATCCCAGTTAAACCCCACCCCCTCTAAGCCCCGCCTACCCGGAGGCGGCGCCGTTCCTCGGCCCGGGCCGGGTCCCACTCCTCCCCCCGCCGGTACGCCTCCAGCTCCTCATCCGATGGCGCAAACTCCTGGGGGGGACGGGGACCCCCGGAGGGGACAGCGGTGTCACCCCGGGCTCTGTCACCCCCCCAGCCCCGCCAGAGGACACCCAGGAGGGGACAGCGGTGTCACCCAGGCTCTGTCAATCCCCCCCCAGCACGTCCCCCACCTTCTTGAACACCATCACATAGCGGCTGTCCTCATCGTCCCCGAAGGAGAATGATGTCAGCCCGGCCACCTCGGCCACGTCGTGCCTGGGGGGACAACGGGGAGCTGCTGTCACTGGGGGGCCCCGAGGGGGTCCTGTGCTCCCCACGGGGGTCCCTGCCCTCCCCAGGGGGGTCCCCAGCTGCCCCAGTACACCCTCAGTGTCCCCCAGTGTCACCACTGGGACACCCCCAGTGTCCCCAGTGCCCTCTCAGTGCCCCCAGTATGCCCCCAGTACCGCCCCAGTGCCCTCCCACTACTCCCTCAGTGCCCTCCCAGTTCCCTCAATGCCCTCCCAGTACCTCCAGTGCCCTCCAGTGCTCCCCAGTATCACCCCAGTAGCCCCCCCAGTGCCCTCCCAGTTTCCCCAGTGCTCACAGGATGCTCCTCTCGATCTTGCTCATGGGCTGGAAACGGCGCCGGGGCTCCCCCGTGGCCTGGATGAACTGGGACACCTCCTGCTCCATCTGGGGACAGACGGACAGGGCAGGCGAGCCCCAGGGTTTGTGGAGGAGCCCCCCAAAACGCCCCAGCAATGCACAGCCCCCCCACTCACCCTCTTCCTGAACTCGACCTTCTGGCGCTTCTCCTGCTCCTGCAGCTTCTTCATGCGAGCGGCTTGTTCTGGAGGGGACAGGGGGGGTCATGGAGAGGGGAACCCCAAAAACACCTCAGGGGAGACCCAAAACCTCAGGGGACCCCCAAAAAACTCTCGGGGGGCAGAGGGGGTGGGGCCCGCGCCCTCTGACCGGGGCAGGGGCGTGGCCCGAGGTGGGCGTGGCCTACGACCAACAGCGCCACACGGAGGACATGGCGGGGGCGTGGACAGACGGCCCCCGCTGTCAATCAGCAGAGCGAGGGCGTGGCCATGGCGCGGGGGACGGGGCCGACGGCCCGCGGGGGGCGGGGCCTCGCCTGAGGGCGGGCGCCGGGGGTGGGGGGGGGATTCTGAGGGCGAAAGGCCGGGACGCGCCGCTTCCCGCCCGGGGCCGCTGCCCCGGAGCCTCCGCGCCCTCCCCGACCCTGCTGACCCCGCGCCCGGCGCCGCGTCTCGCCGTCAGCCGCGGCGGGCGGCCGCTCCATGGAGTTGAGGATGGACCCCAGCAAGTCCAGTTCCGCCATCTTGCGACGGGGCGATGCGTGACGCCGCCGCCGCTCGCGGGACACGTCCCCGGCGTCCGCCTGCGTCATCACGTCCGGGGACGTAGGAGGGGCCTGGGACGGAGCGGGGAACGGGCGTGGCACGCCAGGGGATGTGGCCCGGCCTAGGAGGCGCGGTCTGGCCCAGAGGGCGTGGCCTGTCCCAAAAGGGCCTGTCCTTAAAGACCTCCAGCTCTGCGGGGTCTTCCCGCGCCCTCAGCGATGTCCCCCCAGTGATGTCCCCTCCCTCCCTCCTTTCCTTCCCCATGTCCCCCCCAGTGTCCCCTCCCCGTGTCCCCCCACTGTACCCTCTCCCCCATGTCCCCCCCAGTGTCCCCCAGCGATGTCCCCTCCCCATGTCCCCCCCCATGTCCCGCGCCCCCCAGCGATGTCCCGTCCGTCCGTCCCTTCCCCATGTCCCCCCCAGTGTCCCCTCCCCACCCACAAACACAAACTCACCGCATTTTCCATTCCCGCTTCCTCGTTGTTTTTTAATGGAACTTTGTACAAAGAGCCCCCACGGGGCGGGGAGGGGGCAGTGGGGGCATGCGGGGGAGGGGCGGGGGGCGATGGGGAGGGCGCGCGGGGTGGCTCTGCCCCCTCCTGCCCCTCCCCACGGGGACAGCCGGACACACGGACACACCTGGGGGGGACGGAAAGTGAGGGGAGCTCCCCCCATGCCTGGGATCCCCGTGGAGGGAGTATTGAGGGTCCCCCAACCCCGTGGGGGGGTCACGAGGCCAGGCCCCGCGTCTGTAAACTGTCCACGTCCTTGTTCTGCTTCAGCTCCTCCATCCTGGGCCAGGGACACACAAATTTGGGGTGGGGTCAGGCTTTTTTGGGACTCTGCACCCACGGTACCACCTGTCCCCAAACCGCTGGGAGCACCTGTCCCCTGTCCCCACCCACCCCATGTGACACCTCCCAGTGTCCCCTCCCTGTCCCCATACCGGTGGCGGCAGCGCCGCAGGAACCTCATGATCTTCCGCGCTGCCTGGTCCTGCTTGAGGGTGAGGAAGGTGCTCCTGGGGGGCACGGAGAGGGCAGGTGAGACCCCCGTGCCCCCTGCCCCGCGCCCCCCAGGCTCCCCGTGCCCCCCGGGACCCCCCTGGGCTGCACCGGTGCTGGCGGAGGCTGCGGAAGCGCTGCTGGATCAGCACGGCCGTGCGCCCACCCCATGCCCCCTGAGACCCCCACCCCAGTCCCCCCGTGCCCCCCACCCCGGGCTCCCCGTGACCCCGCGATCTCCGAAACGCCCCCGGGACCCCCCCGGGCCACACCGGTGCTGGCGGAGGCTGCGGAAACGCTGCTGGATCAGCACGGCCGCCCGCCGGCGGCGCTGGAAGCGCTTCTGCTCCGCATAGCTGCGGAACTTGCTCTGGATCAGGATGGCGGCCTGCGTCATCCGCTGGAACAGCGCGAACTGCGGGGACAGGGGGACAGGGACAATGTCACCCCAGTGTCACCCCAGTGTCACAGCACCCCTGCGTCAAAAATACCTGGGTGACCCCCAACACGGCCCCAAACAAACACCTGGGTGACCCCAAAACAGCCCCAAACATCTGAGCAACTCCAACACTGCCCCCGTTACCTTCAGAGCGATCCAGGTCAGCTTGTGGGGCAGAGATAGAGGGTTAGGGGGTTCTGGGTGGTCCCTCGGGGTTTGGGGTCCCCGGGGCTCTGGGGGGTGCCTGGGGGGGGTCCCGGGGGTTACCCCACACCCCGGTACCTGTTTGTACTTGCGGTAGCAGCGCTGGATGACGGCAGCCGCCAGCTCCTGCTGCTCCTTCAGCCTCCGGCCCTGGGGGAGCCAGGGGGGGTTTGGGGGGTCAGCGGGGCTGGGGAGTCCCCAAAGGAGCCCCCAGAGGGGCCCCGGGTGGGTTTGGGGTGCGGGGGAACCCCCGGGGGCAGCCCCCAGGGGGATTTTGGGGTGCAGGGAGAGGGCACACACCCGGTACTTGCAGGGGAGCCCCAGGGGGATGCCTGGGGGGGATGCCTGGGGGGGATTTTGGGGTTCAGCGAGGGGGCACCCACCCGGTACTTGCGGAAGGCCCCCTGGACGAGCCGCGCAGCCTCGTAGAGCTCGTGCTGCTCCTGGTCACTGAGGGTGAGCAGGGCCACAGCCCCCCCCTCGGCACGAGCCCCCCCGGAGGCGTTCAGGAACTCAGCCCAGCCTGCCGCCGAGGGGGGGGGTGGCCGCTCGGGTTCCCCCGGGGACCCCCGCGAGGCCACCTCCGCCCTGACCGGGAGGAAACACACGGGGGGGTGAGGTGAACGGGGCGGGGGGGGACACACCCAGGGTGGGACACACACGGGAAGGCACCTGAGTGTCACCAAATGTCCCCAGGGTGCCCAAGGGGCCCGGGGATCCCCACGAGGCCACCTCTGCCCTGGGGGGGTGACGGACACACAGGAGGGTCAGGGGAACAGGGGTGGGACACAGCCAGGGTGGGACACACCCAGGGTGTCCCAGGGGCTGGGGGGTGTCCCCAGGGGGACTCTGAGGTGTGGAGGATGCGGGAGACCCCCCCACCATGGAGACACTGGAGTAGCACAGGACTCTCCCAAGGGGATCCCCAAGACCCCCCCGCGGCGCTGCTGAGTGGGGGTGACCCCCCCAGGATTGCTGCTGAGTAGGGCTGACCCCCCTGGGGAGCTGAGGGTACCCCCCGGACCCCCCCAAGGGGAGCTGAGGGTGCCCCCCCGGACCCCCCCAAGGGGAGCTGAGGGTGCCCCCCCGGACCCCCCCAAGGGGAGCTGAGCATGCCCCCCCGGACCCCCCCAAGGGGAGCTGAGGGTGCCCCCACGGACCCCCCCCAGCCCGGGGTACCTGTGCCCAGGTGCGGGGGGCCGGTCCACACTCTCCAGGTACGTGGCCAGCCAGGCCATGGCAGCGCCCAGTCCCGCTGTCCCTGGGGTCCCCGCTGTCCCCGGRGTCCCCCCCGGTGCTCCCAGTGCCCCCGGGGGCCCCCCCGGTGCCTCCTGCTTGATGCGCTCAGGGGTGGCCTCGATGATCTGGCGTGCCAGGGTCACCACCTCAGCCTGGAAACGAAGGACATGGGGTGTCACCACCTCGGCCTGGGGATGCAGGGGAACATCAGGGGTCTGCCCTAGGGGTGTCCCCAGCCCCTGTCCCCCCCTTCTACCTGCAGGGCGTCGGAGGGCGGGGCCAGGGCATCCTCAGGTGGGCTGGGGGGCACTGCCAGCCCCCAGGTGTCATCCTCGGGGGGCCCGGGGGGGCCGGGGGGCAGCGGGACGGAACCGGGACCCTCGGAAAGCCCCGAGGGGGACGAGAGGCTGCTGGCTGTGCTCAGCCCTGGGGACACGGGGACACAGCAGGGAGGGGGTTAATGGTGGAGGGATACAGCCCGAGGGGACATGGGGACATGGGGGACATGGCAAGAGGACAGGGGACACCATGGGGACACAAAGATGCTGGGGAAGGATAGGGGACATCAGGGGACATGGGGAGGACACMGGGGGGAAAGGCTGGAGGGGACTCTGGGGGCACACAAAAGGGGACAGGGGGAGGATAGGGTGACAGTGACACTGAGGGGACAGTGACAGTGAGAGGACAGTGACAGCAAGGCAATAGTGACCACACCAGGGTGGTGACCAGGTGGTGACCAGGGACAGGACACAGTGWCACCAGGACAGAGTGCCAGAGGACACAAGGGGCCATACCTGTGTCAGGGCTGGCGGATAGCGGGGAGGGGACACGCAGGCCGGGCAGGTGGCAGCGAGGGGACGCGGGTGACACCTGCAGCTCCTCCAGGCAGGTGACAAGGGCCAGATGGCCGCGGGCACGGGCCAGGGCCAGGGGCAGCCGGCCCAGGGTGTCAGGGACGGCCAGCGCCCGCCGGTCCCAGCGGCACAGCCGCTCCGCCGCCTCGCGGTGCCCCAGGGCGCACGCCCACATCTGGGGACAACGAGGTGACAGCGGTGTCCCCAGGGTGTCACTTGTGTCCAGGTGCCAGCCCTGGTATCCCCCCAGCCCTGCTGAGACACCCCATCCCCTTGGGATGCACTGCCAGCCCTGCCACCCTGCCACAGCGTCACCACCACAGTGYTCCCCACCACAGTGTTCCCCAATGTCCYCAGTGYCCCCAGTGCCCTCAGTGTCCCCAGAGTCCTCAATGTCCTCAATGCCCCCAGTGTCCCCTCACCAGGGGGGTGCAGGAGAAATGGTCCACGTTGAGGGGGTCGATCTCCTGCTCCAGCTCCAGGCTCTCAACTGCCAGCACCCTGCAGGGACAGGAARGGACAGAGGCTGGGGAGGGTCACCTCTGCTTGGGGACACTGCTCGGGGACACTRCCCATTGCTGTCCCCAGGTGTCCCCAGGTGCCCTTGCTCACCGCCAGCGTTGCAGAGCCTCCACCAGGCTGGCGTAGCCCTGGGCAGCTGCCAGGTGCAGCAGAGTCATCCCACGGAACGTCACCCCGTGTGCCAGCAGCGAGGTCCCTGCTGTCCCCGGCGCTGTCCCCGGCGCTGTCCCCGACCAGCCCGGCCGTGCCATCATGGCCTCGCAGACGGCCACCACCCGCGCCTCGAAGGACGAGCCCGGCCCCTGGGGAYATCAGGGAATGTCAGGGGACATGGAGAACACAGTGGGGACATCAAGGGACACCAGGGGACACACAGGGACCCTGGGGGGCCACACGCTGTCCCGGTGCTGGGGTAGCCTCACCTGCTCGGGAGGGGTCTCGGAGGGAGCCCCCCGTGGGGGRGGCAGGGGTGCGGGGGGGGGCAGGGCCCCCAGACGCGTCTCCAGCTGCTCCAGGCGCTCCAGGATGGACAGACGGAACTGGGCCTCTGCGGATGGGGGGCCCGGGCGTCAGGGGGGCACCCTGACAGCCAGAGGCCCCCAAACACCCTGACCCCAAAGAGCGTCACTCCACAGACAGAGGGACGGGGTTGGGGTCACCACAACAGGACCCCAAAAGGGACCCAGATGTCTCGGTGCCACCCCTGGGGGGGTTTGTCCCGTTCCGGGGGGCGTCCCGGGGGTCCTCACTCACCATCCAGCGCCAGCCAGTCCAGCTGTGCCCCGGGGGCCGCCCCCCGTGCCCGGTACTCGAACGGGGCCGCGGCCGAGAGCAGCCGGGGGGGACAGGCCACACGCAGGGCAGCCACGCCGGCCTCGTGAGCTGCGGACGGACACACGGACAGGGGAGAGGGGGGGTCAGCACCCACCAACCCCTCGTGGGGAGGGGGATTTGGGGCGGGRGGCACTCACGGGGGCAGTAGCAGCGCAGCACGCCCGGCTGGACCAGAGCGGCGGGGACCGAGGTGCGGTCGAACAGACACGAGTAGGAGGCACCGGGGTCCCCCCAGGGCCCCGTGATCAGTACCTTGACCCCGCCCTGAGGGGGGGACACACCGGAGGYTCACCAGGGGGGTCACCGGAGACCCCCGGGGGCGGCAGGAGGGGGGTCTGGGGGAGAACACCCCCTCCCCAAATCTCTCACCTCGGGGTACGACCACTCCGGGGAGAAATCGGTGATGGCCACGGCGGCGGGGTGGTCGCTGGGGGGGCCCGAGGGGGAGGAGGGGAGCTGGTGGTGGGGGGGGGCGTGGGGGGGGTCGCGCAGGGTTGGGGGGMCCCCCCCCGTGTCCGTCCCCCCCCCCAGCAGCAGCTCGGGGAAGGGCAGGGGGAACACGGGCTGGGGAGGGGGCGCGGCGGCGGGGAGGGGGTCCTGGGCTGCAGCCCCCCACTTTCCTTCCTCCTCCTCCTCATCTTCCTCCTCCTCTCCCTCCTCCTGCAGCTTTGGGGGGGCCGGGGGGGGCGCCCCGGGGGGAGGGTCGGCCTCGCAGCCGTAGGTCTGCCCGCGGCGGGGGCTGTTGAGGAAGCAGTCGGGGTCGAAGGCGGTGGTGGGGGGCTGCAGCGGGGGGGGGGCCGTGGGGCAGGACCCCTCGGGGGTCCCCACCAGGTGCTGGCTCGGGGTCAGCCCCAGGGGCTGCTCGGGACCCCCCGGCGCCGCCGCGCCGCCCCCACCCCCCAAATTGGCGACCACCAGCAGGGGYAGAGCCCCCCCAGCTCCCCCCGAGGAGGAGGAGGAGGATGAGGGGGGAAATGGGGAGGGTCGGGGGGGTCCCTCGGGGGGCGCCGGGGAGGGCTGGGTGGTGTCCGGGGAGGAGGGGGCGGGTTTGGGGTGGGGGTCCCCAGAGGGGGCGACATCCCCCCGCTCCAATTTTGGGGAGATGATTCGGTGCTTGGTGCTGCTGCATTTATGGCCGGGGGTGCCTGGGGGGGCAAAACGGGGACAGGGGTTAGCGGGGGGCAGATTTGGGTTGGGGGGCAGATTTTGGAGTCACAAGGGGATTTCGGGAAGGTCCCAAAGAGATTCGGGTTGTTTAGCATGAGCAGAGAAATTTGGGGGTGTCCCGAGAGATTTGGAGTGGTTCCACATGGGTGCAAAGGACAGTTTGGGGTCCCAGGGGCTGTTTTGGGGTCCCAGGGGCTGTTCTGGGGTCCCAGGGGCTGTTYTGGGGTTCCCAAGGTGTTCTGGGGGTCCCGGGGGGTTCCCTGGTGTTTTGGGGGGCTCCCTGGGGGTTTTGGGGGATTACCCAGGATTTTGGGTTAGGGTCCTGAGAGTTTTGGGGGGTTCCCCAGGATTTTGGGGGTCCTGGGGGGTTTTGGGGGTCCCGGGGGGGGTCAGTCTCACCCAGCCCCCCGGCGCAGAGGCAGGCGTGGGTCCGGGGGGGCGGCCGGGTCTGGTGCCTCTCCAGGACGTGCTGCACCAGCTGCTCCAGGGACAGCCCGGGGGCGGCCCCCCCATTGCCACAGCCCCACTTCACCCCATGGACTGCGGGACAGGGGGAGAAACCCCTCAGAAACAGAAACCCCTGCCCAGCCCCTCAAAACAGCCCCACAGGCTCTGCCCAGCCCCCCAAAACAGCCCCACAGAGCCCCCCATCCTCTGTTCCCCCCATTTCCCACCCTGTGGACTGTGGGACGGGGGGGAACCCCTCAGAAACAGAGCTGGGGGGGGCACGCCCTCCCTGACCCCTCAAAACAGCCCCACAGACCCCCACCCTCTGTTCCCCCCCATTTCCGTAGCCCCACTTCACCCCATGGACTGCGGGATAGGGGGGAACCCCTCAGAAACAGAGCTGGGGGGTGCAGCCCCTGTCCAGCCCCCCAAAACAGCCCCACAGACCCCCCCCACCCTGCCCCATCCTGTGGGAAAACACAAAATTCCTCCAGAAAAGGGTTTGGGGTGTCCTCCCCCTCCCCAGCCCCACTTCATCCTACAGAATTTCATAAAGAAACCAAAAAATTTGACAAAAATGAGGATTTTGGTGTCTCCCCCTCCCTCCCACTGCCTCAACCCCTCTGTGGATAAACCCCCCATGCAGAAGCCCCCCGGGGGCAGCCCCCCACTCACACATGGGGCGCAGCTGAGCCACCAGCTCCTCCTGGGACCACTTGAGCCACTCCCGGGGGTCGCAGAGTGGGGGGGCCCCCGAGCAGAGGGGGGGGCTGCAGAGCCGGGGGGCGCAGCCCCGGCCGCACTCCTCCATGGCCGGCACGTTCAGGTAGTGCACCAGCACGATGTCGGGGTTCTGGGGGGCACAGGGGGCAGTTCTGGGTGTGGGGGGTCCCTGGGGGGTCCTGGGGGGGTCCCAGGGGGGCTGCAGAGCCAGGGAGCTCCTCCATGGCCGGCATGTTCAGGTAGTGCACCAGCACGATGTCGGGGTTCTGGGGGGACACACTGGGCTTGGGGGGTCCCGGGGGGGTCCCAGGGGAYCCTGGGGGTGTCCTGGCCCCCTCCCCAGTTACCTGCAGCAGCCAGTAGCAGCGGCGGTGGAAGGTGGGCACGATGGAGGAGTGCACATAGCAGCCGTAGAGGCACTGGGGGGGGGGACACAGCAGGGATTGGGGGGTCCTGACAGATTTTGGGGGGTCCCTGCAGTCTGTGGGGGTCTCACATCCAAGCCAGACTCTCAGCTGCCTGGGCTGGAAGAGATAGACGCCCCCAAACTGCTCCCCTGGGGATCCCCATCACCCCCAAATCCCCTTTTGGGCACCTCCCATCACCCCCAAACTGCCCCTCATCAACCCCAAACCACCCCCTGCTGGTCCTGACACCCCCAAACTGCCCCCCTGGGGATCTCCATCACCCCCAAATCCATTTTGGGCATCTCCCAACACCCCCAAACCGCCCTCTTGGGGATCCCCAGCACCCCTAGACACAGAACTGGAAATCTTGAACAACCTAAACCACCCACTGGGTGTCCCCAGCACCCCAAAACTGTCCTTTGAGGGCACCAGCACCCTCTGTCCCCCCCACTGKGTGCCCTGACACCCCGCAGGTGCATCCCCAGCTCCCCATCCCTGAACCAGGAACACTTATATGGCAAGGGCTGCTTTTTGTGGGACACCGGGTGGTTTTTTGGAGAGGGGGGAGGCTGTGTTTTGGGGGCCCCCTACCTCCACTCCCTGCACCTTCAGCTTCATGTGGTCCTCCCGTGTGGTTTTGCCATCCTTGCGTTTCTTCCAGCAGTAGCCRTCCTTGCGGTACTTGACCTTCTTCCGGTTGTACAGGATCACCGACCCATTCTGCGGCCTGGACACGGGGTCAGGGGGTCCCTGAGAGCCCCCCGGGAGCCCCCAGGCCACCCCAGCCCCCCAGGGCACCCCCAGACCTGGTTTTGGGGGAGCACGAGAGCCACTCGTCGTGTTTCTCAAAGGTGATCAGGTACGAGGCGATTTCCTAGGGAGGGGCACAGGTGACAACTTTGTGTCCCCTGTCCCTCCCCCCTTGCACCACTCTGCTGTGCCACCCCTGCTGTCCCATGGTCTTGGTGTCCCCTGTCCTGCCCCTGTCCCCCATTTTCCCCCCRTGCCAAACCAAGCTCCCTCCTCCTGTGTCCCTTTAATGTCCCTTCTGTGTCCCCACATCTCCAGGTGACTCCTGGACACCCCACGTCCCTTCCGTCCCCATTCCYGTGTTCCCCCATCCTCTCTTATGTTTCCAAGTCCCTCCTTCCCACCCCACATCGCTCCCATCCCCCTTCTCACGTCCCCCCATCCCCTCCACGATCCCCCCAGTGCCCCCARTGCCCACCTCATTGGTGTTCCAGCGCAGCTGCTCCTTGGGCAGCACGGGACATTTGGGCAGACACTCCACCAGCTTCCGGGGCAGGAAAACCTTCAGGTGTCCCCTCTCTGCCAGGGGGGAGGGCTCAGTGTCCCCTCTCTGTCTCCTCTCTGTCCCCAACACCCCGCCCCGTATCCCCTCCCTGCCCAGGCCCCCAGTGACCCTCTGTGTCCCAACGCCCCCCATGTCCCCTGTGTCCCCTCCCTGTCCCCAAGCCCCCCCCCGTGTCCCCTGCCCTCACCTGAGACCTCGGGGGGTCCTTGCTGCTCATCTCGGGGGGCACACGTGGGGCCCTCAGGGCTCCCCGAGGGTGGCACAGCAAGGGCTGCAACCTGCAGGGACCCCAAAAAAATGGGTGATGGGTGGGGGGACACGGAACCCCCCAAAACGGCTGATGGGTGGGGGACAGTGGGTGACAATGGCGGGACACAGGACCCAGGGACCCCAACAACCCTCTCAGCATCTGCCCTATTACAAGCCAGTACCTCTGCCCTACAACCCCACACATTCTTGCCCTATAACCCCACACTTCCCTCCCCACTGCACTGCACAACCCTGACCTGTACCCCATCTCTGCCCCACTGCACCCACATTGCCCCCCACATCCCCTGCTCATGGCATCCCACATCTCTGCCCACTGCACCCCACATCCCCTCCCATTGCCCCCCACATCTCTGCCCCACTGCACCCCACATCCCCCGCTCACTGCCCCCAAATCTCTGCCCCAGGCCCCCACATCTCTGCAGTTTAACCCACATCTCTGCCCATGGCCCCCACATCTCTGTCCACACCCCTCCGCCCGGCCCACCCGCCCCCCATCTCCGCCCCACATCCGCCCCACAGCGGCCCCCCCACCGGAACCCCCCACCCCCATCCCCCGCCCCACACGGTCCCGGCCCCGCCCCCCGCCCGCCCGGCCCCCCGGCCCCACTGTTGTGCCTGCAGGGTCGCAACGCCGCCGCCGCCGCCGCCCCCGCCCCCGCCGCCCGCCGCCATCTTCCCGCCCGCCGCGGGCCAGCGCCGCCGGCGCCTGACGTCAGCGCGCAAGGGGGCGCAGTCAGCGCACCGCCAGGCCGGGGCGTGGTCAGCGCGTAAAGGGGCGTGGTTGGGGTGGGGGCGTTCGGGGTCGTGTGGGCGGGGCGACGTGGCGCGATGAACTTTGTTAATTAAATTTAGCAATTCACTCGTTGTCGCTCACTTTTTTATGGTCGTATGGGCGAGTAGTTCAGTTACAGTTACACCACCAGTTATACCCTCAGACTACACAACTGTGAAATAAAGCTTCCAATTGTATGACAAATACTGTTAGTACTGAAAATAAACTTTCTTGAAGCGATTTTGGGGCCATTTTGAGGATTTGGAGGCTTTCTGGGCGAAAAAAATGTAGGGAAACCTGAAAGAAAAAAATAAAGATAAAACGGAGGAAACTATTTCACGAAAAGAAGGCAAAAGCGTGAGGAAAAAAATGGGGAAAACACAACCCTGAGGGAAAAATGAGAGAGAAACGTGAGGGGAAAACCCTGAGGTAAAAACACGGGAAAAGCCGCCCCACATGTGGGTCCCATCTGTACCGCGTTACCCTTTTAAGAAGGGGCGGGGTCGATACCACGCCCCAGGCCCCGCCCCGGACCGGACCGGCCCCGCCCCGCCGGGCCCGGGCGCGGCCGCAGCCCCGGAGCCGCTGCGGAGCCCCGGGAACGACCGGGAATCACCGGAACMCCCCGGAACCCCCTGGGACACCCCCGGAAACCACTGGGAACGGCCGGGAACCTCCTGAGGAAYCACCGGAACCCCCCGGAACCCCCTGGGACACCCCCGCGAACCTCCGGGAACAACCGGGAGCTTCCGAGAGACCCCGGGAACCACCGGAACCCCCCCTGGACACCCCCCGGACACCCCCGGGCCGAGGGGATGCGGCACCGCGGGGCCGGTGAGCGGGAACGGCGAGAGTTCGGCGGGTGTCGGGGGTGGGGGAGCAAATTCGGGGGACTCAGAGGGGCTTGGGGGCGCGTTTAGGGGTCCCGGGGGTGTGGAAGGGGGGTCCCGGGGGCTCAGGGACACTCGGGGGTGTCATGTGCTGTTTATGCTGACCTGAAGTCACCTGGGATTTGGGATGGGGGGGATCCCTGGGGGGCTTCCCACCCCCCTCCTCCTCTCCCTCTGCCCCAAATCCCCCCTCTTCCCCCAGCCCTGACCCCCGTCCCCTCCGGGGCGCCCCCTGAGTTTTGGGGGGCGCTGGGGAGGGTGGGGYCTGGGGGGGGCTCTTTGCTTACCCCCTCCCCTGGGTTTTGGGTTTTTTTTATTTTTTTAAATTTATTTTTATATATTTATATTTACATATAATTAAGGTTACATATTTATATGTGTATATTTSTATAATATATATTTATTATATTTATATATGGTTATTTTCTTTTTTTATTTTTATCGTTTTATGTATTTTTATGTATTTCTATTTATTGTATTTATATATTTTTATATAGCTGGTTTTATTMTTTTTATTTTTATTCTTTTTATTGTTATGTATTTATATATAATTTATATTTATATATGTATATACTTTTTTTTTTTTTTATCAACACACCGGGTTTATTTTTAGGGCTCTCCTTGGGCGGCCCCGGGGGAGGGACACGGAGCCCCCCCCAGCCCTGCCCTGCCCTTCCCGGGGGTCGCACACACCTGGCACTCACACCTGGCCGAGGGGTGGCGGTGACGGGAGGGGAGGGGGCGGTGACGCCGCTCTGTCGCGACAGGCTGAGGCTGTCGCGGGCATGGCGGGCGCCTCGGTGAAGGTGGCGGTGCGGGTCCGGCCCTTCAGCGCCAGGGAGAGCAGCCGCCAGGCCAAGTGTGTCATCCAGATGCGGGGAAACACCACCTGTAAGTGGGGGGCGGCCCGGAGGGGGGRTCCGGACAGGGTGGGASCCCCCAGGGGTGTGGGGGGGAATCGCGATGTGGGACCCCCCCCTTGTCCCCGTCCTTGTCCTGTGCTGGCCCCGAGCCCGGAGTGCCAGCTGCCCTGGGCTAAAAATAGCAACGGGGAGGATTTGGGGGGGGTGACGGTGCTGGGGGGGTGAGGGTGATGTGGGGGGGTCACCCCAATGCCGGTGTCACCCCCACCCCACAGGCATCACCAACCCCAAGCTCCCCAAGGACAGCACCAAACACTTCACCTTCGACTACTCCTACTGGTCCCACACCTCGGTGAGTGCTGGGGGGGCTCGGGGGGGCTGGGACCCCCAGAAAAGAGGGGCTGGGACCCCTAAAAAAGAGGGGCTGGTCCCTGAGTCCCCCCCCGCAGGAGGAGGACCCCAACTTCGCCTCGCAGCGCCGCGTGTACCAGGACATCGGCGAGGAGATGCTGGCCCACGCCTTCGAGGGCTACAACGTCTGCATCCTGGCCTACGGCCAGACGGGCGCCGGCAAATCCTACACCATGATGGGGCGGCAGGAGCCGGGGCAGCGCGGGATCATCCCGCAGGTCCGGGGGCTGGGGGGGCTCCCGGGGGGCTCGAGAAGGGCTGGAGCCCCCCCAGATCCTGGTTCAAGGTTCCTCCTCACCCGCAGCTCTGTGAGGATCTGTTTGCCCGSGTCGCTCGGGAGGGGTCGCCGGAGCTGTCCTTTTCTGTGGAGGTGAGTTTGGGGGCTTTGGGGAGGATCTCCTGCRCTCTGGGGGAGTTTGGGGGTTCAGAGAGTGACCTGCAGACCCCCCCCCTTGGGCAATTTGGGTGTTCAGACATCCGAAGTTCAGACACCGAAGTTCAGACATCAAAGTTCAGACACGGAGTCCTGCAGACTCACCCCAAACGCCCCACAGCAGTTTGGGGGTTCAGAGCATGATCTGCAGACCACCCCCCTTTGGGTAATTTGGGTTTTGAGCTCCTGCAGGCTCAGCCCAAACCTCACACAGCAGTTTGGAGGTTCATCTGCCCCTCACCCCAACATTTTGGAGGCTCACCCACYGCAAGATTTTGGGGGCTCACCTGTCCCCCCAGCCCAGCACTTTGGGAGTTTCCCCCATCACCATTTTAGGAATTCCTCCCAAAAATCACCCCCTGAAATCCCCCCTGAAATCTCCCCCTGAAATCCCCCCTGAAATCCCCTTGAAATCACCCCCCAAAATCCCCATCGATTTACCCCCAGTTTGAATCTTTCCTCCAAACCCTCTCCCTGAGTTTTGGGCTCCCTCCCGAGCGTGGCTCCCCCCSGCCAGGTGAGCTACCTGGAGATCTACTGCGAGCGCGTGCGGGACCTGCTGAACCCCAAGAGCCGCGGGGGGCTGCGGGTGCGGGAGCACCCCCTGCTYGGGCCCTACGTGCAGGACCTGTCCCGCCTGGCCGTGGCCTCCTTCGCCGACATCGCCGACCTCATGGACAGCGGCAACAAGGCCAGGTGTGGGCAGGGCGGGGCAGGGGGGCAGCCTGGACCCCCCAGAACCACCCCCAGGCACCGAGGGTCCCGTCCTGGTCCCCTGCAGGACAGTGGCAGCCACCAACATGAACGAGACCAGCAGCCGCTCGCACGCCGTGTTCAGCATCGTGTTCAGCCAGCGCCGCCAGGACCCGCTCAGCGAGCTGGCCACTGAGAAGGTCAGGGGGGGCCTGGAGTCACCCCCAAATCCATCCCAGCCTGGTTTTGGGCCACTCTGAAATACCCCTGAAATCAGCCCCTGAACTTCCCCTGAAATCTCCCTGAAATCCCCCCTGAAATCTCCTGAATTCCCCCAAAATTTGCCATTATCTTCATCCAGCACTTAGCAATTCTCTCCACTCCCTCAAGTCACCCCATAATTCCGCGAACACCCCCAAATTTCCCCCCAAATGYCCCAGAATTCCCTCCCAGAYCCCCCAAACACCCCCTGTCCCYCCAGGTCAGCCGCATCTCCCTGGTGGACCTGGCGGGCAGCGAACGCGCCGACGCATCAGGGGCCAAGGGCATCCGCCTCAAGGTGGGCAGGGAYCCCCAAAAACAGGGGCTGAGACCCCCAAAAAAGAGGAGGCGACTCCCCCCTGCCCCCCAGAGCCTTCCTGAGCCTTCCTCCCCTCCTCATCCTCCCCAGGAAGGTGCCAACATCAACAAGTCCCTGACCACGCTGGGCAAGGTCATCTCTGCCYTGGCYGAGGCGGTGAGTCTGGGGTCCCCCACCCTCGGGGGGGTCCCCTCCTTTTTTTGGGGACCCCTCACGACATTCCTCACCACCATCCTCATCCTCCCGGGCAGACCAGCAAGAAGAAGAAGCCGGAGTTCATCCCGTACCGGGACTCAGTGCTGACATGGCTGCTGAAGGAGAATCTGGGTGGGTTTGATTTATTAAAAATATGGATATTGATTTAGTACCAAAATATGGATATTTATCTAGCACCGATATCCAGCAGTGAGAGAGAAAAAATCTCTAACAGTTTAGAGTTAGAAAGTGAATGTTTATTTATGTTTATTGTGGGATAGCTCCCAAATACACAGCACAATTTACAGGTGATTACAGAGCCCTTTTATCTAAACAACTATTGAATACCCAAAATATTTTGGGAGGCTCAGGGTATTAATATATTTATAAATATATATAAGTATATATATTTATATATGAAAACATATTTATTTATTTTATATATTATTATTTATATATATTATTTTATTATATGTAAAATAATTTGTATATATTTTTATTTATATATTATATATGTATTTATATATTTAGTTYCCTCCTATTTATATATATATTTTTATATATAAATAYATAYTTTATTACTATAAATAYATATTCTTATATTATTATTTTTATATATTATTGTATTATGTATAATGAATTTTTGTATATATTATGTATATTAAATATATWTATTATTTTTATAGTTAATTTTAAATATATGTTATTTTAAAAATAATATTTTTATTATATAAAATAATTTTTATATTATTATTGTTTACATTTATATATATATATATATATATATACTTAGTTCCCTCCTATTTATACATATTTTTATATATAAATATATATATATTTATAAATATAAATCTCTATGAACAGGAGGGAACTCCCGCACAGCCATGATCGCGGCGCTCAGCCCGGCCGACTGCAGCTACGAGGAGACGCTGAGCACGCTGCGGTGAGGAGGGGGCTCTGAGGGGCTTGGTGGGGTTTTTGGGGRTCCTGGCGCTGATCCCACGCCCTTTTTTCCCCTTTTTTCCCCGCTGTGTCCCCCCAGGTACGCGGACCGCACGAAGCAGATCCGGTGCCACGCAGTGATCAACGAGGACCCGAACGCGCGGCTGATCCGCGAGCTGCGCCGGGAGGTGACGCGGCTCCGGGAGCTGCTCAGCGCGCAGGGTGAGGGGCGGGGGGCTTCTGGGGGGCTTCTGGGGGCTCTCAGGGGATTCAGGGGGGATTTGGGGAGTTTGAGCTGCTCAGCGCCCAGGGTGAAGGGGGATCTGGGGGTTCTGAAAGGATTTGAGGGGATTTGGGCGTTTTAGGAGTTCTGGGAGGCTGCAGGGGCTGCTCAGGGTGAGGGGCTGGGTGAGATTTTGGGTTTCAGGATGGGTTTAAAGGGGTTTGTGGGGTCTGGGGCTCAGATTTAGGGGATTTTGTAGGGGGGGGGGGGACGGATTTGGGGTGTCACTTCCAGAGAGGATTTGGGGGGAGATGAGGTTTGGGGCTTTGATTTGGGGGTGCAGGAGGTGACACCCCTCCCTCACACCAAGTCCCCCCATCTCCCCCCAGGCCTCACCGACCCCTCCCTCACCTCCAGCCCCCCCCCCAGCACGATGCCCCCCACCCTCAATGGGGACCCAGGGCTGGAGCCCCCCCTGGGCCCCACCGAGGCCATGGAGCGGCTGCAGGTGACCCCAAAAAAAACCCAAAAAAACCCCAAARCCCCAAAAACCCCTGCCCTGCTCCTCATGGATCCTGGGGGGTCCCCAGACCACGGGGACCCGCCCAAAATTTGTTTTTCCTTCAGGAAACRGAAAAAATCATCGCAGAGCTGAACGAGACCTGGGAGGAGAAGCTGAGACGGACGGAGGCGCTGAGGCTGGAGCGGTGAGGGGGGGCCCTGGACGCCCAAAATATTCCTGAATCCCTCCAAAAAATATTCCTGAACCCTCCAAAAATATTCCTGAACCCCCCCAAAATACTCCTGAGCCCCCCAAAATACCCTGAACCCCCCAAAATATTCCTGAACCCCCCCAGCCTTGCCCAAATGGTCCTTATGCACCCCTGTAGCCCCCCCAAACCCCTCCCTAGCAGTTCCTAAACGCCCCCAGACCCCCCCCCCGCAAACCCTCTGGGCCCCCCAAAATTTCCTTTCCCCCCGCCCAGGGAAGCGCTGCTGGCTGAGATGGGGGTGGCTCTGCGCGAGGACGGCGGCACTGTCGGGGTGTTTTCTCCCAAAAAGGCAAGTTTTTAACTTTTTAAAACTTGGGTTTGGGGAGGGCCACACCCTGACGGTCCCCCCCAACCCCTGACCCCCCTTTTTACCCCCGTGCCCCCCCCCAAATCCCCCCAAACAGACCCCGCACCTGGTGAACCTCAACGAGGACCCCCTGATGTCCGAGTGTCTCCTGTACCACATCAAGGACGGCATCACCAGGTGGGTGGGGGGGCTGTGGGACCCCCAAACCTCCTCAGGACCCCCTCTGGGACCCCCCCAATTTGTGTTTTGCCCCCCCTGCGCAGGGTGGGCAGGGTGGACGTGGACATCAAGCTCTCAGGACCCTCCATCCAGGATCARCACTGCCTCTTCCGCAGCCGCCCCGACCCCTCCTCGGGGGAAGGTACGGGATTTTGGGGGTCYCTGCYGGATTTTGGGGTGCCCCCCCATTRCCCAGCCCCCTCCTGGCACAGATTAATTGATATTTTTCCCCCCCCCTCCCCAAAATGCTGCAATTGGAGCAGGTCAGCGCGGCCCCCCCAGGTACCGCGAGGGTCCTGGGGGGTTTTGGGGTGGTTTGGGTGGGATTTGGGGTTCCCTCGGCACGGAGGTGACCCCCCCTCGCCTTGCTGTCCCCCCCCGAAGCTGTGGTGACGCTGGAGCCRTGTGAGGGGGCTGAGACCTACGTCAACGGGAAGCAGGTGACGGAGCCGGTGGTGCTCAAGTCGGGTAGGGACCCCCCAAAGCCCCCCCAGATCTCCTTGTGTGTCCCCAGAATCCCCCACCCCGCCCAAGATCCCTGTGGCTCTCCCTTGAACCCCCCAAAAATCACCACTTTTCCCCCCAGATTCCCTTTGACCTCCCAGAAATCTCGTGTCGCCCCCAGATTTTCTCTGGAGTTCGTTATGATGCCCCCAGAGCCCCATTTTCCACCTAAACCCAGCCAAAACTTCCTGTGACCCTGCCCAAATGTGCCCCAAATCCCCTCTGTGACCCCCATAGCCCCCTCTCAACCCTCATTTTGGGCAAGAACCTGCCCAAATCTGCCCTAAAATCCCCTGTGTCCCCTCTAACCCAGGGAACAGGCTGATTTTGGGGCAGAACCACGTGTTCCGCTTCACGCACCCCGAGCAGGCGCGGCGGCAGCGGGAGCAGGGGGCGTCCCCCGGGCCCCCCCCGGACTGGAACCTGGCCCAGAGGGAGCTGCTGGAGCAGCAGGGCATCGACATGCGCCTGCACAGGTGGGCACGGGGCCTGGGGACCCCYGGGCTGTGCCCTGGGGGGGCTCACCCTGCGTGTCCCCCCCTGCCCAGGCTGCAGGAGCTGCAGAACCAACCCCAGGGGGACAAGGAGGGGTCGGAGCAGCCGCAGGTGAGGGGGGCACGGGGGGCGTTTGGGAATCCTGGGTGGTCCCAAGTGTGCCCTGGGTCCCCTCAGTGTCCCATGACTGTCCTGGCTGTGTCTCAGGGGTCCCCAGGGGGAGTTTTGGGTGTCACAGTTGTCCCCTGGTCCCCACAGTGTCCCATGACCGTCCTGGATGTGTCTCGGGGGTCCCCTGGATGTGTCTCGGGGGTCTCCTGGGGTGTCCCCCTGGCTCCCCCAACTCCTCGGATCCTCTCCCCCATCTCTCCTCCAATCTCCCCGCAGCCCCCTGGCTCTGAGCCCCCCCCGTGCCCCGGGCCGGGCTGGCGGCCGCTCCCGGTGCCCTCCGTGGTGCCCTCGGTGCGCTCGGGGCCGTGCCGGGCCGGGCTCCCGGGAACRGGCAAGCGCCGGGAGCCGCTGCGCGTCTACCAGATCCCGCAGCGCCGCCGGGGATCGGGGACATCATTGTCATCATCATCATCGTCATCGTCATCGCCATCGCCAGCCCCGAGGGTCAGCACCGAGCCCAGCCTGGAGCCCGCACAGCGGCTGTGCGGAGGAGGAGGAGGATGAAGGTGGGAGCAGGTGAGTGTGCAGGAGAGGAGGACGGATGAAGGTGGGGCAGGTGAGTGTGGCAGGAGGAGGAGGAGGATGAAGGTGGGGAGCAGGTGAGTGTGGCACGGAGGAGGAGGAGATGAAGGTGCGGGAGCAGGTGAGTGTGGCACGAGGGGAGGAGGATAAGTGGGAGCAGGTGAGTGTGCAGGAGGAGAGGGGATGAAGGTGGTGAGGCAGGTGAGTGTGGCACGAGGAGGAGGAGGATGAAGGTGGGGAGGGGCAGGTGATGTGTGGCAGGAGGAGGAGGAGCTGCAAGCTGCACCTGGACAGGCGGGGGAGGCCTGAGCAAGGTCAGGCAAAATAAGGGAAGGGTTTTTGATAAAAGAAAGGATTTGTTGATAAAGGTGTTACCTGTGTGCCAGGTGAGCGAGTGGAGGGGCTGCGCTCGCACCTGGACAGGCTGGCCGGATCCTCAGCGAGGTGGCGCGCAGAACAGCGCCAAGGACGAGCAGACCGGCCCTGCGGCCGGCGTGGGCAGATGGAGCGCGGTCATTCCCCGTCCCCCTCGTGTGAGCCTGGACAGAGGGGCACAGGAGGGACTGACGGACAGGGACAGAATCGGGACACTAGGGACAACAGGGACAGACTGAGGGGGGGACACAAGGGTGTGGGGGGGGGGCCGGGCAAGATAATGGAGCGCGTCGATCCCCGTCCCCTGTGAGCCCGGACAAGGGACACAGGAGAGAGGAACTGACGGACAGGGACAGACTGAGGGGCACTGAGGGACACAGGACAGCACTGAGGGGACACGGCGGTGGGGCAGAATGGAGCCGCGGTTCATCCCCGTCCCCCTGGTTGAGCGTGGGACACAGGGACAGACTCGACAGACAACTGAGGGACCCGGGGAGACCCTGAGGGACCCACGGAGCCCCCTGACACCCCGAGTGCCCCTTCCCATCCCTCGCCCCCACAGTTCCCCTCTCCCTGGCCCACAGCCCCCCCAGACCCCTCTAACCCCCCATCCTCACCCCCAGACCCTCCTAACTCCCCCATCCACCCCCAGACCCTCTAACCCCCATCCTCCCCCCCGACCCCTCTTACCCCCTCTCCATCCCTCCAGACCCCTCTAACTCCCCCATCCTCACCCCCCAGACCCTCTTAACTCCCCCATCCTCCCCCCAGACCCTCTAACTCCCCCATCCTCACCCCAGACCCCTCTTACCCTCTCTCCATCCTCCCTGCAGACGACGCTGACGATGCCGATCCGCCCCCCCAGGACCCGCCCCGGGACCCCTCCCCGGGCCGCCCCCGGCCCCGCGCGGACCCCCCCTCGCCCCCGGGGGCGGCGGCGGCGCGGCTGTGCCGTTTGATGGAGCAGGACCCGGCGTTCCGGCGGGGGCGGCTGCGCTGGCTGCGCCAGGAGCAGGCGCGGCTGATGGGCGGGGGTCCGCAGCCCCTCCTGCAGCCCCCCCGCCGCCCCCCGCGCTTCCAGCAGGATCCCAAGCTGCGCTTCCCCTTCAAGAGCAACCCCCAGCACCGCCTGGCCTGGGGAGGGGGCGCGGGGGACGCCCCCCATGCTGACAACAGCCCCCTCCCCTCACTGCAGCCCCCTCCCCACTCGGGGCGGCCCCGCCGGGGGTCTCTGGATGGGGGGTCCCCGCCCCCCCCCCGGGTGCGCCGCCAGCGCTCGGCTCCCGACCTGAAGGCACGGGGTCCGGTCCCGTAGGGGGCGCGGGGATCTGGGGGCGCGCCCCCTCCCCCAAATGGACAATCACAGCCCCCTCCCCACATTTGGGGGGTRTCCCCGCTCCGGGGAGCCCCCAGCTGCTGTCACACTGCCCAGCCCCCCCGCGCGTGTGTGTGTGTGTCTGGGGAGGGGTCCTCGGTCAGGAGGGCCCCCCCATCTTRGAGGGGAGTCCTTAATTCATGGTGATCCTAGTAATTAATTAAGGGGAGTCCTTAATTAATGGCTAATTAAAAAGAAGCGGCTCAATTATGGGCCCCCCCCAAATTTTGGTGCCGCCTCTCTGCTGGCCACGCCCACTCCAGCTTGGCAGATCTTGGACACGCCTTTTGGGGCGGAGCTAAGTGAAGTCACGCCCGCATACTGAGGTCCCGCTCCTTATCCATTTGTGGGCGTGGCCTATAGGWAAACCCCGCCCTCTCAGGCAGGCAGAGCGGAGCCGAGGGCGCGAGCTCCGCCCCTTTTGGGCGTGTCACCGCCAGGCCACGCCTTTTCCCGTTCATTCCCGCCCCCCGTTCCCCCCTCACCGCACCCCCCCGTGCCCCCGGCCCCGTTCCCGTCCCGTTCTGTCCCGTTCCGGCCCAGGCCCCGTTCGCCATGAGCCGCCTCGGGGCGCCGCTGCCGCTGCTGCTGCTCGGGGCGCTGGGGGCGCTGAGCCCCCCCAGGGCGGCGGGGCAGGAGCCGCCCCCGAGCCCCCCGCCCAGCCCCCGGCCCAACGCCACCAGGTAACGGCACCGACGGGACCGGGTGGGACCCCCCGGGGACGGGATCTCCGAGACGGGACCCCCTCCCCCCCGGGACGGGATCCCCGGGACCCCCMCCCGGACGGGACCGCCCCCCGAACGTGGCAGCGCCACCCCCGCGGACGGGGCCGGGCCCGGGGCGGGACATTCCCGGTTCGGGACAGCCCGGTACGGGAGCCCCGCGCGGTTCCGGACCCCCCACCGGGCACCGGGAGTCTCTCGCTGTCCGGTCCGGAACCGGAGCCACGAACCAGGGCCGCCCCCGGGAGCCCCCTCGGAACCGGGACCCCCGCACCGCCCGGGACTCCCGAGCGGGGTTCCCCCGTTGTGACCCCCCCGTGTCCCCCCCAGGCCGGTGTTCCCGGTGTTCCCGTGCGGGGGGGACCATCGCGGCGAGTCGGGGTTCATCGCCAGCGAGGGCTTCCCCCGGCACTACCCCCCCGGCAGCAACTGCACCTGGACCATCACGGTACGGACCCCCGGGGGCTCCCCGGAACCGGGGACACCCGCCCGGTCACCCCGACCCCCGGGGCGCTCCCCGGAACCGGGGACACCCGCCCGGTCACCCCGACCCCCGGGGGACTCCCCGGAACCGGCAACCTCCACCTGGTCACCCGGGGCTCCCCGGACAGGGCAACCCTGCAGTGTCCCCAATGTCCCTGAGGCCCAGGTGGTGACCCGCAGTGTCCCCCAGGTCCTGGTGGTGACACCCAATGTCCCCAGGTGCCCGAGGGCCAGGTGGTGTCCCCCAATGCCCCATTGGTGACCCCAATGTCCCCAGGCCCCATTGGTGACCCCCAGTGTCCCATTGGTGACCCCCGTGTCCCATTGGTGACCCCCCAATGTCCCCAGGTGCCCGAGGGCCAGGTGGCCATGCTGTCGTTCTGCGTGTTCGACCTGGAGCCGGACACCAATGTCCCCAGGCCCCATTGGTGACCCCCAGTGTCCCATTGGTGACCCCCAGTATCCCACCGGTGACCCCAATGTCCCCAGGTGCCCGAGGGCCAGGTGGCCACGCTGTCGTTCCGCGTGTTCGACCTGGAGCCGGACCCGCGGTGCCGTTTCGACGCCCTGTCCGTGTTCGGGGGCCACGGCCCCGCGGCGCCGCTCCTGGGGCGCTTCTGCGGCACCTTCCGCCCCGGGGCCCTCCGGGCGCCCCAGAACCGCCTGCGCCTGCACATGGAGAGCGACGGCGCCACGGCCGGCCGGGGCTTCCTGGCCTGGTTCAGCGCCGGCAGCCCCCCGAGCCACGGTGGGTAACGGGGGAGACCCCCGGGGCAAAAACGGGGAGCACCGCCGGCGGGGAGCAGGGACAGTCCCGGGGGGACACCCCAAAACCACCCAGAGACACCCCGGAAATGTGGAGAGAGCTGAAACACCCTCAAAGTCTGGTGGAGACCCCCAAGTGCCACAAAGAGCCCCAAAATGTGAGGGATGAGAGGGGAAAAGGCCTCCCTGGAGAGAGATGGCAAAGAGGGAAAAGCAGGTGAAATTGGGAAAAGTGTGAGGAGAGAAGAGTGGGAATGAGAAAAAAACAACAGTGGGAATGAGGAGAGAAGAGTGGGAATGAGGGAAAAAGACTGGGAATGAGGAGAAAAACAACAGTGGGAATGAGGAGAAAACAGTGGGAATAAGGGAAAAAACAAAACAGTGGGAATAAGGAAYACTAGGACACTTTATTTATTAAAACACTTTATTAAAACAAGACACTTTATTAAATCACTGTTTTAATAAAAAAAMCACTAGGAATGAAAACAGTGGGAATGAGGAAAAAAGAGTGGGAATGAGGAAAAACAACAGTGGGAATGAGAARAAAACAAAACAGTGAGAATGAGAAGACTGGGAATGAGGAAAAAACAGTGGGAATGTGGAGAAAGTGTGAATGGAAAATGAGGGAAAAGTGTGAAACTGAAAACAGAAAGGGAAAACCCTGATGGGGAATTGGGGAGAAAAGTGAGAGAATAAAAGAAAAGAGAAATGAAGGGAAAGTRTGATGAAGAAATGGAAGAGGGTGCAGAGGAAATGGGGGGAAAGTTTGAGGAGAAAAYAGGGAAATGAGGGAAAAGTGCAAGGGAGGAAAGGAGGGAAAAGCTGAGGAGAAAAGGGGAGGAMAGTGTGAAAGGAAAARRAGAAAAGTAAGAAGAAAAGAAAAAATAAGGGGAGAAAAGCTGAAAATAAAAATTTTTATAAATGGAGGGGGAAATGAGTGAAAAGAAAGAAGCTGGAGAAGAAAAGCCAGAGAGGAAAATGGAGCAAAGTGTCAGGAAAAAATGAAGGAAACTTCATTTTTTGGCACAAAAAAAAAATGGCACAAAATGGAGGGAAAAGCTGAGAGGGAAAGAGGGACAGGGAGCACTGAGACCCCAAAACCAGCGAGACCCCAAATCTGTGCAAAGACCTCCCAAAACCACATGGAACATCCCAAACTGCCCCAAAAAACCCCAAAGCCACCCCAAAAAGTGCCATGGAGACCCCCAGGCCCCCCCCAACCCAGCCCAACCCTTTTGCAGGGCCCCCCCAGGGACGGCGGCGCTCAGGGGTCTTTAATAAACCCCAGTTTTTCGGGGAGTCCTGGCACTATTTTGACGGTGAGTACGACCCCCGCCCCCCCCCAAAAAAAATTTAAAAATTCAAAAATTTACAAAAAACATTCCCGGGAGGGGTCTCATTCCCCAAATTCCATGTCCTCCCCCCCTCCCCAGTCCCAGGGTGGTTTTGGTGGAGCCCCCCCAAATTCCTCCCCCCAAATTTTGGGGGGTCTCAGGGACAGAGGAGGCGCCGGCGGCGTGGGGAGGGAGGGGGGGTCCAAGCGTGTCTGTGCCCCCCAAAAACGTGACCCCCACCCCCCCAGAGCATCAGTTTTGTGGCGGGAGGCTGGAGAAGCCCCAGGGCAGCCTGAGCACCCCGAACTGGCCAGAGGAGAATTACCCACCCGGGATCAGCTGCTCCTGGCACATCGTGGCCCCCCCCGGCAAGGTCTGGGGGTCCTGGGGGGGTTTGGGGGGGTTCACAGGGGGCTTGGGGGGGTTGGGGGTGTCAGGAGGATTTGGGGAGGTCGGATTTAGGGGATGGGGGGGGTCAGGAGGGATTTGTGGGTGTACAAGGGGGGGGGGCTGGATGAGCCTGGGGGGGTTTGGGGAGGAGAGGAGGGATTTGGGGGGGGTCAGGAATCCTTTGGGGGGCTCAGAAATCCTTTTTTGGGGATCAGAAATCCTTTTTTGGGGATCAGAAATCCTTTTTTGGGTCAGAAATCCTTTTTTGGGGGCACAAGGGGATCTCTGGGGTGGCTGAGCAAAGACCGGGACGGTTCAGGGAGAATTTGGGGAGGGGTCTGCAGGGGCCGGGGGAGCCCGGAGGGATTTGAGGGGGTCAGAAATCCTTTTTTGGGGTCAAAATGGGATGTCACAGGGGTCTGAGCAGAGACCGGGATGGTTCGGGGAGGCTCGGGGGAATTTGGGGAGGGGTCTCCAGGGGCCGGGGGGCCCGGGGGAGTCCGGGGGTCTGAGCGCGGTTGCCGGGGGGGATGTGCAGGTGGTGGAGCTGCGGTTCGGGAAGTTCGACGTGGAGCCCGACCCGCACTGCCGCTACGATTACGTGGCCGTGTTCGAGGGGGGGGCGCGGGACGACGCGCGGCGCCTCGGCCGCTTCTGCGGGGAGGAGACCCCCGGGTGAGACCCCTCCCCACGAGCCCCCCCCGAGCACCCCCGGACCCCGCCGAGCCCCCCCAGCCCCGTGGGAGCCCCCCAAACTGCCCCGAACTCTCCTAAATCCCGCTGATGCCCCCAAATCCCCCCTGACAGCAACCGGGACCCCCTGAGCACACCCCAAACCAGCCGGCACCCCCCCAAACCCACCTGGGACCCCCCTAAACCCACCTGGGACCCCGTGCCCCCCTGGCCCCCGTGCCCCCTGACCCTCCAAATTTCCCTGACCCCTCAAATCCCCCTGACCCTCCAAAAACTCCCTGACCCCCCAAATCCCCCAGCCCCATCGTGTCCAGCTCTCCGGAGCTGCTGGTGCAGTTCGTGTCCGACCTGAGCGTCACCGCCGACGGCTTCTCGGCCTCCTACACCCTGCGGGACCCCGCGGGGGGCGGCGGCCCCGAGACCCCCACCCCAAAGCCCCGGGGGGGCTCCAAGGCCAAGGCGCCCCCCGGCCCCAAAGCCGAGCCCCCCCCCACGGCCGCCCCCTGCCCCCAGCGCTGCCGCCGCGCCGGGACCCTGCAGAGCAACTTCTGCAGCAGCGATTTCGGTGAGAAACACCCCAAAAAACACAGGGGGAGAGCCTGAAATGRGGGTGGAGAATGGCTAAAATTGTGAGGGGAAAGTGAGGCTGGGCACTGGAGGATTCCCCAAAACCGTGAGGGAAACTGAGGCAGGGAGTCTGGAGAATTCACCAAAATCGACAGGGGAAACTGACGTGGGGAGTGCCCAGAAAGTTCTAGAGAATTCTCCCAGAGCCGTGAGGGGAACCTGAGGCTGGGAATTGGAGAAATCCCCAAATCCGTGAAGGGAAAATGAGACCAGGCACCAGAGAAATCCCCAAATCCGTGAGGGGAAAATGAGACCAGGCACCAGAGAAATCCCCAAATCCGTGAGGAGAAAGTGAGGCCGGGCCCTCCCAAACCCCCACCCCGGGTGTCCCCGAGGCTTTAGGACCCTGATCCCSGTTCCCGTCCCCTGCAGTGCTGACCGGGACGGTGAAGTCGGTGTCGCGGGGCCCGCCGCAGGAGCCGGGCTGGGCCGTGCTCTCCGTGCTCGGCGTGTTCAAGGCAGCGGCGGCGCTGGGGCTCCCTCAGCCGGCCAAGGGCGCCTCGCTGCGGCTGCAGCTGCCCTGCCGCCTCTGCCCCTCGCTCAAGAAAGGTGCGTGTGCCCGGGGGGAGCCCGCGGGGCTYTGTTCGGGCCCCCCGGCCCTGACGCCCCCTCCCCAAATCCCTTCCAGGTTCCAGCTACGTGCTGATGGGGCGGCTGGGCGCGGACGGGGCGGCGATGCTGCCGCCCGACGCCTTCGTGGTGCCCTACCGCCCTCAGCAGCAGCAGGTGCTGGGCAACCTCAGCAAGAGGCCGTGTCGGGGGAGCCCCTGAGGGACCCCGGCCCTGAGACCCCCGCCCCGGGCCGCGGGGATGCCCCCCGAGTATTCGGTAATAAAGGGTGCAGAGACGGAGCGTGTGCGTGAGGGGTATGGAGGGAGAGAGGCCGAGCGCCGCAATCAAAGGGGGGACAGCAAAATGGAGCCCTCAAAATGGGACCCTCAAAATGGGGCCCACAAAATGAGACCCTCAAAATGGGACCCCTCAAAGTGGGACTCCAAAATGAGACCCCAAAATGGGGACCTCAAAATGGGACCCCTCCAAATGGAGAATCCAAAATGGGGACCCCAACATGGGACCCTCAAAATGGGGACCTCAAAATGGAACCCCTCAAAATAGGAGTCCCAAAATGGGACCCCACAAATGGAACCCTCAAAATGGGACTTCCAAAATAGGACCCCCCAAAATGGGGCCCACAAAATGGGAGCCCAAAATGGGAGCCCCTAAATGGGGACCTCAAAATGAGACCCTCAAAATGGGGACCCCCCCCTTTAAATGGTGCGGCTCCTTTAAGAGGGGCGGAGGGCGGAGCTGAAGGGCCGGGGCGTGGCCTCCAAGCCTTCCCTGCTTGTCAATCATTGCCGTAACTCCTGATTGGTGGRGCCGGCACGCCCCGTCCACGCGCAGGGTTTTTATTATCCCGCTTTTGCGTCAAAGGCGATTGGTTGGCATCACGTCAATYTCGGGCGCTGCTCCCGCCTCCTCAATTTCGATTGGCTGATACCGCCAAAATATTCGTGGCCATTGCCAGGCAACGAGCCCCCCGCGATGGGTGGAGATTGYGCTTTAGCTGTGATTGGCTGAAGTTGGGCAGCACCCCCAGCGCTTGACGACGATTGGCTCAACCTACCTATCAATCAAAGACCAAACTTCCGCATTTCTCCAGGCAGCGCCCCCCACTCCCCCTCTCCGATTCGCCGCCTCCCCGCGCGTCCCTTGCTCTGACTGGCCGCCGCTTTGGCCCCGCCCCCGCGGCGGGGTCCGGAAGCGTCCGGGGCTCAGTCGCGCAGCGGCGGCCGCGGCGAGCGGAGCTCCGGGCCCGCCATGGCCGCAGGGGCGGTGGGGGCTCTCCCGGCAGAGCAGCCGCCGCTGCCGGGCCGCCTGCCCGGAGGAGCCGGCACGGAGCGCGCCCTGGAAGAAGCAGAGGCCTCCGGCACCCTCAGTCTGGCCGGCCGGCGGCTGCGCGCCTTCCCGGCGGCGGCGGCGCGGCGCTGGGACCTCAGCGACATCACCCAGGCCGGTGAGGCCGCGGCCCCGGGGCAGGACCCCCGACCCTTCCCCACAGCCCCGCATCCCTCGGGGTGTTTCCCAGGGGAAGCTGCGGCTGCACCGCCTCCCTCGGCGCGTCCCGAGGCCCGCGGGAGCTGCCGGAGGCGCCGGGACGGGACGAGCCGGAGCTCCCGGTCCGGGCGGTCCGGCGGCTTCAGCGTCCCCGAGCTTCAGCCGGGCGGCTCGGGGTCCATCAGCACCGCTGTCTCCGCGGATCTGCGTCCCCTGTCCTTATCCCGGGGCGTCCTTTATCCCCATTAATCCCTTCCTGAGTCTGCCTTGTCCCTGTCGTTCCCTATCCCCGGGAATGCCCGGTCCCTGCGTGCCCCCTCCGCTGTCCCACACGCTGCCCCGGCTCCCTCCAGACCTGTCCCGGAACCGTTTCGGGGAGGTGCCGGAGGCCGCCTGCCGCCTGGTCTCTCTGGAAGGGCTGAGCCTGCACCACAACTGCCTGCGCAGCGTCCCCCCGGCCATAGCCAACCTGCAGGCCCTGGCTCACCTGGACCTCAGGTACGCTCCAGCCCCGCCGGTGCGACCGGGGAGCTCCGGCAGCAGCGCCCTGACCCCGCCGTGTCCCCTCCGCAGCCGCAACCAGCTGAGCTCGCTGCCCGCCTGCCTGTGCCTGCTGCCCCTGCGCGTCCTCAACGCCAGCAACAACCGCCTGTCGCGGCTTCCTCCGAACCTGGGCGCCCTCCGCACCCTGCGGCAGCTGGTGAGCCTRGCCCGGGCCGGAGGGACCCCGCGGGGCCGCGCCGGGCCCCGCTGAGCCCCGTCTCGCCCCGCAGGACGTGGGCTGTAACCGGCTGCGGGCGCTGCCGCCGGGGCTGGGGCAGCTGCGGGCGCTGCGGGACCTCAACGTGCGGCGGAACCAGCTGGCGGCGCTGCCCGAGGGTGGGTGAGGGTCCTGGGGGGGTCCCACCGCTTTTTTAGGGTCCCCTCCATCCCGCGTTCCCCCCGGCAGAGCTCTCGGAGCTGCCCCTGGTCCACTTGGATTTCTCCTGCAACCGGGTGGTGGCGATTCCGCGCTGCTTCCGCCGGCTCCGCCACCTCCAGACGCTTCTGGCGGACAACAACCCGCTCCAGTTCCCCCCTGCCCAGGTGAGGAGGGTCCCGGGGTGTSCCCCCGACCCCCCAAAAGCTCCGGCTGAGCCCTCTGTGCCCCCCAGATCTGCCTGAAGGGCAAAGTCCACATCTTCAAGTACCTGGAAGCCGAGGCTGAYGCCCATCCTGTGCCCACATGGTAAATGGGGGGCTCGGGGAGGGGGCGCCCCGTTGTTTTTGGGGTTTTTGGGGTCTCTCTGAGCGCTGTTTGCCCCCTCCCCGCAGCCCCCCGGACGAGCCGTGTCCCCTCCGGCAGCGAGGGGGGCTGGACTCYGGCTTCCACAGCGTGGACAGCGGCAGCAAGCGCTGGTCGGGGAACGAGGTGGGATTTGGGGGCGTTTTGGGGGAATTTCGGGGGGGATTTGGGGTGTCCCCCAACCCTGCACCCCCTTTGGCACCGTTGCAGTGCTCGGATGAGTCCTCGGAGCCGTCCCGGCAGCACAGGGAGATGCACGGCGGGGCAGGTGAGGGGAGGGGGTCCCCAAAATCCCCCCCGGGACCCCCTGCCACCCCCTGGGGACCCCCTGTCACCCCTTGGGGACCCCCTGCCACCCCCTGGGAACCCCCTGTCACCCCTTGGGGACCCCCTGTCACCCTCTGGGGACCCCCGTCACCCCTCTGTCCTCACAGCCGGTGACAGTGACCCGGAGCAGCTGGAGGAGGAGCCCTCGCCCCAGGTGATGTCACCCCCCAAATCTCTGATCCCAAAATTTTGGGGTTTCCCACCCAAATCCTGACCCCCCCTTTGTCCCCCMCAGGAGCAGCAGAGGGGTGACACCCCCGAGGGCAGCAGGTGAGGGGTCTGGGGGCTCTGGGGGCTCYGGGAGGGGTCTGGGGGGGTCTGACCCCCCCCMCACGTCTCTGTAGGGGGGTCCCCARTTGCCGGCGGCGCCCCAAGAACCTGGAGGTGTGGATGGAGAGAGAGAGGGAGAGGAGCCGGGACAGGTACTGGGAAATGGGAAAGGGAATTGGGGACTGGGAATTGGGATTGGGAATTGGGAATGGGGAATGGGAACTGAGGACTGGGAACTGGGGTTTGGGAGTTGGGACTGGGAATCGGGGTGCTGGGATGGGATCAGCAATGGGGTGGGTCAGGGGACAGGGGACAGGCACTGGCTGCTCTCACCCCCCCAGGACCCCCCCCCGGAGACCCCCCCAGGACCCCGATGGAGCCCCCAGCCCCCCAAAACCCAGTGCCTGCCTCAGCCCTTCCTCCTCCTCTTCTTCCTCCCACAGTGCCACCAGGCCAGGTAGGACAGAGTCCCCCCTGTGTCCCCTCCCCAGCCCCTGACCCCCCAAATCTGCCCTGTGACCCCTCCCCAGAGCCCCCCAGCCCCCTCCCCAGCCCCTGACCCCCCAAATCTGCCCTGTGACCCCTCCCCAGTGTCCTCTGACCCCCCGAATGTGCCCGCAGTCCCCCCGGACCCCGACCAGCTGATGGCTGAGCTGCGCCAGGTAACGCCCCCTCCCCTGGCCGGGTATTCTGGGGGGGTTTGGGGCTCTGTCCCCCCCTGACTCGCCCGGGGGGGTCCCTGCTGTGCCCCCCACCCCCACAGAGCCTCGAGGCGCTGCTGCAGCTGCGGCTGCCGGAGGAGCTGGGYGGGGACCTGGAGCTGCTGGGGCGCGTGGCGGCGCGGCTGCGGCCCTGGGTGGTGAGTGACAGCCCCAAAACACCGCAAAATAACCCCAAAATACCCCCCTGAGCCCCCAGAACATCCCCAAAACAGCCCCGCACGGCTGCAGCCCTGGGTGGTGTGTGACAGACCTAAAACTGTGCTAAAACACCCCAAAATAACCCCAAAATAGCCCCAGAACTGGCCCAATACTGCCCCCAAAACAGCCCTGTGTGGCTGCGGCCCTGGGCTGTGAGTGACACCCCAAAATAACCCCAAAACTGCCCCAAAACACACCCAAACCCCCTTTTTTACCTCCTGACTTCAACAATCATCCCCAAMCCCCCCCTGACTCCCCCTTTCCCCCCCTTAGAGCCCCCCCAGCCCCTGCCGGCCGCCGTCGCCCTCTGAGGTACCGATCTGGGGGTGGGATGTGGATTCGGGGGGGGGGTTTCCACTTTCTGGGGAGGGCGGTGGATTTATTCTGGGGGGATCCCGTTCTGGGGGGTGGGATTGATTTGGGGGGGGGATCCGTTCTGGGGGGGGGTGGGATTGATTTTGGGGGGGGGGGTCCGCTGTTCTGGGGGGGGTGGGATTATTTGATTGGAGGTCCCGTTTCTGGGCAGGGGGCGATGGATTGATTTGGGGGGGTTCTGCGCCTCCCAGGGCTGACGTGGGGTCCCCCCCCTCAGGTGAAGCCCCCCCACCCCCACGGCCCCCCCCCCGGGCTGCTCTTCGCCCTCTTCTACGCCTCGCTCATTGGCGCTGCTCGTGGCCGCACACCGCGCACTCTTTGGCTGCTGAGGGACCCCCCCAAGCACCCCGGGGAGCCCCCCCAGAACCTTGGGGGAGCCCCCGGACCCAGRACAACCCCCAAACCGCCGGGGGGGGTCCCGATCTTTGCACCTTTTCTCGCCCTCCCCCCCGCCTTGTCTTGTGCCTTAACGCTGGGGAAACTGAGGCAGGGAAGGGGGAGGGGCTGAACCCCCTGTGCCCCCCGGGGGTGTGAATTTAATTATTCATATTATAATTAATTATGAGTTATTATTATGAGTTTTATTATTATAATGTGTTGTTATTATTATAATGAGTCGCTATTATAATAATGAGGTATTATAATGAGTTGTTATACAGGACTGTGAGCACAATAAGTTAATTATTACAGTTAATTGTAACTTAATTATGGTGGAAGAACACTAAAATACGGATGACCAAAATTTATTGTAATTAATTATTATTATTAAAATTATTTAACTATTATAGGGCTGTTGCTCGAATTATTATAATAATAATTTTGTTTCGGAGTGTGAATACTCCCCTCAAAATCAGACTTGGTACATCCCTGTCCCTTTGTGACACCGATCACCGGCTGGGACCGAACCCAGGGGAGGGGGGGTTCAGTCCTGCCCCTCTCCTGCTGCCACCGCTCAGCTTTTTGTCCATTTTCCCCCTCTCTGTGCCCAAAAGGGGACGCTCTCCCCCAGGCTGTTGTGTCGCCCCGTGTGTCCCCCCCGTCCCCAAAACTCCGCCGTTAATTCCACCCTTCCCCAGCAGGTGCGTGAGGAGCCGAGCCGGGCCCAGGCCCCGCGGGGGAAGYTGGGGCCGTCCGTCCCCCTCCAGTGCCCCCGTTAATTCCCCTTTTACCCCTCCGGTGCCCCCGGTAATTCGTTAATTTCCCTCCCCCGGTAATTCCCCTCGGCGCCATCTTTGTTGAGGGCAGGCCGCTATGGCCGTGCCCTCAGAGGCGATACCCCGGCCACCATTTCGGCTAAGGGCGCGTAGGGGGCTATTGGGGCACCATCTTTAATGAGGGCAAAGCCGTGAGGGGAGGATTCACCCATGGCCGCCATTTTTACCGAGGGCACAGACGTGAGGGGAAGTTTCGGCGGGGCAAGGCGAGGGAACGCAGCGGGACGGATCGGAGCCGTTTTTACCGAATATATACTAGATATCGCGATAAATCTCTCGGAACAAAAATAAAACCTGGTCCCGGCGGAGGTGCGGCGCGCTGCGGGGCCCCCCGGAGCAGCTGCAGTCATAGGAAGGGGTTGGTGGCCCGGTGCCGGATCCCGAACGGTGCCGCCGGGGCCGGAACGGTCTGGGGGGGGGCACAGGGGGGGTCAGCGGCAGGGAAAGGGGTCCCGACCCCCCCTCAGCCCCCCAGTGCTCACCACGAAGGGATTGGTGGAAGCTTTGGCAACGCTGAACCCAGAGAAAGGCAAACCTGGGGCGGGAAATGGGGAGGGGTCAGTGAGGGGCTGGGCAGTTTATAAATATATAAAATTTAACAATATTTAACCCCCCCGGCTCTTACCATCGGCCTGGAAGGGGCTGGGGAAGCCCCCAGGAACAGGGGGCGAGGTGAAAGCAGCACCTGAGAGAGGGGACAGAGGTATGGGACCCCCAGACCCTGCCCTGGTTGGGAACTGGGGGGTCAGGGGGGTCCAGACCCCTCCCTGGTCAGGGAATGGGGGGGTCAGGGAATTGGGGGGCTCAGGGGGTCACTCACCGGGCCCGTTGATCTCGAAGGGGTTGGTGGAGGGTCTGGGGGCCACGGGGGCCGTGAAGGGGTTGGTGTAGCCTGGGGGGGTGGGCACAGGTGTCACCATGGAGTGGTGGTGGGACCCCAAGCCCCCTCCCCAGCACCCCACAGGGATGGGGAGACCCCCAAATCCCCCCTTGCCCATCAATCCCAGGTGTCCCAAAGATCTGGGGGGGCTCCAAACCCCTCCCCGGTCCCTCTCCAAGAGCCCTGGGGGGGTCTTGGGGTACCTGTGGTGTTGGGGGGGATGTGGAAGGGGGGCACAGCCCCCCCAAACGTGGGTGCTCCAGGGCTGGTTCCAAAGGCATCRAAACTGGGGAAGGCAGACCAGGCTGGGGCTGGGGACAAAGCTGGGGTCACTGGGGGGTCACCAAGCCCCCTGGAGACTCCCGTGCTCCCCTCCCGTAGCCCCCCCGAGCCCCTCGGACCCCCGAGCTCACCAGGGAAGGCAGCGAAGGCGGGGGCAGGGGCTGGGCTGGCGAAGGGGTCCCCCCCGATGTCAGCCAGGAGGTCGGTGCTGGCTTTTCGGGCAGCTGGGCGAGGCTGGGGGGGCACCACAGGGTCAGGGGGGCTTTTYCCCTCTGGGCACCCGCTGAAGGGGCCCAGTCCCACCTGTGGCAGCGTCCCAGTGTCCCCGTGGAGGAGCTGGGGGAGCCCGGGCTCTGCTGAGGTGTTTTGTGGGGGCTTCACTTGTTCTTTCACTTGTTCTTTCACTTGTTCTGGTGGCACATACCTGCCAAGGGAGAGCAAAACATTGGCTGAGGGGTCCTCACGCTGTGCTGCCCCCCCTAAAGGAGCCCCCAGCCCCTCTCCTACCATCGCTTCTTCTCGTATTTCTCCTGCAGGAACTCCTTCACCTTCTGGGGGTCGCGGGAGTCGGGGAGCAGCGACGTCCGGGGGTCGAAGGTGCCGAGCCAGACCCTCCTGCAGGCCTGGGGGGTCGCGGAGGGTTCGTGGGGACAGGGGCAGGGTGGGATGGACAGAGCAGAGCCCCCCTAGCCGTTACCCCCTTACCTCATTGCCATGTGCCTGCAGGAACAGCACCTCGGCCTCGCTGAACGTCGTCATGGAGATGGACTTGACGCGGTGCGGGGGGTTCAGTCCCCGCCTGCGGGGGGATTCGGGGGGTCAGCGCCCCCCCTGCGCCCATAAACACCCAAAACTGAGCTTTTTCTCCCCAAAAAGAGGCGCCCGAGAAGCGCAGCATGTGAAGCCACGTGCTGCGGCCACGCCCCCTCCCGCTGAGCCCCGCCCCCACATGGAGCAGCCAATCAGTGACACCTTGACCCGGTGACGCCCCGCCCACCGCGCTCAGGTGTGAATTAGCCCCGGCCCCGCCCCGCCCTCCCTCGGCCCCGCCCCRCTCACAGCGCCCCCGAGCAGCCGGTGCACACGAAGCTGCCCACGCTGATGTCCACGTAGGTGACGCCGCGCTGGCCGCATTCGAAGCAGAGCCTGTTGGCGGGAACCGCGCTCACCAGCTCCCGCACCCGCCGGCACCAAACCTCGGCCTCCGCGTCCCGGCCCGCGCTGCCCCTGCGGGCCCCGGGGCCTCCGCCGGGCCCCGCTCCCGGCCCGGGGCCGCTGCTGCCCGCCGCCATCTTCCCGGTGCCGCGGGCCCCGCCCTCTCCGCCGCAGCGCCGCCGCTGATTGGCCGCATGCAGCGCCCCCTGGCGTCCCGCGCGTCGCCGCTTCCCGCCCTTTCCGGCCCGGTCCCCGCCCTGAGGGGATTCCCCGCCCCTCGGCGGGAAACGCCTCATTTTGGGCGGATTTCACGGAAAAATGGCATTTTCCATCACCAAAAACAGCAGTTTCCACCAGCGGCGCGTCCCGGCTGCTCCCGCGGTGAGGAACGGGGCACCCCCGGCACCCTCGGGTCTACCCGCCCTTTTGGAACCCTCAGAGCCGTCCCCGTCCCCCCCCGACCCCCTCACGAAAATAAAATTCCTCTTTTGAGTAATTTTCCCCCGAAATCTCTGKTTTTGCTCCTCTCCCCAACACGAGACGGCCTGGAGAGTCTCAGGGTCATTTCCCCACAAAATCACTATTATTTACGCYCTCCCTCCCTCCTTTCAGTTGATTTCCTACAAACTCACTGTGATTCCTCTCCCTTTTAGGTCATTTCCCCACAAATTCACTACTTTTACCTCATTTGGGGTCATTTTCTCCAAAATCCCCCTGAGCACCTTGTGAGGGGCTGCAGGGCGGGTCCCAGTCCCCTTTTTTGGGGGGGGTCTCAGTCCCATTTTTAAGGGGTCCCAGACCCATTTTTGGGGGGGTCTCAGTCCCCTTTTTAGAGTGTCCCATTCCCGTTTCTGGACCGCTCCCCCCCCCCGGCAATCGCACTTCCAGCTGCATCTCTCTTTAATAGTGCACAGAACCACGTTACAAAACCCCCCCGTCCCCACGACCCCCCCCCAAACTGGGGCCCCCCCGGACCCCGCGGGGACGAAGGCAATTCTGGTAACGGGGGGCAAAGGGGGGGGAGGGAGATGAGGCACAGAGGGCCTGGGAGGGGGTCCCAGGAAAGGGTCCTTTGGTGGCCCCCCACCCAAAATCCCAGAGGAGATCCCCCCTCCCCTATCACACCCCCCCCTCCCCACATTGGGGGCCCCCCCTCTCCAGCACCCCCCACCCCCCCAGGCCGCACTGCGGACCCCCTGCCCGGCCCCCCCCTGCTCGATGCACCCCCATAAATACATTGCAAAGCAGTTACACCACCCTCCCCTTTTGGGAGTGAACCCCCCCTTTACAGGGACCCCTCGGCTCGCGGGGGGGGGGAGGCTGCCCCCCGATTTGGGGCTCGACACCCCCCACTCTGGGGGGTTCAATTCCCATAAATGAGGGGCTCGGCCTCCCCCACTTTTTGGGTGTTTTTTTCCCCCTCCATTTTTGGGGTCCCTCCTTTGGGGCGGGTCTCCATCCTCCGCCGTTGTGTTCGGAGTGTCCCCCCCCCCTATTTCCGGGGGGGCTCCACATCCCATAAATACCCCCGATTCTCCCCTAACCCGCCCAGCCGTGTCGCCCCCCCTCCCCACTTTAGGACCCCCCCCCCATATTTATCCCCAGGCCCCCCCCATGAGTTGATTTTGGGGAGGGGGGGGCCCGGCTTTGGGGGTGCTCCAGCACCCCGGGGGGGTCAGATGGCGGTGTCCAGAGCACGGCGTGGGGCCGGCGGGGCCGGGGCGTCCCGGGGGGCGGGGGCGGGGGGCGGGGGGCGGCCCTCGGACGCTGGCAGCGACCCCGGCCCTTTCAGCGGGGGGGGCGGGCAGGGGGGGCAGGCTGTCCTGCTTGCACAGCCCCCCCCCCCGCCCCCCCCGCGCCTTGATCTCGGTGCACACGCAGCGCTTGCGGTCGATCACCTCCTGCAGCTGCCCGTCCGCGGCCGGGCGCGGCGGGGAACACGAGCCCCCCCCAGGGCCCGGGGACCCCCCCGGACAGGGCGCGCGACGGGGGGGGGCCCGCGGGAACGGGGGCCCCGGCCTGGCGGACCCCCGAGGTGGGAGGCGGAGCGGCCCAGGCGGGGACCCCCCGGGAGCTTTGGGGAGGGGAGGGCGTCAGGGGACACGGCGGGGTCACTCGGCCCTCGGCGTACCCCCTGAGTCACACCCCCGAGTCACCTCCGGCGTGACCACCCGGGCGTCACCCCCGTGTCACCCACCTGCCCCTCGGTGCCCCCCCCTCCCCAGGTGTGTCCCCCCCAGATGTGCCCCACCCCGTTCCCAGGTATGTGTCCCCCCAGATGTGCCCCCCCCCCCTGTCCCAGGTGTGTCCCCCCAGGCCTGTGCCCTCCCGCCCCTCTCCAGGTTGTCTCCGCCCCTACCCGAGGCTCTCCCGCAGGCGGAGGAAGGTCTGGCACGGCAGGGGGGTCCGGGCCGCCCGGGGCCCCTCCCGCCCTCACCGCGGATCCCGAGGGGGGCGGACCGCCCCCCCCCCGTCCTCCCGGGGGGTGCTCCCCTGCAAAGGGGGGGGGAAAGGGGGGTCAGTCCCGCCCACAGGGCGTGGCCCCACCGCAAGCCCCGCCCACCGCTGGGTGCTCACCTCACTCTCGGTCTCCTTCCCGCGCCGGGCGGAGGCTCCGCCCCCCGGCGAAGGGGCGGCTCCTCTTCGCGGACAGGGCGGGGCCTGCCGAGGCCACGCCCCCGCGCAGGCTTCTCGTAAGGCGGCGGGCGTTTCCCCGGGGGCGGAGCTTCAGCGGAAGGTGGGAGGGGCAGCGGGCCGAGCCCCCGCCCCCCGCGCTCGCGCCCCCGCCTCCCGCGGCCGTGGTGCGGAGGGAGGGGCGTGGAGTGGCTGCGCGCGCGGGCGGGGGCGGGCTTTCGCGGCGCAGAGGGAGGGGCAGGCGCGAGGCGCCCTCCGGGGGCGGGGCCAAGGGGGGGGCGGGGCGGCAGCAGGTTAAAAGGGGCGAATGGGGGCGGGGCCGGAGAACCGGGCGTGGCGCATGAAAGGGGCGCGCGCCCGGCATGAGGGGGTGTCCAGAATAAGGGGCGTGTCCCGCGTAAGGGCGTGGCCGGAGTGCAGCGCGGGGCCGCCGAAAGGGGCGTGGGCGGCGTGCGGGGCGTGTCCGGGGAAGGGGCGTGTCCCGCGAAAGGGGCGTGTCCCGGGGCCGGCCCTCCCCCGCGGTCAGGGGGCAGCTCATCTCCTCGTAAATGGCCTCGGGCTCCTCCGCGGGCGGGGGGGCCGCGCCCCCCGGGCCCCCCCGCGCGGGGGTCGCCCCCCGCGCCCCCCGGGCGTCCCCCACCATCTCGATGTACACCGGCTCCTCCTGCTCGCCCTGCTCGGCCGGGGGCCGCCCCCGCCGACAGCCGGGTCTGGGGCTGCGCGCAGTAGGGCTTCAGGGCGGGCGTCTGCCGCACGCAGCCCCGCGCGGGGGGGCCTGGGGACCGGGAACGGGGTCCGGGCTGGTAACCCCTCCAATGCCGCCCCCCTAAATTTCCTCCTCTGTCCACCAACCTCCCCAGGAAACTCCCTTTCCTTACACCCCCAAATTCCCCTCCATCGTATATGCCCCACAAACTCTCCTCGATTGACCGCGCGCGTGCCAGTGCGCCCCCGCCCAAATTCTCCTCGTTGCCCAACCCAACCATCCCAGGACCCCCTTTGACATCCCAAATTTCCTTGGGTCTCAACCTCCCTGACCCCTCCCCAGGACCCTCACTTGTCTACATTCCCCCAAATTCATCGTGTCCCCTCCGTGCCACCCAAACCTCCCCATGGCCCCCTCCGTGCCCTCCCGACCCCCCCCTCAGCAGCCCCCAGCCCCAATTCCCGGGGGCCCCACTCACCCCCTCTCTTGGCGGGCGGTGCCTCGAGCCCGCGCCCCTCGGGGGGCCCGGTGCGGGGTCCCGGGGGGCGCAGGGGGGGCCCCCCCGGGTCGGGGAGCCCCACGGCGTGGCAGGACAGCGAGCGGGGGGCCATGCCGGGGGCGCAGGGCCGGGGGCCGCGCTCCTGCGGCGCCGGCAGCGTCAGGAACCCCACGCGCAGGGGGCGCCGCAGGGAGCCCCCCTCCCGCGCCTTGGGGACCCTGCGGGGGGGGACACGGGGGGGATCAGGGACACCCCGGGATTGCTGGGGACGCCCCGACCCCCCCCCAGAGACTGTCTGGGAATTCGCTGCTGTGGTTGGGGGGAATTGGGGTCACCCATCTTTGGGGGTGCCAGTGTGCAGGGGGGGCATTGGGGGTCCTGCGATGGGGCAGGGGTCCCCGGTTACCCCAGGGTGGTCCTGGGGCTCCCACTGTCCCCTGGGGGTGGCCCTGGGGCTCCCAGTGTCCCATGAGGGTGGTGCCAGGGTGGTCCTGGGGCTCCCACAGTCCCATAACGGTGGTCCCAGGTGTACTGCCTTCCCCCCATGGCAGCCCTGGGTGGTTTCTGTGTCCCCCCCGGGTGTCCCCATGTCCCCCCATGTCCCCCCCTTGTCCCTGACCCCTTTCTGGGCTCCTCCTCGCGGGGGCGCCACTCGCTGCGGCCCTTGCGCTGCAGGAGGCTCATGGCGGCCGCGGGGGGGCGCTCCTCGCCCAGGCGCAGCAGGGCGGCGGCGGCGGCGGCGGCGAGCTCCGACCGCGGGGGGGCGAGCTCATTGGCTGGGGGCATGGGGGCGGGGCTTGCAGTCGTACCCCGCCCCCGCCCCTCCCGGACCTGCCCCCGCAGTTGCCCGTGGTACCGGCACCCACCCAAAGCCTGAGACCCGCCGTCTTGAGGTATCATTAGCCGCGACGGGCCACCCCCGCCCCAAATCCCGCAGGACACTCCCTCCCCAAACCCCCTGAGGGTCGCCCCAAGCTCCCTCCCCAGACCCGCCAGGACCCTCTCGCCCAAACCACTCCAGCCCCCTCCCCAGAGCCCCAGCGCCCCTCCCCACAACCGCCCGCTAGCCCGCGACCAGGCACCCCTCCCGCAGACCCCCAGCCTCCCTAGGACCCCTCCCCCACCGGGGGCCCGGGGCGCTCTGGCCCTCCAACTCCACCCTGAAGGGCTTCCGGGCTTCCCCCGACCCCCCGCCCGCCCGGGCTCCCCAACACCCACCCCCGACCCCTCCGCGGTGAACACCCGGGGTAGAGCCTCTCCAACCCCGAACGCCTGCGGACTCCCCGGCCCCTGCCTCCGCTCCGCACCGGCGCTGGGGACCCGCGCCCTAGGCCCGCCTCCCTCCCTCAACATAACCGACAAAGCCGCGGGGGTCCTCCTCGCCCCCCACCCGGCCCCCGCCGTGCTCCTGTCCGCCCCTCCGGTGCTCCCCTCCGCCCCGTTACCTGTCGCTTTCTCGTCGGGGGTCCCACGGTTGGGGGGGGGGGAATCCTTCGCCGCAGCCGCCACGTCCGCCACCGTGGTGCGCCGCCAAGGCACGGCCGGGCCCGGGGGGGGCCGGGGGCTCACGGGGGGCGTTGGCCCATGGCGGGGGGGTCTAGCGGCCTGCGGGGGAGGGGCAGCGGGTGGTCACCGGGCGCGGGAGGGGCTCCGGGCCCACCCCCACCCCTCCCCTCCGCCCTCACCGGCCGCTCCCGCCTCCCGCTCGCGCCGCTCCATTGGCGCTGACGCAGCGTCCGGGACGCGCCGCCGCCGTGAGGGCGCCCCCTGGCGGCGCGGAGGACCCGCGGCACGACGGGGATCACGTGCTTAGAGGGCGTGTCCCAATTGAAGGCGCGGTTTCCCGTGAATGAGGCGTGGTTTGGGGCGGGGCGCGCCTTAAAGCACCGCCTTAAAGCGCAACATCACTTCCGGTTCCCACTTCCGGGTGCTGCCGGTGCTGCCGCCGGTAACGGCTCCGGGCCGGCCCCGCCATGTTCCTCCTCCTCCTCCCGCCGCCGCCGCCCCCATGAGCCGCAAGAAGAGCGGCTTCGCCATCACCAGCGTCCGCGGCGGCAGCGGGAGCGCGGCCGGCGATGCCTCCGGCGCYGCCGCCGGTTCTGCGCCTTCCTCGTCCGGCAGCCCCAGCGGGTCCCGGTTCCGCCTCGTTCGTTTGCTGTCGCCGGGGGAGGTGCTGCGGCGGGGCCGGTGGCTGTGCCGCGACTTTTACGAGCGGGACGCGTCCCCGCGGGGCGGCGGCGTTGGCGGCGGGAGGRTCCCGGTGTCGCTGGACGCCCCCCGGGCCGTGCCCGCCCCCCACCAGCCCCGGTCCCTCGGGGCCTTCGCGCAGCTCGTGCAGCAGGTGAGGTGGGCGGGGTCTCCATGGRAGGCGTGGCTACGGTAACCACGCCCCCAATCCCCCCTTTGTTTGTTTACAGGCGCTGCCCCCCAAACCCCCCTCGCCACGCCCAGGGGGCGGGGCCGAGCTCAGCGCGCGCCTGGGATTGGCTGGCGAGGAGAGCGAGGACGAGGGGTAAGGGYGGCACTTCCGGCTGCGCAACTTCCGGTCTGGGCGGGGCGGGGAGAGAGGGGGCGGGGATTGGCAGGTGCGAGGGAGGGGCCCGAGTTCCCCTCCCCCACCCCAAAAAAAAGGGGAAGGAAAAACGAGGGGGGAGGGGGGGGTGAGCTGTGCCCTTCCCCCACCCACCGTGTCCATTTGTCCGTCTGTCCGTCTGACCCTGGCCTCGTCCACAGCGCCGGCAGCGGCGTCACCGCCATCGACAACAAGATCGAGAGAGCCATGGTGAGACTCGGGGGGGGAAATGGCGGGGAGGGTCCTGGAAGGGAAGAGTCAGGGGATTGGGGTCCCGGAAGGGAGGAATTAGGGGATTGAGGTCCTGAGAGGGGGGTGTCAGRGGGCTCAGGGTCCTGGAAGAGAGGATTCGGGAGGCTTGAGGTGCTGGAACAGAGGCGTCAGTGGGCTTTGGGTCCTGGAAGGGAGATGTGAGGGGGCTCTGGGTTCTGGAAGGGAGGAACTGGGGGTTTGGGGTCCTGAGATGGGGGTGTGAGGGGACTCGAGGGGGCGCAGGGTCCTGGAGGGGACGAGCGGGGGGCTTCGAGGTCCTGGAGGGGAGGTGTGACGGGTTTGAGGTCATGAAAGGGAGGATTTGGGGTGCTTTGGGGGTCCCTGACGGYGCCCCCCCAGGACCTGGTGAAGTCGCACCTGCTGCTGGCCGTGCGGGAGGAGGTGGAGGCGCTGCGGGAGCAGATCCGGGAGCTGAGCGAGCGGCGGGCGGCGCTGGAGAGGGAGAACCGCCTGCTCCGGGCGCTGGCCACGCCGCAGCAGCTGGCCCGCCTGCCCCCGGGGCCGCCCCCGGGGCCGCCCTGAGCCCGGGGGATCCCGGGGAGGGGTCCCGGGGGGTCCCGAGTGGTTTTTAGGGGGTGCCGGGGAGGGGGCAGCGCATGCTGCTCTGCTGCTGCTTCACTGCGAGGAAGGGACGGAGCTCTCCCGTCCTTCCTGCGCAATTTGAGGCCTTTTTTAATAAACTCGCGATTTTTACAGCAGGGGGATGCGCCGTGGTCATTTTGGGGTAAAATCGAGTGAATTGGGGGGAGCGGCCGCGGCGGGGCTCGAACCCGCGGCCTCCGGCACACGGAGGAGCCGGCCGCCATCTTAGAGAGGGCGTGGCCCCTGGGCGCCGCCATCTTGGGGAGGTCAGAGGGCGCCGCCATGTTGACGCGGTCACCGTTACCAGGGGGCGTGGCCAGCGGCGGAAAGAGGGCGTGGATTCCGCCGCCATGAGGCCGCGCGCGCTCCCGCCGCCGCCGCCCGGGGGGATCCTGAGGCGGAGGGGGCGCGGGGGGGGACACCGGCAGGTGGGGGAGGGGGGAACGGGACACCCCGGAACACCCCTGAACACCGGGGGGGTGCGGGAGGGACCGGGACACCCCAAGCCGGGGGGAGGCGGGGTCGGTGAGATCCCCCCGGAACACCGGGACACCCCCAACCGGCGCGGGGAGGCTCGGGGACCCCAGTTTTCCCCTCGCCCATTCCCAGGTGCGGTTCGCGCCCATCCCGGATGAGGATGATGATGAYGAGGAGGAGRATGAKGAGGATGAAGCAGCCGGGGCGCCGTTCCTGGCCACGCCCACCCCGCACAGCACCCGCGGGGGKCCCGGTGGGGCCCCCCCGGTTCCGTTCGACGCCCCCCGAGCGGCGGCCGCGCTCCTGGGCAGCTCCTGGGCGGCGCGCTCGGCGCTGGGGGAGGCGGCGGCCGCCGGTAACCGCGGGACCGGGGGGTCAGGGGGGTCACCCGTGCCCCCCCCGCCCCCGGTTTAACCGGAACCCCTCCCGGTTCCAGCCATGAACGTGCCGCCGGCCCAGCGCCTCTTCCGCGGGCTCGTCAGCCTGGCCGTGCCCCCCCCGGTACCGGGGCCGCGCAGGGGGGTCCCGCCCGCGCCCCCCCCGCAGGTGAGACCCCCCTCCCCCCGGAATTACCGATAATCCCCCCGGTAGCGGCGGACCCCACCGTGTCTTTGCCCCCCCAGGTACCGGGGCCGCGCCTGGCCGTGCTGGGCGGCGGGGGCGGCGCACACCGGGGGGGAGGGGCCCGTTCCTGCCCCCCCGCGCCCCCCCCGAAGCCCCCCCGGGCCGCGCCCGCGCCCCCCCGGCGCCGCCTTCGCCCATGTACCGGAAGCGGCTGCAGTGGGAGGGGGCTGAGGCAGAGACCCCCCCAATTCCCGCCTTTACCCCCCCACAAACCCCATTCCCCCCCCAATACCCTTTTTCTATCCCAACACCTTTTGTCCCGCCTCAAACCCTATTTTCCACCCCAAATCCCCGTTTTTATCCCCAAATCCCCCTTTTTCACCCTCAAAGAATAAATTTGTTATTTCTGAAGGCTTCTGTGACCCCTGTGACCCCCCCAATCCCCCTTTCCCTGCAAATCCCATTTTTTCCACCTCAAAACCCCTTTTTCCCCCCAAATCCCCTTTATCCCCAAACCCCTTCTTCCCGTCCCCCAAATCCCATTTTTCCCCAATTCTCTTTTTCCCCCTCCAAACCCCATTTTCCCACCCCAAATCCACATTTTTTATCCCGAAATTCCCATTTCCCACCCCAAATCCCCCTTTTTTCACCCCAAAAAATAAACCCGTTATTTTTGAAGTTCCCCGTGCCCCCCGTGACTCCGCCCACTCAACAACGACCCCGCCCCCTCCACTGACCAATCACCTCCTTTAATCGAGGCCCCGCCAAAGAACGACCCCGCCCCCTCAGCTGACCAATCACCTCCTTTATTCGGGGCCCCGCCCCCCGCTCGGAGCAAACCACGGCAAACGCCCGGGGGGGGGAGGGGGGAGGGAACACCCCAAAATCCGGGGGGAGGGGGGGCGCGCAGCCCCTCCCCCCGTTTGGCAGCCGGGGGGGGAGGGGAGCAGCTCCCCCGCCCCTCCCCCACCCCGGGGGGCTCAGGGGGCGTCGCCTCGGCCCTTGTGGAAGAGATAAATCGGCCGCTGGAAACCTGGGGGGAAAGAGAGAAAACTGGGGCGGGGACACAAAATTCACACACCCCCCGTSCACACCGGTGCCCCAAAATAATCTTAAAATACTGAAAAAATGGTCTGGTTTAAAAAAATACTAAAATCCCCCAAAAAAGGGTAAAAAAATCCCTAAATGTACCCAAAAAAAACAGTAAAAAATCTCTAAATAATCCTTTAAGAGCTCTGAAAATGTCCTTTGAAAAACCCCTAAAACACCCCTAAAAATTCCCAAAGCCCTTTTAAAAAATCCATAAATAATCTGAAATGAGGTCTAAAAATGCCCTTTTAAAAAAACCCTAAAACACCCCTAAAATCCCCAAAGAACCATGAAAGGATCCCTATATATAATATATATAAAATAGATTATATAAAATATACCCTAAATAATCTAAAAAGAACTCTAATACTCTACTTTTAAAAAAACCCTACAAATCCCCCAAAAACTGCTAAAAAAATCCCTAAATGTATCCTAAATAATCCAATAAGAACTCTAAAAATACCCTTTTAAAAAAGCCCAAAACCCTAAAATCCCCAAAGAACATCCTYCACATACCCTCACTAATCCTAAAAAATCCCTAAAAACTTTTAAATAATCCTAAAAAATCCCCAGTACCCACAAAAAAACCCTGAAAAATTCTAAGACTTAATAATTCTTAAAGATTACTATAAAATTCTAAATTATACTTAATATACGCTTAATAACATTATAATATAGTCTATATATATAATATATATATGATATATACATGTATATATCATATATATAATATAAAATACATATTATATATAACAATTCATAATAATATTATATATATACACACTCTTAATAAAATATACTCTTAACAATACCTAATACATCCTCAATATACCTTATTAATATTTAATAATACCTCTAATAATACTTAAAATAACCTTAATAACCCCTTTAAAAGCCTCGAAAACACCCTAAAAGCATCCTGAAAAATTCCAAAAATTCAGAAAATCCCTAAAAATCCCCTAAAATTCAGAAAATGTCTAAAAAACTCATTAAACCCCCCTAAAATGCTGTTTATGGCAGTTTTGAGGCCTGGGGCTGGGGGATTTTGGGGGGGCCCACCTTTGGAGCTGTGCTGGGGGGTCCCCAGCAGCTCGCAGCGCTCGAAGCCCACCTCGGGGGAGGTCAGGTACGCCGGGAACTGCCTCGGAGGCAGCCGGACTCGCTGGTAGTTTCGGTCGTCGTCTCTGGGGGGGAAAGGGGTCAGCAAAAATTCCAAACCAGAGACATGCAACCCAAAAAACCAGAGATATCCCACCCAAAATCCAGAGATATTTGCACGCCCAAAAACGAGAGATACACCCAAACCAAGATTCGACACCAATAACAGAATATCGCACCAAAATACCCACGTCGTCTCTGGGGGAAAGGGGTCAGCAAAACCCCCCAAAACCAGAGATATCGCACAAAAACAGAGATAATCCACCAAAACCAGAGATATGGACCCAAATTAACGCCACGTCGTCTCCTGGGGGGGAAGGGTAAGCAAAACACAAAACTGATATAATCGCACCCAAGAACAGAGATATCCACAAAATTAACGCGCACATTGTCTTCCTGGGGGGAAAAGGGGTCAGCAAAATCCAAAACCAGAGACATCCCACCGCAAACAAGAGACATCCACCAAAACCAGAGATAATCCCACCAACCCACGAGACTCCATCCGCAAACAGAGACATCCACCCAATAACCAGAGATATCCCACCCAAAACAGAGACATCCACCTAAAATAACGCCAGCATTGTCTCCTGGGGGGAATAGGGGCAGCAACAACCCCAAAACCAGAGATATCCACCCAAAACCAGAGATATCGACCCGAAAACCCAGAGAACAATCCCACCTCAAACCAGAGATTATCCCACCCAAACAGGGATATCCCACGCCAAGAACCAGAAATTCCACGCCAAAATAACCCACGTGTTCTGGGGGGGAAGGGGTCAGCAAAACCCCAAAACTGGATATATCCACAAAACCAGCGATCTCCCACCAAAACCAGAGATATCGCACCCAAAAATACCCACGTCATCCTCCTGGGGGAAAGGGGTCAGCACAAACCCAAGCAGAGATATCGACACAAAACCAGAGATATCACACCCAAAACCAGAGCATCCACCAAAATAGAGACATCGGCAGCTCCAAAAACCAAGTATATCCACCAAAACAGAAATTTATCCAACCAAAATAACCCCGTGTCTCCTTCCTTGGGGGAAAGGGGTCAGCAAAACCCAACTGGATATATCCAACAAAACAGAGACATCCACTCAAAACCAGAGATATTCGCACCAAAACAGAGATATGTACCATAAACCAGAGTATCGCACCAAAAGCCAGAGATATCGAACCAAAAAAGAGATTATTCCCCACTGACAAAATAACCACTTGTCTCTGGGGGGAGAAGGGTCCAGCAAAACCCAAACTGGATATATCCACCCAAACCAGAGATATAACCAAACCAGAGATTATCCCAGCCCAAAATACCCGCACGTCATCTCCTGGGGGAGAAGGGTCAGCTAAAACCAAAACCAGAGCTATTCGCACCCAAACCAAGATTATCAACCCAAAACCAGAGACATCCGACCCCCAAAAAATAGAGACATCCCACCCAAAACCAGAGATACCCACCAAAAACCAGAAATATCGCCACCCAAAATAACCCATGTCTCCTGGGGGAAAGGGGTCAGCAAAACCCAAAACGGATATATCCCAACCAGGGACATCCATCCAAATAACCACGTCGTCTCCTGGGGGAGCACAGGGTCAGCAACTGCCCTGGGATTCAACCCAATCTGGCCCCCTAAAGGCACAGATCCCCTAGACCCCCCAGACCGGGCATTAATAGCCCCCCAAACAGTTTGCTCAGTGACGCCCCAGACCCACGGTGAGCGCCCACAGCTGCCGCTCCAGCAGCACAGCGCCCCCAAACCCCTCAGTGACCCCCCAAACGCTCAGTGACCCCCCAAACCCGCACATGAACCCCTAGTGGACTCCCAGGTAGCCCCCAAAGCCCCAGACTCAGCGGTGAGCTCCTTGCGCTTGCGGTAGGATCCAGGGCTGCGGCTTCCAAGCAGCAGCAGTCCCCGCGAAACCCCTCAGTGACGCGCCCAAACTCCTGCCCAAAGCCGCCCCAACCCCTCTGTAACTCCCAAACCCCTCAGTGGACCCCCAAACCTCAGTGACCCGCCAACCCTGCCCAAAGCCCCAGATCACGTGAGCCTTGGCCGCTTGCGGTAGGTATACTCCCAGGGCTGGCGGCTCGCAGCAGCAAGAGCCGCCCCAACCTCAGTGACCCCCAAACCGCACATTACCCCCTCAGTGACGCCCCAAACCCTCAGTGACGCCCCAGACTCACGGTGGAGCCCCCTTGCGCTTTGCGGTAGACCGGCCCAGGGCTTGCCGGCTCCAAGCAGCAGGCAGGCCCCCCAAACCCTGCAGTGACCGCCCCAAACCCCAGTGACCGCCCAAACCCACATTAACCCCTCGGTGACCCCCCCAGAGCCCCCAGACTCAGGTGAAGCGCCTTGCGCTTGCGGTAGACTCCCAGGGCTTTGCGGCTCCAGCAGGCAGCAGGCCCCCAAGACCCTCAAGTGACCCCCACCCTCAGTGACGCTCCCGCAAACCCTGCCCGAGCCCCAAAGCCCCCAGACATCACGGTGGAGCCCCTTGGCGCTTCGGCGGTAGGACTCCAGGGGCTGCGGCTCCAGCAGCAGCAAGCCCCCCAAACCCTCAGTGACCCCCCAAACCCCTCAGTGACCCCCCAAGCCTGCCAAAAAGCCCTCCAAGACCCTCTGACCCCCAACCCCACATTTAACGCCTCAGTGACGCCCCCAAACCCCTCAGTGACGCCCCCAGATCAGGTGAGCCGCTTTTTCCTTGCGCTTGGGTAGGACTCCCAGGATGGCGGCTCCAGCAGCAGCAGCTCCGCCGGGCCGCAGGTGCGAACGCCCGTCCGGAAGAGCTCTTGAGGCGGCTCGTCGCCCCAGTTGAGGCTGCACGCCACTTGGCAGCGACAGCAGGTCAGCACACTTCGAACGTCGGGGCGCTCGCCGGCCACCGCTCCTCGCCGTCGGGCTACGTAGTACCCTGGGGGGACCACGGGTGAGACCCGCGGGAGCTCTGGGGGGGTTCAGGGGCTGGGGGGCACTCTGAAGGGTTTTGGGGGGCACAACTGAAGGGTTTTGGGGGGCACTGAGGGTTTGAAGGCACACTTGAAAGGTTTTGGGGACTGAGGGGTTTGAAGGCACACTGAAAGGTTTTGGGGGTGTTTTGGGGGTGGGGGGCACACTGAAGGGGTTTTGGGGTGCACTTGAGGGGTTTTGGGGGGTGTTCGGGGGTGGGGGGCACACTGAAGGGTTTTGGGGGTGTTTTGGGGTGGGGGGCACACTGAAAGGGTTTGGGGGCACTGAGGTCTTCTTCGTCCGGCTGGGGGGCACCTCTGAGGGGGTTTTTGGGGGGCACACGAAGGGTTTTGGGAGGGGTGTTCAGGGGCTGGATCCACTGAGGGTTTGGGGTGTTCAGGTCTGTGGGGCACACTGAAGGTTTGGGGGAACACTGAAGGTTTGGGGACGCTGTAAGGGTTTTGGGGTGGCATCTGAGGGGATTGGGTGGGCACACTGAAGGGTTTGGGCACTTGAGGTGTGATGTGGCAACGAAGGTGGGTGTGGATGCACACTTGATAGGGTTTTGGGGTGTTTGGTGGGGTGGGGGACACACTGAAGGGTTTGGGGGTGTTTTGGGGTGGGCACACTGAAGGGTTTTTGGGGTGTTTCAGGTGGCTGGAGGGCACACGAAGGGTTTTGGGGGTGTTTTTCGGGGTTTGGGGGCACACTGAACGGTTTTGGGGGCTCTTGAGGGGGTTTGAGCACACTGAAAGTTTGGGGGGCACTGATGTGGTTTGAAGGCACTACTGGAAAGGTTTGGGGGCTCTGAGGGGTTGAAGCACAACTGAAGGGTTTGGGGGCTACTGTATTGGCTGGGGCACACTGAAGGGTTTTGGGGGGCACTGAGGCAGGCACGCAGCAGCGCCACGTCAAACTCAGGGCGTGCAACCAACCCCACGCCTCCCTGTTCTGGAACGTAGGGCAATACAGGCTGAGCCCAGTGATGGTTTGGTGGTTTGGGGCACACACTGAGCCCCAGTGATGGTTTTGGGTTTGGGGGGCACAGGCTGAGCCCCAGTGATGGTTTTGGAGTTGGGGGGCACAGGCTAGCCCCAGTGATGTTTTGGATTTGGGGCACAAGTCGATGTGACATCACTGAACCTGCAGTGATGGTTTTGGGTTTGGGGGGGCACACCTGACCCAGTGAATGGTTTTGGGGCACAGGCCTGAAGCCGCAGTGAATGGATTCTGGGGTTTTGGGGGGCACACACTGACCCAGTGATGGTTTAGGTTTGGGATTGCCCACGTAGCTCCTTCAGTATGGTTTTGTGGGTTTGGGGGCCAGGCTGTAGTCTCCCGTGGATGGTTTTTGGATTTGGGGGGTCAACGCTGATTGTTCCTGAACCAAGTGATGGTTTGGGTTCTGGGGGGCACGACACTGAACGCTCAGTGATGGTTTTGTTTGGGGTTTGGGGGGCACAGGCCTGAGCCGCAGGATGGTTTTGGAGTTTGGGGGGGCACACGCTGACCAAGTGATGGTTTTGGGTTTTGGGGGCACAGGCTGAGCCCCATATGATGGTTTTGGGGGTTTGGGGGGCAACAGGCTGTGAGCCCTGCAGTGATGGTTTTGGGGGCAACACACTGAACCCCAGTGATGGTTTTGGGGTTTGGGGGGCACAGGCTGAGCCCCAGTGATGGTTTTGGGGTTTGGGGGGCACACACTGAGCCCCAGTGATGGTTTTGGGGTGTGGGGGGCACACACTGAGCCCCAGTGAAGGGTTTTCTGGGTGCCCCACACCGAGGCCCAGAGCTGCCCCACACAGAGCCCAGGATGGAACCAGGGGGTCCCACACCACTCCCCCCTCCTGGGGACCCACAGATCCCCCCAGAGCCCACCCCAGACCCCCCAAATCCCCCTGTGCCCCTTGTCACCCCACAAACCCACCCCTGCCACCTCTCTGGGCCTGCCAGGAGCCCCAAAACCTCCGAAAATCCACCTAAAACTCCTCTCAACACATCCAACCCCGTTACACCTACTGAGATCGCYCTAAAATCCAACAAAATTCTTCCTAAAACCCCACAAAMACCCCACAAACACCCTCCAGACCTACTGCCACCCCTTTGGACCCCCTAAAACCCAACAAAAACCCTCCTAAAACCCTCCAGACCTWCTGCCACCCCCTTAAACCCACCGAGACCCCCCCAAAACCCAACAAAACCCTCATAAACCCTTTGCCAACCCTCCAGACCTATTGCCACCCCCTCAGACCAACCAGGACCCCCTTCAAGCCCCTTTCAGACCTTCTAAATCCCCCCTAAAACCCACCCCAGATACCCCGAAGCCTAAAAGCCATCCCCATCCCCTCCTGTCAACCCCTTAAACCCCACCCAAAACTCCATCCAAAACCCACCAACACCCCCTTAAACCCCCCAAAACCCACCCAAAACTCCATCCAAAACCCACCAACACCCCCTTAAACCCCCAAAGCACACCCAAAACTCCATCCAAAACCCACCAACACCCCCCACACCCCCCCGAACCGCCGCGCCCGTGCTCTCACCGTGACGAACACCACGTTGTGCGGGAAGTCGGCGGCGCCGGGCCCGTCGGGCGGCAGCTGCGGGGCGGCGATGGGGCCCCGGCTGGCCAGGAGCGCGGCGGGGAATCCCTTCCTGGGCGCGCCCGCGGCCTCGCCGTCCGCGCCCAGCCCCTCGGACAGGTAGTGGCGGATGTTCTGGCGCGCCGAGCGGATCAGCCGCCCGTCAATGTCCAGCCCCACCACCCTGGCGGGCGCCCAGCGCTTGGCGATGCTCAGCGTCAGGTGCCCCACGTTGCAGCCCACGTCCAGCACCTCCTTGCCCGCGAACCACTCGGGCCGCAGCGCCCGCAGCCGCGCGTCCTCCACGTCGGGGTTGCGGTACCCGTAGTATTTGCAGTAATTCCCGTACTGGAACTTGCGCACCTGGTGCCGCGGGCGCTGCGCCGCCTTACCGGGGGGTTTCGGCTTCTCGGTGCCGGCGGGAGGAGGAGGAGGAGGAGGGCGAGGCCCCTCGGATTTGCTGCAAGTCCGTCGGCGCTTGCGGTGCCGGCCGGGGGCGGGCAGGGCGGCGGGGCACGGCGGGGCGGTGGCGGCGGYGGAGGGTTCGGCGGGCCGGGCGGGCTCCTCGCCGGCGGTCGCGGCGGTCGCGGCGGTGCTGGCGGCGCCGCCCCGCTGCTGCCCGCGGTGCCGGTGCCGGCGGCGGGCGCTCTTGGCGGGCGAGGCCAGGCGCAGCCCCTCGCCGGGCGCGTTCAGGCTCAGCGGGTCCGTGATGTCCCGCGGCACCAGGATCTCCACGGGGTCGCGGCCGCGCTGCGGGAGCGGCGAGGACTGCGGGGTGCGGGCGTTCAGGGCCCGGCTGACCTCCTCGTCCAGCAGGCTGTTGAGGTTGAGCGGGTCGAAGATGTTCCCGCCGAGCAGGAACTCTGAGGGCAGCACCGGGCCGCACTCCGAGGCCGCGCGGCGCCGCCGCTTCCACGCCGGCTGCTTCGCCCCGCAGCTGCTGCGCCGCTTCCCGCCGCCGCCGCCCGCGGCGCGGAGGCCATTGCGGGGCCGCGGCGGCTCGGGAGGCTCGGTCGGGGCCGCGGCGGCGGCGGGAGGAGGCGGCGGCGGCGGCGGCACCAGGAAGGCCTCAGGCGCCGCCGCCATGGCGGCCCGGCCCGCGCCTGCGCGCTGCGCCGCGCCGCCCCCGCGCATGCGCCGGCGGAGGGGGGAGCGGGGGGAGCCGCGCGCGCGGGTCCTCCGCGCCCGCCGCCTCCCGCCCGCGATGGCAGCGCCGCGGCGGCCCGCCGGGGCTTATATAGAAGAAGGGCGGGGCCCCGCGCGGGAACGCCCACTGAAAGGGGAGGGGCGGCAGCGCTCGACCAATAGGAGCGGCTGCGGGGCGCGGGGCGGCCAATCGCGAGAGTCGGCGCGCGGTGAGAGAGAGGGGGCCTCGGAGATTGGGGTGGCCGCGGGGAGTGCCTGCGCGGAGAGCGCGGGAGGACGGCGGCGRGGGGAAGAGCAGGAGGCACCGGGGGGATCCCGCTGAAGGACTGGGGAAAGGGGCGGGCGGAAAGAGGCGCGGGAAAGGGGAGGGCGGGCGGCCGGAAGACGGAGCAGGCGCAGTAAGGTCGCCCTGTGCGGGGGCCTCGCCGAGCGCGCGGAGGCTGCCGGCAGTTGGAGTCCGTGAGGGGCCCGCGCGTGCGCAGTGCGGGCGCCTTCTCCTCGCACACCCCCCCCGTCCCCCTGTCCCCGTTCCAGCGCCGGTCTCTCCTTCGGCCGAGTACTCACGTCACCGTTCCGGCTCGTGACGTCACCGAACCGGCTCTCTCTCCTCCCCCCCCCCGCCTCTCCCGCCCGGTAACGGAGCTCACGGGGCTCTCGCGAGAACGGCGCGCGCAGTTCCCGCCGCGGCCGCGGGGGGGCGGTGCCGCCGCAGCCGCCGCCGCCGAGTTCCCGCGAGACCCCGCGCGGCGTCTCGCGCACGCTCTCCCGCCCTGTCGCCGTCACGTGCCCTCGCGCCTGCGCAGCAGCGCCGCCCGCCCCCGGCACGTGCGCCCCCCCCACCCCACCTGTCACGTGACCGGGCCGTCGTTTTTGAGGCGAAATCCGCCAAAATCGGTGAAAGAACTCCCGCAGCCCCACCCACGAGCCGATCCTCACTGCCACTGAGCCCCAAAGAGGCAGTTCCAGGTGGGTTGTGCGGGTTTTAATGGATTCCTGGTCGATTTTCCCCTCAGGTTCCCTCAGATCCCCTCAGATCCCTTCAGGACCCCTCAGGTTCCCTCAGGGCCCTTCAGATGCCCTCAGATCCCCTCAGGGCTCCTCAGGATCCTTCAGGTTCCCCTAAGATTYCCCTCAGGGCCCCTCGGGGCTACCCAGGATCCTTCGGGTTCCCTCAGGCTCCCTCAGGGCCCCTCAGATTCCCTCAGGTTCCCCTCAGGTTCCCTCAGAGCTCCTCAGGTTCCCTCAGAGCTCCTCAGGTTCCCTCAGATTCTCTCAGTTTCCTTTAGGACCGCTCAGGTTCCCTCAGAAACCCTCAAGTTCCATCAGAGCCCCTCAGGATCCCTCAGGTTCCCCTCAGGGCTCCTCAGGGGCACTTGCGCTCCACACACTGCTTCCCGCCCTCCTCGTACTCCTGCTTGGAGATCCACATCTGCTGGAAGGTGCCCTGCAGGGAATTTGGGGCCGTTTTGAAGCATTTTGGAGTGGGTCCTCCRTGGGGGGACCCCGCGGAGCCCCGGGCTCACCAGCGAGGCCAGGATGGAGCCCCCGATCCAGGGGCTGAAGCGCCGCTCCATGGTGCTGTTGCTGGCGATGAGCTTCAGGCGCATGCTCTGGGACAGGGGCGTTACTGGGAACACTGGGAGCCACTGGGAGACAGCTCTGAACCACTGGGCGTAACTGGGGTACAGCTATGAACCACTGGTGACAACTGGGGAACGGCTATAAACAGCTGGGAGCCACTGGGAGTCACTGGGGGGACAGCTGTGATCCACTGGGGGCAACTGGGAGCCACTGGGAGACATTGGAGGTGACTGGGAAACCACCACGGAGTGACTGGTGATAACTGGGAGAAACCCTGAGGCCCAGTCTGGGTGCCCCCCCACCCCCGAATGTCCCTCAGAAGAGTTTGGGGTCCCCTCATCCCAAATTGTGGGGGCCCCTCCCAGGGAGAATCTGGGGTCCCCCCTCCCATATTGTGGGGGTTCCTCATGGGGATGATTTGGGGTCTCTTCAGCCCCTCCCCACCCCAATCCCAAACTTGGGGGTCCCTCACAGGGGAGAATTTGGGGTCCCATCCAGTAGCCCCCACCCAAATTGTGGGGGTCCCTCACAGGGAATATTTGGGGTCTCTTCAGCACCTCCCACTCCCCAATCCCAAATTCGGGGGTCTCTCACAGGGGGGGTCTGGGGTCCCCTCCCCAATCGGGGGGTCCCTCACCGGGGGCGTTTTCTGGGCCAGCTCGCGGTTCAGGCGGTCGGTGAAGCCCTGCAGCAGCGTGTTCCCGCCGGTGACAATGACACTGCCATAGAGACCCTGGGGGGGCACAGGGGCAGGGATGTGGGGAGGGGTCCCTGCTGCCCCCCCGGACCCCCCCCAAACCCCCCGGAGCCCCCAGACCCACGGGCCGGATGTCGATGTCACACATCCCGATGCTGGTGGTCACCACGTGTCCCACGCCCAGCATGGTGTTCCCCGAGAGGCCCTGGGGAAAAAACGGGGGGTCAGGGGGTCCCAAAATCCCCAACAGCCCCCTGGGACCCCCCTGAGACCCCCTGGGGACCCCCATGGGAACCCCCTGGGGACCCCCAAAGCCCTGCCGGGGACCGTCAAACCTCAACACTGGGAGAGTCAGGAGGGCAGAACCTGGGGCATGGGGATCCCCAAATCCCCCCTCAGGATCCGAAAACCCCCCTCAGAGACCCCTCAGGACCCCAGAAACGCCCTCAGAGACCCCAGACGACCCCAAGAACGCCCTCAGAGACCCCCCATTGACCCCTGAGCCCCCAGACCTTGACGTTGGAGGGGTCGAAGAGCCCCTCGGGGATGCGCAGCCGCTCGGCCCCGTAGTCGGTGTTGTACCCGTTGGGCATCTCGTAGTGCACCGTGGGCATCTGCGCCGCCACCCTGGGGTGAGAACGGCCCAGTTTGGGGTCCCCCCGCCCCACAATTCACCCCAAAACCCCCCCAGACCCGGCACTCACTGCTCATCGTAGGGGGAGTCCGAGACCTGCAGCACCGAGGCCTGGAAGTCCTGGATCACCTCCTGGGGGGAGCCCAAAAATGGGGGTGGGGACCCCGAAATCACCCTCGGGACCCCCAGAATCCCCCCAGGSACCCCARAATCCCCCAAACCCTCCCTGCTCACGTTGCAGGTGAAGTTGTGCCAGGATTTGGACACCTGGGGCAGCTTCTCCTTCTTCTTCCAGCTCGGGGGGGCCCCTTCCCGCACCGGCTCCTGCGGGGGCGTGGCCAGACAGAAAAGGGGCGTGGTTTGGGAATAATTATGTGAAAGGGAAGGGGAGGAGCTTCCCCTGGGATGGGGTAAGAGGAGGAGTCTAAGGCTGATGTCATACAGGGGGTGGGGCTAAATGGTAGGAGTGTCCAATGAGGGCTGTGATCTTAAGGGGGTGGAGCTAAGGGAAAAGCCCATCCCAAAAATGGGCGGAGCCAACACATTTGGGGTGCTCAGAAGGGGGTGGAGCTAAATGAGCCCACCCCAAAAAGGGTGGAACTAAGGATAACCCACCCACAAGTGGGAGGAGTATTGTGTTAGGCCCCACCCTCCCCGATTGGCTGCCCCTGGCCCCGCCCACCTTGGCGGCGATCATGTAGGGGGGCACGATGTCGATGTTGAGCTCCTGGAAGAGCTCMCGGCACTGCATGGAGATGAAATCCCCGGCCAGCGGCGACTTGACGATCCCTGCGGGGCGGGGCCGGCGTCAGGCCACGCCCACCCTCACTGCCACAGGTGGGCGCTCACCTGGCGGGGTGGGCGGGGTTGGCCTTTGTGCTTGTCTCCTGTAAGCCCCCACCTGTGCCAGGTGTGTCCCCGGTGTGTTCTCACTTGTCCCAGGTGTGTCCTGGGTGTGTTCCTGGTGCCCCTCCCCTGCCCTGGGTGTGTCCTGGGTGTGTTCTCACCTGTCTCAGGTGTGTCCTGGGTGTGTTCTCACCTGTCGCAGGTGTGCTCACCTTGCTGCAGGATGTACCCTGGTACCCCTCCCTCCCCAGGTGTGTCCCAGGTACACCTCTCCCCCCAGGTGCACACTCTCACCTGTGCCAGGTGTGTGCTCACCTTGCTGCAGGATGTACCCAGTGTGTCCCAGGTACCCTTCCCTCCCCCCAGGTGTGCACTCTCACCTGTCCCAGGTGTGTGCTCACCTTGCTGCAGGATGTACCCAGTGTGTCCCAGGTACCCTTCCCTCACCCCAGGTGTGCGCTCTCACCTGTCCCAGGTGTGTGCTCACCTTGCTGCAGGATGTAGCCAGTGTGTCCCAGGTACACCTCTCCCCCCAGGTGTGCACTCTCACCTGTCCCAGGTGTGCTCACCTTGCTGCAGGATGTAGCCGTCGTGCACGGGGATGGCCGTGGTGTGGGTGGCTCCCGAGTCCAGCACCAGCCCCGTGCTGCGCCCGTTGGCAAAGCTGAGCCGGAGGTCAAGGGGCACAACGGGGGCGGGACCCGCCCAGGCCACACCCACCGACCACACCCTACAGCCCCCTGCCACGCCCAGCCCCACCCGACACACCCAGCCCCATGCTGCGCCCATTGGCAAAGCTGAGCCGGGGGTCAAGGGGCACAACGGGGGCGGGACCAACCCTAGCCACTCCTGCTGGCCACGCCCACTCCCACTGGCCACGCCCACTCCCACTGGCCATGGTCAGGTGGCACAGCAGGGACACGCGGTGAGCACGGCCGTCTTGCAGAGGAAGGCCGGGATGTTGTAGTGCCCAATCATGAGCTGGGGACAGCCTGGGGACACCCGGGACAGCCAGGGACAGCGGGGACACACCCAGGGGACAGCAGGTGGCACTCAGGTGGCACTCAGGTGACACCAGGTGGCACTCAGGTGACACAGCAGGGACACGCGGTGAGCACGGCCGTCTTGCAGAGGAAGGCCGGGATGTTTTAGTGCTCAATCATGAGCTGGGGACACCCTGGGGACACCCAGGACAGCCACGGACAGTGGGGACACACCCAGGGGACACACCCAGGGGACACCAGGTGGCACTCAGGTGACATGGGATACGCGGTGAGCATGGCCGTCTTGCAGAGGAAGAAGGCCGGGATGTTTTAGTGCTCAATCATGAGCTGGGGACACCCTGGGGACACCCGGGGACAGTGGGGACACACCCAGGGGACGCCAGGTGGCACTCAGGTGACACAGCAGGGATACGCGGTGAGCACGGCCGTCTTGCAGAGGAAGAAGGCCGGGATGTTGTAGTGCTCGAACATGAGCTCCGTCAGCTTCTCCCGCTTGGCTCGCGTGTTCCACTGTGACATGGGGACAGGGTGACACTGGGGACACCGGGGACACACCCAGGGGACAGCCAGGGGACGCCGGTGACACGCGTGTCACACCTACCGGCGCCTCGGACATGAGCACCGGGTGCAGCCCCGGCTCCGACTTGACGTGCTTGCCGTAGGTGTGGTCCAGGATGGCCTGGAAGCACTCCCAGTCCTCGACTGGGACAGTGGGGACATTGGGGACACCGGGGCCACAGGCCCGGGGCACGGCAGCCACCCCCGAGACCCCCAGCCCGGGTGCCCTTCCCTGCGGTGTCCCTGCGGTGTCCCCAGTGTCCCCCCGCATCCCCCGGTGTCCCCGTGCTGTCCCTTATCTCTCCCTGTGTCCCCTGCAGTCCCCTTGGTCCCCACACTTTGCCCTGTGTCCCCCCAGTGTCACCCCATGTGCCCAGTGTCCCCACTGTCTCCCCATATCCCCCCTTGCCCCTGCTGTCCCCGTGTCCCTGCTGTCCCCAGTGCTCTCCTGTCCCCCCATAGCCTCCCATGTCCCTGTGTCCTTCCATGTCCCCCAATGTCCCCCAATGTCCCCCGATGTCCCCCGTGTCCCCACGCTCACTCATGCCGTTCTTGAGGGGGGACAGGACCTCGATGCCCTCGCGGGCCACGTGTGCCCCCACGTCCCCCCAGTGTCCCCAATGTCCCCAGTGTCCCCATGTCCCCCAATGTCCCCCGATGTCCCGCAATGTCCCCCGATGTCCCCCGATGTCCCCCGATGTCCCCGCGCTCACTCATGCCGTTCTTGAGGGGGGACAGGACCTCGACGCCCTCGCGGGCCATGTGTGCCCCCACGTCCCCCCAGTGTCCCCAGTGTCCCCATGTCCCCCCAATGTCCCCATGTCCCCCATGTCCCCCAATGTCCCCCATGTCCCCCCAATGTCCCCCGATGTCCCCACGCTCACTCATGCCGTTCTTGAGGGGGGACAGGACCTCGACGCCCTCACGGGCCACGTGTGCCCCCACGTCCCCCCAGTGTCCCCAGTGTCCCCAATGTCCCCAGTGTCCCCATGTCCCCCAATGTCCCCCGATGTTCCCCAATGTCCCCCGATGTCCCCCGTGTCCCCACGCTCACTCATGCCGTTCTTGAGGGGGGACAGGACCTCGACGCCCTCGCGGGCCACGTGCAGCGCGTTGGTGTCGATGTAGTACACCTTGCCACCNCGCTCACTCATGCCGTTCTTGAGGGGGGACAGGACCTCGACGCCCTCGCGGGCCACGTGCAGCGCGTTGGTGTCGATGTAGTACACCTTGCCACCCTTCTTGTCCTTGTCCCCGTCCAGCTCCAGCGACACCTCGTCCGGGGACAGCAGCCCCACCGTGGTGGGGAAATCCGCCTGGGGACATCGGGGACAGTGTGGGGACAGTGCCACCACCATGGGGACACTGCCACCACCACGGGGACACAGGGACAGCAGCCCCACCGTGGTGGGGAAATCCGCCTGGAGACATCGGGGATGGTGTGGGGACAGTGCCACCACCATGGGGACACTGCCACCACCATGGGGACAAAGGGACAGCAGCCCCACCGTGGTGGGGAAATCCGCCTGGAGACATCGGGGATGGTGTGGGGACACTGCCACCACCATGGGGACAGAGGGACACCTCGTCTGGGGACAGCAGCCCCACCGTGGTGGGGAAATCCGCCTGGGGACATCGGGGACAGTGTGGGGACAGTGCCACCACCGTGGGGACACTGCCACCACCATGGGGACACTGCCACCACCATGGGGACACAGGGACAGCAGCCCCACCGTGGTGGGGAAATCCGCCTGGGGACATCGGGGACAGTGTGGGGACAGTGCCACCACTGTGGGGACACTGCCGCCACCATGGGGACACTGCCACCACCATGGGGACACAGGGACAGTGGCCCCACCATGGTGGGGAAATCCACCTGGGGACATCGGGGACAGTGTGGGGACAGTGCCACCACCATGGGGACACTGCCACCACCACGGGGACACTGCCACCACCATGGGGACACAGAGACAGCAGCCCCACCATGGTGGGGAAATCCGCCTGGGGACATCGGGGACAGTGTGGGGACAGTGCCACCACCGTGGGGACTGGACCTGGCGTGGCCCTGGGGACACCGTGGCCGTGGGGATGGTGGCATTGTCACCACCACGGGGATTTTGGCCTGGGGACACCCCAGCCATGGGGATGGCAAGCTGGGGACACGGTGGCATTGTCACCACCACGGGGACAGCATGCTGGGGACAACGTGGCCTCCTCTGCCAGGGGGTGTGACAGGGACATGGGGGGGACACGGGGGGACGCGGTGTCACCGACCTTGGGACAGTCCTCGCCGGCATAGCCCGCCCGCACCGAGAAGGAGCCGATGTCGAACACCAGGGCCCCGACCTCGTCTGGGGAGGGGACACAATGGTGACAGCGGGCAGTGGCACCCCCAGACCCCCCTCACACTGAGGGGACAGCGGGGGTGGCACCGGGACAACGAGACCTCCCCAAAAAACCCCGGGACAACGAGACCCCTGGGACGCCCCCTCACATTGGGGTGGCAGTGACGGTGACACCGGGACACCCCCGGGACAGGGACACCCCCCTCACATTGAGGGGACGGGGACACGACGGTGACACCGGGACCCCCCGGGGACCCCCCCCGTCCCCCACCCCTCCCACTCCCCTTTAACCCCCCGCGCCGTGGCCCCGCCCCTCCCGCCGTGGCCCCGCCCCCCGGGGCCTGGCCCCGCCCCGTTACCGCCGCCGTAGACGCCGCCGCTCATGGCCGCGTTCAGCACCGGGACAGCGCCGGCCGGGGGAGGGGGCGGGGCCCCGCCCGCGGCCAATCAGCGCCCGCCGTGCGGCGCGCGCGCCCATTGGCCGCCATGGCGGCGCTTAAAGGGGCCGCGGCCCTTTGTTAACCGCGAGGGGGCGTGGTCTCTTAAGTGAGGCTCCTCCCCTTTGCGGGCGTGGCCACGCCCACTGTGGGTTCCCACTCTGCTTGTAAAAAGGGGCGCGGTTTATTTTAAGCCCCTCCCACGCAATCATCCCCGCTGATTAATTAAAAAATTAACGGTTTTCATTAATTAAAAACACCCAAAATGGCGGACGCGTGGGGGCCGGGACTCGTGCGCGATGGGAGGGGGCAGAGCGCCCCCTGTCGGCCCTAAAACAACCCAAAAAACCC
>NDFG01000906.1:367516-488462 GCA_002167245.1 Sporophila hypoxantha | reverse complement strand
TTCTTGTCCATTTACATTGCCCTCACGGCTTTACCGAGCCCCTCGCAGAGCCATTTTCCCTAAAGGCAGAGGGAGACCCAGCAGGCCATGGAATGGTTCGATCTCTGCTTTCCTCTAGACTGGGACGTGACATGGTTTACTGGCAGCCTGGCACAGACAGTTTGAAGAGACATTGGAAATGTGGAGGTAAGTTCTCAATGTACCTTTCCTGACAGAACTTGCAGAGACAAGTGGCAAGAGCTCATACATGTGCCCATTCCCTAAGACCATCTCAAGGTGATGGATTCGGAAATTTGCCCTGCTCCCTTCTGAAGCCCTGAGTGATCCCACAGGATCGCGTCAGTGAGAAAGGAGCATTCAGGCTGTCCATCTTCCTCCCATGTTCAATGCCACTGTGTCCTTCCTTGCTCTGTGCAGCCACAGAGAAGAGCAGAGAGGGAAGGGCCAGGCCAGTCTGTGCCCTGGGGCTGAGCCTTTCCTGCTGCAGCCTGAGGATCTCCTGCAGCCCATGGGAAGCTCTGTTCTGCCTGCCTTTCTTTGCAGCTGAACTTGTTGCTGCAAGGTGATCTGGCTTCCCATACTCATGTCAGGACTGGCCTCTTGGAGATGGTGAGGGTAGGTCAAGGCCTTTGCCCTGGGAGAGCTGCCAGCTCAGAGCCCAAAGCTCGGCCAGGGGCAGTCGCTGCAGGTGCCAGGACAGAGCCATGCACGTGTGTGCCCTCGCCCTGCGCGATCCCCTCGCGACTTCTGCTCAGCACTGGCAGCTGTTTGGAGGAGGGTGGACCCTGGCCCAGCCTTGAAAGCCCAGATGTTTTCCAGATCCTTATCCATTACTTTGAAAAGCATTGCCACCTGAAKATGCCACCTCCATGAATAGTGGATGGTTCCATCTGAGCCAGCTGTGCCTCTTYCTTTCTCCAGTGATGGACCAACAGTCTGYGCAGGAGGAGGCCCACCCTGAAGGAAGMAGTGGCCCATTGCCAGTCCCTGCTGCAGCAAAGGAGGAGATRCCAGACACAGACACGGACACAGGAGGTAATTGCTGTGCCAGTCTCAGCTCTTGCTTGGGCTGTGTGGCAGCAGCTCTTCCCCCAGGGCCTGCTCTTGCATTGCCCGGCAGCAGCRAAAGCTGGAGGYGCCTCTGGAGGCTTGGAGGCCTCTGGAGCTCGTTCACAGCCCCGGGGAAAGGGGACTCGTGCACCAACGTCCCTCCAGCTGGCCCTGAGTGCCCAGAGGCCCAAGGCACAGGAGCAACCCCGAGCGGGAGCCCTGCCGCGAGCCCAGGCCCAGAGCCAGCCTTGGCTCCCGACTGGGCAGGGGCTGCCCTGGGTCCTGACAGGGCCTGACTCTGTGCCCTGGGGCTGGGGGAGCTGTCACGGGGCAGGGAGGGCCAGGCTGGCAGTGGCTGCTCAGGGATGGGTTTGGCCTGTGTCCCTGCAAGCAGCAACTGCCCAAGCAGCTGTGCTGCCCCCGGGCTCTCCTCCCAGCCTGCTGGGCTCTGTTGGGTGGCACAGCCTGTGCCAAGGGGCGGCAAGGTGCCTGCAGGCCCCAGCTCTGGGGGAAATGGAGAACGTCCTGCCCGCATGCACCGTGCTGCCAGCTCAGCAGTGCAGCACAGCACGGGCTCACGCTCCCCATTGCTCCCACAGATGCAGCTGGAACCACAGCACAAGTTCCTGATTCCCAGAAGGGCCCTGGAAGGGATTTCTGTAAGGGAACAGGCTCCCGGCTAGGGTTAATGGCAGGCCTGCTTTGTTGGAGCTTATTCATCTCAGTGGCTTATGCTGTGTTGGAATCTGGTATTGCTGGAAGAAAACAGTGAGTGTTTTTATTCATTTTTCCCTTAAAGAGCTTCTTTGAAAGCCTAACATAACACAGGAAACATTCCAGAGAGGTTGCAGTGGAATTGTGCCCGTCCATGATTGTCCAAAAACTCTGCTTGAGGGTTCTGCTTGCTGCAGTGCTTTCATTGCCTCAATTGCCGGGCCTTCTCCTGGGGGCCGCTGGGCTGCAGCCAGTGCTGGCTCCCACTGAGGCTCCCTGGCCAAGAGCAGCCCCAGGGGCACAGGGCGAGGCAAAGCAAGGTGGGTAAGAGAAAGAGCAAGGACCAGATTGCCCTTGAAAGCAGAGGCGCTCTGGGCCTGCTCCTGGCCAGGGAGCCTGCCCAGAGCCGTTCCCCTGCTCCGCCGGGCCTTGAGGGGCAGCTGTGCAGCTGGGGCCGAGCTGTGCCAGCAGCTGCAGCCGTGCTGGGAGCCTTGCCAGCTCTGGGCCCTGCTGTGCAGGAGGGTCCCTGTGTGCCACTGGCAGCTGGGCCTCAGCCACCTCCTCTCTCCCAGGAAGCGCCTCGTGCAGCTTCACATGCCTGGCCAAATACCTCAGCCAAGGGAACCGGACCTGTCTTCAGCCATGCTCCAAGTCATTGCTACAGTACTCTGCCACCACTGCATTATGAGATTATTACTGTAGATGTTCAGCCACCACCCAGAGCAGGAGCCTCTGTCCTCCATGTGCTGGCCCTGGTGTCCAGCCAGGACCATAGGTGGGCTCCTCCTGCCAGGGAAGGGCTTGAGCAACACCTCTGGGCTTCAGCGCTGGTCTCTGGCTGGTAGCACCAGCTCTGGCTGATCTGAGTGTCTGGCACAGCCAGAGCTGGGCAGGCAGCAGCCAGGCTGGGGCTCCTGAGGCACCATGCTTTGGCTTTGTTTATCATTTCAGAAATAGAAATTTTAGGAATATTTAGATTTTTATTTTTTTTTAGAAAGATATCCCCTCACAAAATCTTCCTTTTTCCATAGTAGTTTAGGATTTTTCAAAGTAGTTGTAGAATGCAGGAAAACTTAGAACATTTTTACACTTCTAGAATAAAAAACAGAATTGCATTTAATTGGCAGTCTTTATTCTAGGAAGAACTAAGTCAACCCAAGACAGCTAGTATACTGGAGAGGCTCTTTTCCCACTTCAGATTTGTACCTAGCCACAAAAAGTAACATAAAACCTTTTCCCTGATATTTCCGGGATTTCTGACAAGCTCACCTCTCAGCCTTCAGAGGCAAACTGTTGAGCACAGCGGGAATCTCTTCTAAGTCACCCTTTTGTTTGCTTCTTCAAGAACCACCTCAGTTCTAGAGCAGAGCTTCTCTCAGCTTCCTGCTGCCCCGCTCTGCCCCAAGCCCTGTCCTGAGCCCTCTCCTGCAGCTGCTGCACTGCCATGGAGCTGCTGTAAAACACAGCAGCTCTTGCCACACCACCAGCAGGATTGGAGAAGCTTTCTGGCCTTGCTTACATTAGCCTGGTGGCTTCTCTAAACACAGCTTGAGCTTTGAATGCTATGTTTCCACTGGCACAACAAACTGATGCTGCCTTTCTCATGGAGACTAAACTCCCATGGCTTTCAAAGCTTTCTGGCCAGTATACGGCCTGGGAAACCACTTAATGCAGCCATTTGTCTTGAAAATGGCCCAGTCTATGTATCAAAGAAGCTTGTTTAAGTGCTGGAGCCCACCAGACCATCCTTCCTGGGCATATCTTTCTGCCCCGCACCTCTCCCTATATGACTGCCAAACAGCACCTTGACAGTTCTTTTCTCCAGCAGCTTAGTGGCACCATTTTATTTGGGGAGAAAAAAAAGGCAAATGTTCTATGATTTCATCATCATCATCAAGACGATGAGTTGCAAATTAGAATGAGCTGTGAATTAGTGAAATGACATCAACAACCCTTACTGTGGACTTATTTCTCAGAGTGCAGCACTGGTGTTACTGTGCCTTGAAACTGCAGATGTGCTACAGTCTTTAAAATCAGGTTGATGCAGACGTAATTTGGAGTCAAGCACAGCAAAAATCAAAAATAGCTGCGTGGATAATTTTCTGTGGTGTGCAATACAGATGGTGTTGCAGCATTATGTGAGAGTCAGGACAGGAGAGGTGCCCACTGCCCCTTCACAGCATCCTTCTCCCAGAGAGCAGCCCCAGCCCAGCGCTGCTGTTCCAGAACCACAAATACAGGGAATATGCATCCTGGCATGAAAGGGGAAACAAATGTCAGCTTTTCAGTTCTCCATCCCTCTGCCTTTACATCCTTACATATTACCTTTAATTTTAAACCCTCAAAGTTTACTTTTTTTTTTTACTTGGATGTAAAAGAAGAAAACTCAGTGTGATCCCTGGAGTGGGAAGGGGAAAAGCAACGATGTTGTCCCTACAAAGAACAAACAAGATGCTTCTGCTGATGATTGTGGAATGTGAGTGGCTGYGACGTTCACATTTCCTCCCAGAGTTTCATGTTCCTCATTCAGACAGAGTCACACTATTTCTTTAATAAAAAGCAAACCCTGGCTCTCTGATAAAAACCTCGTTTCACTTGTGACCAAGGTAAATGCAGACATGGAACAGAAAATAGTGTTGGAGTTCAACCCAGCTGTATGGCCGAATCACCTGAAAGCAAAGCTCTCACAGTTATTGTAGGCACTTGGAAATGTGTCTGTTAACTTAGAAATGAATAATGAATATCGTCTCCTTTCCGAAAAGGACAGTTATATTGTTGTGTAATAAAGAGCAGATGTCAAAAAGGATTTCAAAAACTTGGTAAAAAACAATCTTAGGGAAACTGCACTGCTCTCCCTGACTTTACCACAGCTGCTCCAGCCCCCCCTAGTAAACATGTGTTGTCACTTTGTTTTAATTTGGGAGCACAGTCCCTGGGAGCTCCGGCATGTCCTGAGCAGGGAATCTCTTCCYAGCAGCGGGAAATTTCCTGGAGTGCAACTGGCAGCAAAGGGCCAGCTCTTCTGAGGGCCAGTGGCAGGCCAGATGTGAAGGGAAACTCATACCAAGGAATAAAGCACGAGGCACAGCCAAGGACGTGGGGCAGCGCCAGACATGCGTGGGCTCTGGGCAGCCCCAGCTCTGCTCGTGCTCATCCTGCAGGGACACCAGCCAGGACAGTCCCACGGAGAGCCAAGAGCGGGATCCTCAGCAGATGTGGCACAGCAGCCTTGCTTGGGTTTCAAGGAGTGTCCAGTTTACACTGCTGAGCAGCCAGCTCATTTCTTAAAGTGTTTAAACCACAGCAATGAGTTCAAGGTTCATGTGCAATTTTATTACAGCAAAGACTTGCAGCCAAGTGTTTATCTGGTGTCTGGCCTAAGTGCTGATAAAGACTTGGCTGAAGTTTATATAATCTGCCATTAATAAATGCAATGTATTACAGTCTCAGGCAAAGACACGACCACTGCTGGCTCCATTAATGGTGCACTCAGCACAGGCCAGGAATTTGGTCTGAACAGAGACAAGACTTAATTCATTTCTTGTCCCTAAATGCCTGGGATTTAGGTCAGGCCCAAGGCAAAAGATGGTGTAAATCTRAAGGCTCCATGTCAGAACTGTCAGGCTTTGCTAATATGAGCTCAGTTACTTTAACACAACCCAATGGTGCACTTTATAATCCCAGCATCACGTCTAAAGCAAACTCTGGCTGCAGTAACCACGCTCCAGCGCAGTGACAAGCCCTGAACATGACAAGATGCATGGCTGAGCTTCACTCTGCTCACCAGGAGTAGCTCTGAGGTGCAGCAGGACAGAGCACAGCTCATAAACACCTTCTGAGGACTGGAGTCATCGAGATCAGACACACACGGAAACTTTCACACCGGGCAGTCCAGGAGCCTGTCTGCTCCCCCCTCACCCTTGTCCTTGTGCTCCCCCCTTTGCCCAAAGCCCAGCTCAGGGCCAGCCCCAGATGGGGGAGGTCTGTGGTGAGTACCCCACTGCAAACTCTGCAAGGACAAACATCTGCCAGCTACAAAAAATAAACATACAGGAATAACTTTGGTTTCAATTMATGTCTGATCACAACAGAATTAATTCAAGGAAATCAGTTCATTTGGCAAATTCTGGCATATTTAAAACCAGCATAATATAAAGGTGAGGCCCTGGCACAGGTTGCCCAGAGCAGCCATGGCTGCCCCTAGATCCCTGGAAGTGTCCAAGACCAGGTTGGATGGGGCTTGGAGCAGCCYGGGACAGTGGAAGGTGGAAGGGGTGGGACTGGATGGGCTTTAGGGTCCCTTCCAAACCCAAACCATTCTGAGATTCTGTTAATCTATTGCCTGTAATAGATTTTAAATTTACATTTACAATTAAGGCAAAGTGCACAAACCTGATCCTTATGGAAGCTCTGCATATTTAAAAAACCCTATATWTAAAGGTACATACACTTTATAGATCCAGTTCCTCCTTTGAAAAATTCCATAGCCCTATCTGAAAGCCAAGGGGCATTTCTTTTCAAGATCTGCGATGAATGAGATCCAGACCWGGGACTGTTTCATAAAGTATCATCCATGCCAAAATCTTCATCCAAATAAAAATTCCAMGAACAATTATGAGGATTCCAAATATCAAATACCTAGTTCTGCTTCATTTAAAGCAAAAGAGAAATTTATAAATGCATGGATAAATCACTTAAAAAGTATACGTCAAAAGATATTAAAAGGCAGACACCTAAAATAATTTTAAAAATATCACTAAATTAGTGATTTTTGGTTTATCTTTTCAGCATCCAAACAATGCCACTGTGATTTATTGCTAAAGGATCCCAATGCATTTACTCATCTTAACCTGGAATTTAATCATTACAGTTTAAATTCTCTGGAACCTGACCTCCCCTGGCCCAGCTCCAGCTGTTGCCTGGGTGCTGTCCCTGTCCCAGGGAGCAGAGATTGGAGCTGCAGCCCCTGGAGCTCTGACCTCAATCYTCCCTTCTCCAGCTGAGCAAACCAAGTGCCCTCAGCTGTTCCTTGTGTGGTTTCCCATCCAGACCCTCCACCAGCTGACCCTCAGCTCTCAATTTTGCAGGGTCTCCCAGGGGTGCTCTGCTGCCCTTGAGGCACTGAGCAAGGAGCTCAGGTGCTCACTGTTACCTGGAGCAGGGCAGCACAGCTGCCTTTGGGCACCAATTCAGCTCAAAGCAGAACCTGAGCATATGGCAGCACTGTCGCAGTGACAGGGCAAAATACAAATATCCATCTTATCCAAGATGCAGTAAAGGCAACCCCCATCATTTGCATTTCACACTTGCAGTGATTCATTGCCCCAGCAATAACGAGGCACTGTCCTGCAGTGGTTACAGCTCTGGGCATGGAGTGAGCAGCCCCCAGGCACGTCCTGCACAGCCCTGGGCCACTCAGGGCAGGTGTGCTTAACATGCACTAAAATGAGCCTAGAGTGCCCAAATATTTTCAGAAATTTGGGTCCCAGTCAGCACATTCTGATGTCCCACTTGCAAGGTCAGGACCTTTTCTTTCCTTAAGAAGCCATGAGGACAGAGACATCTCCCAGTGTCAACACAGTGCTGCTGTGGGAACAGGCATGGACAAGTCCTCACCACATGGAGAAGCTGCTGGGAGGCCCAGAATATGGAATATTCTAACTTTGCCCCCCAGGATTCTCTTGAAATAAAAGAACATCAAGCCATCCACTGTGAAGACTGCTGAAATCAGCTCAAATTGAACACATCTAGAGTAAGTGGGGTCTAGGGGATCCAGCAAATCATAAACTTTGCCCTCAGCTTCTCTGACAGGGGTTGAGAGGGATTTTGTTTCCCTAATCATSATAAATACTGAGTACATGGAACATTAGTGCCCTTTTTTACTATAAAACTACTGTATTATCAATGTCTTTGGGTAGGTAAACAAAGGAAGAGCTTTTTGGTTCCATATGCAAATCACACTGTTCTTTCAGCTGAAAAGGAGTCATTAAACAATTTATTGGACTATCTCTGAACAGCTTAATCAAAAGTGCCAAAGCCAAGAAAGGTCTGGGTGAGACTTCAGCCCTGCTGTCAGCCAGTTTCAGATAGAGCACAGGGGCCCTGCAGGTCTTACCTTGGGTAAAGTGAACATTTCTGTATTTCCCAGGAAAGTGACAGTCCATAAGACCAGCTGGACACAATTCTCCCAAAGGTTTGCTGTACTGAACTGAGACATTATTGAGTCCCAGTCAGCATGGTCACCACAACATGACTAGCTCAGGGATTTTTGGGATCTCCTGTCCACAGTGTTTTGATTTATGCCAAGTACACTTCTGAAAGTACAGCTCATTTCTGCTTCAGCCCAGATTTAAGTGACTGGATCCTGGACATACTATCCCAGGTTAAGTTGATTAAAAATACTGTAATTAATAGAATTAGACTAGATAAATACTCAGTGTAACTAAATTAATCTCACCCAAAGCATGTAACACACAGTAAAACAGAAGCATCTAACACTAATGCTGTCTGAAATCAGAAGGGATGGAAATTGTTTTAATCAGACCTCTATACCTAGAGAATGTCATCCAGTACACGTACCAAAAACTCTCAGCTCRTTGCAAAAAATTGGTGGCTTTCCAAGCAATAAGGATTGAGATACATGGAGACATGTTACTAGGAAACTTGATTAAATGCTAAGGTTGAGAGAAAATTTTTTGACCTAGTGGGAGTYCTGGAATTTCTCAGAGCATTGCCTATTTGGAGCTGCATTTCAGCCAAAAGCAGCAGGCCAGCCTTCAACATTAAATGGTTCTCCAGAGCACTTACAGCCTCTACAGTGGAGACAGAAAACCTAATCACATTTTAATTGAGCCACATCAGACTTTCAAATTCAACATGCATTCAAGAGACACTTACTCCAATTACAGTATAAACCCACTAGGCCCTTCTGCATAAGCAAGGAACTCAGCAMGGACAGACTGGAGGCTTTAAATGTGACCACGCACACAATGTCAACACTTCATCTGACAGCATTCCCATGGAGAGGCTCGGGGCACTGCATTTCCCACTCTGAGGTTATGCAACCCCACCAAAGCAGCTGGAATTCCCATCAGCTGCTTGTAAACACTGGTCATCTTTCCCACTGCCATGTTTTTTCACTCTTCCCTGCAGGGAGAGCCTGATGATGGTGAGATTGCCACAGGACCAGAGAGGAGATTTCCTGGAAACAAGCCTGGCCACACAATTATGTTTCATAATGAAATGGACCAAGAAAGGGCTCATGGAAGGATTTACACAGTAGCTCACCACTTGTTAAAGTAAGCACCTGTGGGTTGTTCATTGCAGAGCACTTAATTTGTTGTAAATGCAATACAATTTTAAACAACTTCATTTTAATACCACATCTCTTACAACATTACTGTACCTGTTCAATAAACCTGCACTCTGTTATGAGGTGATGCTGATCCAGGACTGCACATTCCTAACAGGATCATCCTTAGAAACTTCTGCCTGCTCCTGTCGTAGCCCACAGAAGGACATTTCTGACTCTCAGCACACAGATCACCCCACAGAGCTGAGGAATAAGGAACACTTTGGTGGGAGCAGGTTTTAAACAAGTGGGTCACTGGAAATGGAACATCTGCTTCAACACGATATAACTGAGTCTCCCWAATTCAAAATCAAACTGGACAAACCAGGAGGAAACCTGTCTGAACCAGTCCTGCTGACTCCTGGCAGTCACTGGCAGCAGCCCTCTTCCCGTGGGCTCCAGCTGTTTGCAGTGCTGCAATGGTGATCCTGAGCAGAGCCACTGACTGCTCCACAAGCTCCAACACGGAGCAGCCACAAATTCCCTTTGCATCCCCCTCACACTTTTAACACCTCAAGCAGCACCCAARGATCTTTTTTCCTTCAGGCTTAAGAGATATAAAGGCAACAGTGATAATTATTGCTTTAGCTGTATTTATTCCAAGCCTGATTGCACCCAGGGATGATTCTGCACTATTCTCCTTGTCCTATCAAAGGCTCTTCCCAGATATTTCCATGTTTAGTGCAACACAGAGAGCTCAAGATGCATTTCATGGTAACAGAAGAACCAAAATGGCCTTTTCCTGCCCCATTTCTGTGTGAGGTTGGAAAGATGTATTTGTTACAGGCTGAACCTCATGCACTTCAAGGCCAGGCTGGGCAGGGCTTGGAGCACCATGGGACAGTGGAAGGTCCCTGCCCATGGCAGGGAGTGGCACTGAGCTTTGAGGTCCTTCCAACCCAAACCCTTCTGGGATTCTGCAATTTCAAACAGCGTCAAACAGCTCAAAAGCAGAAACACTGATAATACTGCCCCTCACCTCTCTGTTGAAGGCAAAGGTGTGGGTTTGTCCAAGACTGAGTCATGCTTACAATTGGTCTGACAGTGCAGCGACCACAAACCCAATTCGGAGTCTGATAATTTTTTTATGAATTTCCCTAACACTTCTATCTCTTATTCCAGGCCTGTTTAAAAAAGCCTTTCTGAAGAGGAGAAGTGCAATCCTCCTCTTAGTGACCAATGGAACCATGTCCTGTAGGTAGCAGGTGACTTTAAGACAACCAACTTTGCCCTCAGCTTCTTGGACAGGGGTTGAGAGGGAATTTGTTTCCCTGATCATCATATGACTAAGTTTAAAGGAAATTTATCATTTGGTTCAAGCACAGCATTGCTATTTCCTCTATGTAAATGGAAACACTAAATCATACATTTTTCTCACATACCATATTTTGAAAGGTCTGCATTCTTTCATGTCTCAGGCTCAAACATTCCCACAGCTAAAGCTGAATATGAAAGTATTCAACTCTTAAAGCACTCCCATCTCCAGCAACCCAAAAGACACCCCAATTCTACTTGCAGCTTTGTTCATCCAATATAAATAACTCAGGCTGCTCACTGGAGATTTATTATCTTAATATGCTCATTTCACTGTTGGCCTTGGCAGACACATCCAGGTTTGGAGTGAAAGAYAGCAAAACTTGACAAACCTTAAATCCCAGCGTTGCAGAATTCTATTAGGTAACAGATGGAAAAGATAATTAGCTGACAACTCAACCATCACATGCTTCATTAGGAGCCTCATTCCTCTCCCAGATTTTATCTTCAGGACAATGAAGGCTATTGTTTGCCTTGAACTGGCARAAAACAAGGCGAGCTCCGAAGAAGGAGCAAGCCTGTATTCCTCTCTAAATTGGGTGCTGTGCTTGCACATGAGGGACTTCCAGCAGTAAACTGGCCTGGAATGCTGGGTTCAGGATTTTTGGTGGCAAAAAGCTCAAGAAGTTTCCTCACCAGCCTCCCTCTGCAAGGAGAAGGATTTAATCCAATCCTTGGTGGCAGGAGAAACCTGTYAAACCATCATCACCATGCAGTGCAGAATAAAGAGATTTACACATACAGATACCAACAGCAATGGTAGCTTCCTCTTTAACTCCCACATAGCCGAACCCAGAGTTTCACTGCTTCTGCTTGTGTTTGTAAAGAAATACTGAGAGATTGTGCATCTTGGTGATCTGCAGCACAGCTCTGCACTTCATGAGAAAATACTCAAGCAAATGTAAACAGATGAAATGGCTTTTAACACTGAAATGGTTGGTGAAATGTGTATCTTTTTTATATAGGTCAAACCAATTTTCCTTTGGAAACCTCTTGCAAAAAAAAAAAAATTCTAGGATTTGCAGCCTCTCTCTCCCTCCATGAGTTATTTATTGGTAGTTCAAACACTCTCCAGCTGTCAGACTCCAGCTCCTCAGCCCCTGACATGTCTCTAGCTCCTGTATAATTTTTGTGATAGTCTACATGACCAGCCATATTTACAGTCCATTTCTAAACAGCTCATGATTAATAATTGCATCTTTTGAAAGCATTGTGCACTGATTTATTCATCTAACAGAGATGACTGAAGCAGAGGAACCCAATTAAAGCACACAATACCATATATCTATATCTATATAAATATATCTGGCAAGATACAGGAACTTTTAAAGATAAAATTCCACGCACAGTGTTCTTCCTTTTCTGTATTAAGGCACCAAATTTATAAAAATATGAAGGAGTGGTGTGTTTTCCAATTGTAACTTTACAATGAACACTGAAATGCAGTCAATGCTGCTTATCAGAAATTTCACAGGTGAGCCTGAGAGCCAGCAGGCTCTACTGCAAACATTCAGCTCCCTGAAAAGACACTGATTTACAAAAAGCCTCTAAAAAATGCTGCAGCCTTATCAGAAGCTCAGTTACCAGTTRACACCTCTAATACTGAAATACTTGGATTAGGACTTACAAGGTAGGTAATGAAACAGAACTTGGGAGTTAGAAAGTGACTTTAACCCTTATAATGACATCTTAAAAGTATTTGGACACAAAACTTGCAACCTCTCTTCAAGGAGTCACCACTGAACTCTCAGAGAAGCTGTTGACAAGCCTTGTACTACTCACCTTTGAGACTCACTGTAGTTTCARACACATTTTAAATATGAGAAATACATCTTCTTGTCTTTTCAATAAACTGCTCCAGTCCAACTTTTTGACAGCTAAGATCCATGTGAAGTGACAAGAAGTCAGTCAGCATTGTTCAACATGATTTTAATCTCCACTGAGGGGAAATTATAGAAACATGTTAACACAGACAGCAAATGTTTGGGGAAAGATCATATGGTRCTATGATGGGGGTTTAGTTCATAGAAATGTAATCTAGAATTTTATAAAAATTATATGAAAGAATAACAACATCTTTCAGTAATGTCAGACAGTATAGAAAAAATAAATCTCAACATTAGTCATACTCTGATGGTCCTTCTAGTAAGAATTTTAAAAGTGCTCTTTAATCCCAGTGTAGCAACTCAAGCTTAGTGCAATAGGTCAGATCTGGTTTAAAGCAGGTATTTATAGCAGTTGTGCAATTCCTACAATGGACAAACTCCATGATCTAAACATGAACACTAAATGAGGTAAGTATTAGAATTAGCATTAAACATTCCTTACATAGCTTACACAACAACTCTACTACAAGGAAAATCCTGGTGCCCCCTCACAGGACAGCTCCAACCTAAACACAACATAAAACCTGCAGTACAAACCAGTGAAAGTTATAAAAGCTCTTGCAAAATATACAGTTTAGTAGTACATTTACAACCCACTGGTACAAACAGTACCTAATGCAAAATATTCCAACCTGAACAAAGCCAAACTTCCCAGGTAGTGCAACTGAATTTCCTTTGAATACATTATTTTGTTCCCAAATCCTCCTAAAAGCTCCATATAATACATACATTATCTCAATGTAGGAATGTCACTGCATTCCTCAATGAACAAGAAAAATGAAGGATTTGCTTACCAACTATGACTGCAACTAGAAGTACCATTGATCTCTGAGCAAGTGAAAAACACAGTGCTAGTTGGGGAAACATAATTTAAATCTACTCCTCACTGGTTTATATATGGCAAGCTGGCAATAATAAGACAGCCTATATTTGTACATATTTTTTTTGCAGGGTTGCTGAGAACTGTCAGATCAGCTTTCACTGGACTGTAGTTTCTCTGTCTGAGTTACAGTGCATGGGAACTACTGCCTGTCACATGCAGAGCTCATTTGGAACACCAGACTGGTAACGGTGAGCCCTTATGGCTCATTTGCRTATGGAGCCAAAGGTGTTTCATATTCTATTTCACAAGGTGTTTATGAGCAAGAYTTAAGTCACTATCAACAACAGGAATAAAGTGAATTTACAAACATTCCTTCTAACTGTCTATGGCTTCAAAGCCATAACAAACTGCCCTGGCTTTTACAGTATTGCACTTCCCTTTAGTGTTAAACTGACAGCTGAAGTCTGCACAGAACTCGTTTYATAACAGTATTTCAATTTAAAAAGCAATAAATAAAATGCATTATTTAAAAAACCCCACAAAACAGTAGCTTTAGTTTAGTCCATATTCCTCCCACCTCAGACCATGCTGCACCATCTGAAACAGGTCTGGGACAGTCTTTGGATACCAACTGCATAGTTCTTCCATCGTAACAGACCCACCCCCCCCCACCCCACTACTTTAATCAGAGAAGCAAATTAAGCTTTCTACAGCARTATTAGACACAAAGACAGTACCCTTGAGTGCATATCTCAATTAGTTTAAAAGGATGTGTTGCCTTAGCTCAAGATAAATTCAGCAGTTAGACAGAGTTACTCTGTGTTGCCTCTGGGTTATGTGACCAACATTCAGTGACCTGTCACTGCAGTGACAAGTTGCTGAAGTCCTTGGCAGAGTCTCTGACCATCTGATCCGGGCTGGGACTCCCMAGAGCACAGGCTGGCTGCTGCCTGCCCAGGAGCCCCAGGCCGTGCAGGTTGAGGATGGAGTCGGCGATGATGCGCGCCGTCCTCTTCTGGTACCCCCCGGATGTCACCATCAGCACGGGCACCCCGCGGCTCCTGGCAGCCCTGAACACCACCTCGTCCCTCTTCACAATGCCCTGCAAGGTCACCACAGGGAGAAGTAAGTGATAGCAACACGATACTTCGGTTCTAACCTGTGGTTTATGGATTTAGAGTATTGGATGCTTGCTAAGTGTTTAAGCCTTACAGTTTACAGTTACAATTAAAAATTCAGTCCTGTTAGCTGGTTTGCATGCCTAATCATTAAAAAAAAAACCAATCATACCACCCCCCAAAACCCCCAGCAAATCAAATATCCTTGGCTTGTTTTGGAGGACACAGCAGATAAAAGTTTTTAGTACAAATTCCTACAAGAATTCCGACTCAAAGGCCATAAAGCCTAAACTGATTGCAAATTTTACACCTATTTCCCAGGTGAGGAATTGAGACTAGGAAAGACTCTCTGAATTTACAATGCTTTAGTTTGTCCTCAACTTGCACAGCACCGTCTGTCAAAAGTTTAGTAACTTGATCAAAATTTCACAATCTTACAGAAAAGCCCAAAATTCAAATCAAGTTTTACACATTCACAATCACTGGCTGAATCTTAAGTCCCAGTTTCTGCAATAAGAGCCTGTGGTTAATGCTACAAGAATCTRTGGCTGAAGGGGAAGTTGCAGAATGTACGCAATGGTAAATCCATAAAAAGAAAAAATATTCTTTGTATTCTTACTAAGAGAAGGGTATGGAATTGAAAAATAGCAAAGACTGCTGACCAAGAGGTTGTGGACTGTCATTGAACCCAGGCAGGAGCAGAGTGTGAGTCTTCTGGGTTTGAAATAAGCACATGAGAGTGAAAAATACTTCAAGAATGAGTAAGAACAGAATTAAAAATCTACTTTTGTAAAAGCAGAGTTCCAGATACATGCAATTCATTAGAACTCCTCAAAAAAAAAAAAAAAGGCAAAACACTTGCAACACAACTGACAACAGCTTACAATGGACAGCTCAAAACTTAAATAACTGCAAAGCTGGTGAAGGGAAAAAGGCATCACAATGCAATCAAATACMAATACAAAAAATCCAAGAAGCAGCAGCAGAAGTGTTTCAAAATGAACATGCACTGCCCAGGCTGCTTACAGGAAGAGTGGAAGAACATCAGGAAATAACACCCTGCCATTAATTAGACCACAAACAGATGGCAAAGGAAAAGAATAAAACACAAATGTAGCAGAAAAAAGTATCTTGTAAAACCATCCAAGAATATTGTTCACTGAACAGTCTGACACAGCCCTGGGAAAGAACCAGGAATAACAAATGAACAGTAAGACAAAGCAAACTGAAGAATTCTATTAGAAACAGATCCTTAAAGGAAGCAACAGAATTACAGAAGGAGCTGCAGGGCCCTGGGGACCCAGCAGAGGATGCATCACTGTTATCCCACACCAGAACTGGAAGCAGCCCCTGCTCTCAGGAGCCTCACTGCTCCAGCAGCTCCAGGGAGAGTCTGCAGGAGCTGTGGGGAAAACATGGGCTTATTCCCACATTTCTGTGGAAAACAACAGCCTGGCACAGCTCCCACTTCCAAACAAAGGGAAGAGGGACTCAGCTGATGCACCACAGGCTTTTTTACAGCCTCATGAACCAGGAAACCATCACTCAGAGCACTCTGAGAGCCCCATTCTGGGCACATCTAACACTGCAAGCAGGAGCTTAAAATACAAATGACATCTTCAGGAGCAGAAGTGGAGGCTGCACTAAGGACCTTTGAAGAGAGGGACTGTGCAGGCACAATGCCTTCCCAGCACTGGGATTTCAAGCCTGCACACCAGAGACAAGAACTCTGCCCTCAGAGCAGACACTAAAGGCTGGAGCTCCCTCCAGCTGTGCAGAGAATTCCTTTCACCCCTCCCTGTGACCAGGGAAGCTGCTTCACCTTTCTTCCCCCATCCTCACATTGTGTCTGCACAGAAGCCAGAAAGCTACAGCAACTCCTTTTTCTTGGCAGTGAACACTGCTCCTAATCAAAGTGCAGAAATTTGGGGTTTTTTTTAGAGGCAAATCCAAAGTATCTCCCTATGACCAAGCTGTCACTTCCCTTGGTTGCCATTGCTCTCCAGAGRGCTCTGCTTCACCAAACCCCACCTCACACCTCAGGCCATCTCCTCTCCAAGGTCCCAGCCAAGTCCAAGCCCCTCAGCTCTTCCTTCGYGCAAGAGAACGGAACAGAATTAAAACTGAACAGACCAAGTGGTGGCTCAGAGAGGGGAATCTGAGAGCCCACAGATGAAAACAAGCACTTTTCTGTATTGATCTGGTGGTCATAAAAGAGACCTAAACGTGAAACAGGAGAGAGATAGCACAGAGGAACTGTCAAGAGACGGAACCACAAAAACCCATGAAGGAAACAAGAGGACTGTAAATTTTTGCTTATTTTAAGAAAAGCAGAAAGGTGAAGACTTCTATGAAACTTTACAGAATAAACCAAAATTTGAGTCTGGTAGCAAACTGGGGAAAGTAAATGGTATCTAAAGAAAAAGATGGTATCTGAAGAAAAAGATCAAGAAAAGGAAAGTAACTGTTCATTTGCTGASAATACACAGCCAGGCTGCACAAAGTTGTTATAACCATGAGGGTAGTTTAAAACAGCTGGGAGTGCTACAAAAGAAATTAAGTGTAAGATACACACTGGGGGCAGGTGACAAAAGAAATACATTGCAAAATGGGTCATGTAAGGGAAAAAAGAACCAAAGAAAGAACAAACCAAGCAGGGAAAATAGAAGTCAGGTGAAGTGTGAAAATATATGTATCTCTCTGGCTACTGTTTGGGTGCTGGCAATCAGTGTATTTTAGAGAGAAGATGAATGGTACTGGAACAGGCACCAGAAGAACAAAAATATTCAGAGTCAGGAGAGGGAAGAAGGAAGAGAAGGGTGAAGGGCAAGGGGGATGGATGTGTGTCTGTGCTGGGGCAGTGCTGCTGCAGGCTCACACACCTGGGGGGAAATGGCCAGGCCTCCCAGGGGATCCCCATCCAGAATGTCAGTGCCAGCATTGTAAACAACGATGTCAGGCTTGAATTCATTCAGGGCTCCCTCCACGTGGGTCTGCACCTTCTGCAGGTACTCGGTGTCCTCTGTGCCCCACTCCAGTTCCACCTTGCGTTTTATGGCACCTGAGGGACAGCAAAGCAAGCACTGCTCAGTAAACAAAGCATTGCTTTGAAAGAAAATGCACAATTTAGGTAAGCAGGCAAAAAAAATTACATTTCTGGAAGCTCTCTCAATACACTGCATTTTCACAGAAACATGAATTAAAGAGAACTATTCAACTGCTTGTTTTCTCAGCAAATGTAAAGCACAATGACCTTGAAAAAATTCCATTGAAGAGAGAAAATTAGATGCAGGACGAAAAAATATAATCTGAGATGCAAATGGAAAATGTTATTGAAAAGCAGCTGATCTGCAAGTCCAGTTACCAATCAGCAGAGAAATCATAAAGAAAATTATTAACTTAAAAGTAACTTAAATAAAGYGTAAGGCAAAGGAAACACTGAACTGCTACTGCAGAGGAAACAGCTGGGGGAAAAACAAGATAAATATCACTGAGAAATTATGAAGATGTTTTATTTTTATCACAACACTCAAAACTTCACAGCAAGGGATCATGAATTCATGTGAACTGCTTTATGAATGTATAACAAGATTCAGCTTTGCCCCAAGCATTTTCAATCAAATGTTCTTACCCTGTAATCCTACCAGAAGAGCAAATGTCAATTCTTAATTCAAATCAAATTATTTCTAATGCTTCTAATAAAGCAATAGAAGTAGAAAATGAAGGCTGAGAAGGTAAAGGAAAGAAACCCAAGGTTATGCAGCTGAATTTTGGGTGCTTTTATGGAGGGATGTGTGACTGAATTAATCAAARCCATGCCAGAGGTGTTGCAAGGCATGACTTCTTCCTCACACTAAATGATGTGGAGTCTCACATCTTAAATATGGATTCAGCCCCCACCAAGTGTGCAAGAATGCCCTCAACACAGAATGACAACTCCTCCTGTGATTGCTGCCTTCTGTTCTGCTTTTCATCTTTGTTCAGCATCAGTGAAGCTTTTCTTTTTCATCCTGTTACTTTATATTGCATCAACATTAGTTTCAARGATTTTTGCTTCTTTATGGTTTCTCAGAGTTTCAGCCTTTCCTGCTTACTCTTCAGTGAACCAGTGCTATTCCTCATCCCTCCTTCTCCTCCTAAGCCTGTGTAATTCCATGCTGCTTTGCCAGGGACTCAATAYGCTTATGGCTTAACATTGGCAAGGTGAGCTGCTCCCTTTTCTCCCCTCCCTACTGAAGCCCATGGGGCAAAAAATGTGTTGAAGAGGTTCCTGCAACAAAACCTGGAAGAAACAGGCAGGAAGTCCAAGGAGACAGTGATCACCTGGAGTTTACCCTAAGGATTCAAGATCTCGTGTTCAAGCCTCTGCCCCTCTGCAGGGAGATTCCCCCTGTGATCCCATCTCTGCCTGGTCACCTACTGGAAAGGGYTTAGGGGACTTAGCCACAAAAATCCTATTTAGACATTCTTATGCAAAGTGCAAGGAGCTACATATTCACTGGCTCTGGCCCAGCCCTGTGCACCTCATCCTTCACTGCAGAAAAGGAATGCTGGAATTCAGTGTGGTACTGCAGCTCAGTGCTTCAGACTTGCTAACAAGGACTGACTCTGTTTTGGTCTTAATCCATCTGTTCAAATATTGCCATGTGACATATGAATAAAAGGATGCTTTTCTTGGGGGAAAACCCCCCACATTTGCTTGCCATTTGTCTGCCTCCAGACATGGTGTGCTTTAAATGGTCATTTTTTAGTTTAAAACCTTGAAGTACTACAATTCTTAGTATCTTTACTAGTCAAAAGACAGCAGTGAAATGCACTGCACCTAACTCTTGTCAAGAATCCAAATGAAGTAGATTTTTCAGAACAACAGCATCACTGAAGGAATCCAACAGCAGAACTCCCCCAGCAACCCCTGACTCAGTGAACAAATTGAGCTTGCAGTAAATGACAGTGTAACAGAATCAAAGAGCAAATAAACGTGGGGCTTTTGCATTCCAATGTAACCATTATCAAAGCCCCACTAATTAATTGTGGCAGGCCACAAGACACAACAGACACAACACAGCAGGGATAAACAAACCACAACCAAACCAAATCAAGCCCAGCTCTTAACGTGGGGATGAGAGGGAAAGGGGAAGTCCCATCCCTGCAGGGATTTAACAGCATGGATGTGGCATTTAGGGACACTGGTCACTGGTGGCAGTGCTGGAGGAACGGTTGGACTCAACCTCAGAGGGACTTTCCAACTTTAAATTCTATGGTTCTGTTCCAGGACTTGCTTTGCTTCCCACCTTGTGGCACATTCAGATGCAGATTGTTTCCTTCATGCTTATCTAACAAATTCTGCTGGCAAGGCAACACCTGAATATGTTATAACTCCACTCTCAAAAGAACATGAAACCTTTTYACTCACTATCAGCTAATCCTCTCATAAATGTAATATAAGGGAAAGATGAAGTTCTAACAACTCTCTTCAAATCAAAGGATTATTCAKCTTGCTGCTCCAAGCTCTGGAATGGATTGCCAATAACATCCACTGACACCTCCCCACACCCTGCACTCCAAAATGTCATTCCTGAAGTGAGGGAAAACACTACAGCATGAACACTATTGTGGTACATCACAGTGAGCAGTGAAAATGATGTGAAATTAAAAATAATTAAAAAAAAAGAAATCTAGATAACAGTGTTGCAAGGAACTTTGCAGTAAATAAGTTAGGTAACAACACAGTAGGTCTGGAACATTTGGGAAGATGAATTTCAGTTATACTCACGTTTAGCAAAACCATCCCCTGGGTAAATATATCTATTGTATGCATCCATAATATAAACACGAGGATCATCCATAAAGTCTCTCTCATGGCCATTTCCCTGAAGGAAATTTACAAATTTACAAAATTAGCTATTCCTAGCATGGCAACACGGAATTAAATACACTGTGAATTCTAGAGTAATTAACACCACAGAGGTTCTAMTATTCATAACTCCTGTGTCATTCTCTTATTTATAGTCCAGGAGATTATTTTGAGGTGTGCAGTTTTGGGGGRCTTGATGGGATCAGTCTGAAGACTGCAGGTATTACCACAAATAAAATCCTTGTCTCTCTGAAGGTAATTTGCATGGATCTCATAACACATGTAAAAAAAAGCAAAAATCAGAAGCTAATTGTCCTCAAGAGCATAACAAAAGCAACTGTGACCACCAAACAGATCTATCATCTTCCAAATGTGCAAGAAAAAGTCACTTTCAACTGCTGCAGGAATACTGAGTATTCTTATGTAAGAATTAATGAATAAATAAAGCAGACTACAGCTCTCCTGATAACTCAAGCCTTAGTGAGGTAAGTATTCCCTGGAAAAATTACAAACAATAACAACCCAACAGTTTAACACCAGGAATTCCCTACAAAAAATTGTACTGGATGTGAAGAGGGATGCTTGAGAGAAAACTCAAGTTTGGAATAGTTTCCCCTCCCCATTTCTGAATTTAAATAGTATTCTTTTGTCTCTCACTTATTTTCACTAATATATAAATCATTTTACCACAGCAATCACTAAGATAATTTTATTTAAAGCAGGGTATCATAAAGGACCACAGCCCCTCTCCCTAGAATTTCMCTTAAAGTACAGAAACAGACATTTCCATAGATACAGCTGCTGTAATTCAGTTTTTATGCTGACAAATGGCAACTCCATTTATTTCTTCAGCATCTTTGGTCCACAAATAAACAGTTCATGCACACAAGCCTAGGAATATGAAAGCCTCTGGGGGAACCATTTCCTTATGAGAGGTGAAACTCAGCACTGCACTAAGAATTGGAACAGTCACAAGATGAGAGTATCTGCATCCTTAAACAGGATCTGCTGAGCTACTCCAGATACCTCTCTTATACACATCTAGATGTGTATAAGAGACAGAATTGGAACAGTCACAAGATGAGAGTATCTGCATCCTTAAACAGGATCTGCTGAGCTACTCCAGATACCTCTCATTCCCCAAAGAAAGGAAACAACAGGTGTTTTATTGTGCACACTGAGACTACCAGCACATCTGAAAACCAAAATACATTTCAGGAGTTCTTCAAAACCAAACCATCCCCACGTARCACAAAACAAATCCACAGCCTGACAGAGAGGCTGAAGAGAACCATGAACTCCAAACATCCTTCTGCTGCACCATCTGTGTCCTGCTATCATGGTGATTTTAGGACACATACGAGAAATGAGACAAGATWAAAAACTTGCAGCCATTAGGCTTCCTCAGTGCCACAGAACTGTGTAAAAATGGTTTCTTTAGACGTAATAAATCACCTGAAATGCCTCACGTTGGACATCACTTTGGTGCATTAACTGCCTTTCTAAAATACCATCTCTGGCCTCTCAGGATTTATTTTGCAAATCCCACCAAAGCTGAGATTTGATCTCAGTACCACAGTAAACCACTCCACCAGGTGAAGAGGGATGGATCCTTTACTTCATTAGCTTGAAGCTAGGCTTAAAATTAAACCACGGAAGGTCAAACCCCTGCCCTGCAGAGGCTGCTGCAGTGACCAGGGGCTGGGAACCAGCCGGGATTGTGTCTGGAGAGATCCCTGTTTCTCACGGGAGGGCAACGCAGCAAGGCTTTTCCTGCAGCCACATGATGGAGCTGCAACTCAGGTTAATTYTATTAAACTGGCTTAAGAGCCTTTTGGGCCATAAAATAACTGAAGAATCAACTCTTCACAGTTTTTCATCATCTCTGATTAACTTTGTATTCTGCGATTTTATGTTTGTATTAAAAAAAGGTATTTATCACACACTTTCATTTTAAGCAAAACATCCACAGCACTGAATACAGGTAAACTACTCACCTGATGGGCATCCAGATCAATAATTGTGGCTCTAGACACTCCTTGTACTCTCTCAAATAAGAACTGGATATATAAGCAAGGAAAAACATGGAAAAATTTATGAAGTTAGGTGACAGATTGAACTGGAAGCCCTAAGATTGCACAGTGCATGACTGTTGGAATTTGAATGTAGGGCACATCTATTTGTTTCAGTCACCAAATAAACTGAGACATGATTCTCATGCATTTAATGTAAACATCTCATTATTTGACATAAAAAGGTAATTTTTGTTAAAATAAAAACCCTATACATTTCCACCAGATAAAAGGAAGAGGCCAGGCCCACTGAGGGATCACAGGCTGATGGTGACAGCAYCCAACWGAAACAGCCTAAAATTCAGTGCTCAGGAAAAGCTGCTGTAAGGACTGCGTGCCTTAGAGCCACTTTTAGTGACAGAATTAATTTCTTATTCTGTCTGGAAAGAAAAAAATGGCTTTTACTTCTTTGARTCTTAACTTTGCTGCTAAGTAACCATCTTTAATATAGACATAGTAAAACCCAAAGATTTTGTACAAACTGTCACCCACTATAATTTCTCAATCTCTATTTTAATGGTAGGTGAAAAAAGAACACAGTGGTTACTTTTCTGCAAATTGCCATGTACAGAAATTAGGATGTTATGTCACATGGTGTGCTGCAATCATTAGAGCTCTTTAGTGTTTGATTATTACTGATACTTTATAAATATTCTAGTATACAAATATACCTTAATATAGCTCATTTGATAAAAATAAGCCCTAATTGCAGAAGGCTCTTACTTCAGCCATTCAACAGCTAAATACCAAATGCATTCATTCCCATTTGGTGACTATTTTGGAGTCATTCACATTTTTATTCATGAATCTGAACCAGTCTGAGCCCTGTACGGTGCAGTTTGATTCAGAAAGGGGATTTTTGTCTCTGCATTTGTCTTGACTGTCACCACTGAAATCAATGTGGAATGCTCAGGTTCACCTGCAAGGCCAGGAGAATTATCACTGAAGATATCAGAAATCCATCTGGTTTGATTTGGAGTGGTTTTTGCAAGACAACATTATCAATGCAATTACAGTGATGCCTATTTACACTGATAATTCTGACCCCTGCAACTCTTCCCTTCCACTTTACAACTCTCCATATCCCCATTCCTGCCCATCTGGAAATAGCTTCATTTTCTCCTATTAAGATGTAAATTAGTTCTTAGGGATTCACATGGATTTCTCCTCCATTTGCAGAAACAGCACAAGGCAGTGGTTTAAGAGCAGTTCTTACCTTGATGGCCAGTGTGATGTCAGCATATGCACAAAATCCTCCCCCTTTGTCACTGGAGCAGTGATGGAAACCACCCCCTGAACAGAAAAGTTGAAGGGATGAAAAGCTACAAACTAAACAAATGCCAGACACTAAAAACATTGATGGGCTGTGCAAAGAGATGTAAATGAAAACATTCAGATGCTCTTAATACACTCTTTAGGGTATCACCGAATTTGTACTCACCCACGTTGATGGCCCAGCCTCTATCCACAGCAAGCTTTCCTGCCTTCAAAACAAAAATACAGTTGGAATTCCATAAACAGGCCCGTGGAATTTTCAGATCTTTTGCCACTGTACCAGATCCCCAAGTACAACCCTTAACAAAAATACCCTCAGCATAAGGAGCTGAAAGAGTATTTGCTATTCATCTGTATTTCCTTCTCTAGCAGCTGGAAAAGGGAAAGAGCAGTGCTGGGGAAAGTAAAATATGACAAAGAAGCTCCTGATGTCCTTCCTGTTCATGCACTGATAGAGGAATGTAAGCTCAAAATCCTGGAACACAGACATAAAAAAGCACAGTTCCAGCTGGGGATGGGACCAGACAAGCGCTCCAGTGTGAAGTGTCCTGGTACTTCTTTACTTTTTATAGGACAGAACATGCAGGGTATAGATTCTTATTGCTCTTTTCCCCTCCAGTACACGAAAACTGTGCCTGTATCTCTCCTTTGAACTCAAGTGACATTCAGGGAGGGGAAAGTATTGACAGAAAAGAGATACACAAGGCTTAAATGATGGAATTTTAACTGAAAATCCTGATTATTTTGGCCAGGAAAAGTCATACAAGCATTTAAGTGCAGCATTGCTTAACTGGTCTGTTAAAAGTAATATTACTTTAAGATATTCCTAGTTACAAGTGAAAGAAAAAATGGGGAGAGAAAACATTTAAAAATTGATTATTTTTTGTCTGYAGTCATGGAAAGAAAAAATTACACATCATATCCAAAATGAAGTTTGGACAGTTACAAAATCTTTATAACCAATATTTACATTTGAGCGGTTTTAATTCAGTACTAGGACAACTATTGGCATGGTAAACATGATCCTGCTATGATCATGCCAACTTACACAAATTAGATCTTGGGGAAAGATTGCAGTTTCTGAACTATAAAACCCATTAAGTCCCAGGGAGAACACATTATCTGCAATTTATCACACTTCCTAGGGATTCCTTACCAAAACCCAATCTTCCCATATTGCTAAAATATCATTAAAAAGTAGAGAAACTCAACAGGAATTTTTGTAATAAACAGGCCCATCAGGAATAGCAGAAAATTGCACTTCTGACTTGTACCGTACAAATTTTATTGTCTGATGAACAAAAATTGCTTTTAAAGTACATTCCTCTTTCCCCATAATGAAAAAAAATAAAGAAAAAAGGTAAAAATAACAGCACATGGCCTCAAGATGAATCCCAAAGTGCCCAGGAGTGGCATCTGTGTTTCAGAAGCCATGAGAACAACCAGACCATTGGTAGATGCCTCCTCTACCTGAGCACATTTCTAACAGGTGAACACACACCTGGGAGTTAAAGATAGCACAAGCACAGTGAAAAACATAAGCAAAGCAGAGAAAAGTATTGCCTAGCTGGAACCAAGCAGAAAGAGGCTTCACACACACTGAGCTCCTGTCAAGAATATCCAAGGCAAAGCATCAGGAAAATCTAAACTCTTCCCAAGTTCCTCTCYCAGACCACTGCCTTCATTCCTGTGACAATCTTGCAGTGACAGCATGGYTGTAATGAGAGGAAGCTCTGCAGGTCCCTGCTCAGCAGGACTTGCTCTGAGTGACAACCAAATATTTTTAAGCACCTTGAACTACGTGGAATTCTTTCTCCCTCCTCCTCCCCATCTCTGCTTTTGCCAGTTCATGCCTACTGGAGGAGGCAGCACTTTTGTTACCTGGCCTATCACCATAATCCCATACATCTAAAGACTTATCCAGAGCCCAGCAGGTTCTTCCAGAATTCAAATCCTTAAAAAGTCCTTTAAAAAAGTTGGTTTAACTTTTGTATTTCCCAGCCTAACTCACCTTAGACATCTGGGAGCTGCAATAAACCCTGTTCCTTTATCTGGCATGGCAGCACTGTCCAAGGCTGACAATCTCAGTTACAGAATCACCACAACTCCCAGATTTACAGTGTTTGATGAACAAATTTAAACATGATAAAAGTGCATCAAGAGCACCTTACCATTATTGTTCCTCCTGTCTGGGTTCGTAGAGGTTTCAGAACTTTTCTCTGAACAATGAAATTGGGAAGAAAGGCAACTGGTGGAATTTCTGTGATTGTAGCCACAACAAATGACCACTGCAAAGGGGAAAAAGAGAGTTCCAATTAATGTATTGTGGTTGGATGGTGACACTTAGCTCTCTCATTAGCTGTTATTTACTGAAAAGGTGCTCACAGGTCCTTAGGAAGAGTTKTATTATTTTTAGATGGAAGTGATCACACAAGTTCTTATTAGTGACCTCTAAATAGGTTCATYCTCAAGTTTTTAACTATGAGAATAACCACTTTCCAGATTTTAGTATCAAAATGTATCAAATCAGCAGTTTTTCAAGAAGGCAGTATTTCAGAAAATATAATATCCTTCAAAYTGGGAGGAAGAATTGTAAAATGCCCTTCAGCTACACTTGATATATTGTTCAAACCTAAAATATCTATTCCTGTGTGGAATCAAAAGGATATACCAAGGAGAAAGCAAACACAAACAAACAGACAACTGAACTAAGAAGTTCAAACACTTAAGTGAACACACAGTACAAACTTTAGCATAGAGAACTGATTTAAATTTATTTAGCATATTAAACACTTCTGGAAAATGTTTCAAGGAAACAATTTGTTCAAAAGTCTTCAAGGTTAGACCACAAAATATTTGCAATATGCAAATGCTTTTTTTTTGCAAACACATTGATTACTTCAAAGAACTTCCACTAACACTGCTACTAGTGATAACACTGCTAAATATATTTCAAAGCCTAAGTCACAAGTGAGAATATACCTGTCCAACCAGTACTGACACACTGAGGGACTGAGGATTAGGACTTGCCACCACGTACAAAGAGTCTGAGCAGATCCTATTTTCTGCAGCATTAGGAACTGTAAGGAGACTGAGGGCATTGGCTGCCCCATTCCTGAGCTCTTCACAGCTGGCAGCATGCACAGGTGGGCARTTTGAACCAAAGGCAATCACATCCCCATCTCAGGGTCCTCTGATGCTCAAAATAACTTTCCAATTAGCAATATTTCAATTACCAGGTACTACTGGGTGGGTGAAGGGGTGGCATTGTTCATGCAGTGCCTAAGTCCTAACTATATTTTACCAACAGTTAATTTCAAAATCTCTCTACTTTTATATTTGCAAGACATTATTCTGTTACCATCTTATCAGCTGTCCATCACAAGGTGCTTTAATTATTTTTTAGCACAGTCAATCTTGATAAAGCCCCTTTGCAAGACATTTTAGCTTTTGAACAAACACATTATTAAAAACTATGTTCAATCCTGTTGTTCTAAAATGGAAATGAAAAGGTCACATTTGGATAAAAAATAAATTTTACCTCAAATGTGAATGATAATCACACAAAGTTTTAACAAAGCTTAAATTAAGATTAGTGTCATCAGAGAGAAGTGGGAGCAACCATGACTCAAAGCAGCAATTATGCAGGTGCAGGTTTTTAGGTGGAGGTGGGAAGGCCAGGTGTGGTGGGAGTTTTGGCTCCCAGGCTCGCTGGTCACAGCTGGGGCCATTCCTGTTGCTGCCCACACCTGGGCCTGAACTGGGATTAGTGATTCCCAGCAGAGGGGGGAGTCACCAACTGGGAGCAAAGTCTGGGGGTTCAAGAAGGCAGCTASAGGTGAAGGAAAATGCTTCTCCACTTAGGAACTGAAAATCTGTGGAATGTTTTATGCTTTTTTCTTCAGTGTGCTGGTTTTGTTTTCCAGCATTCACCACAACAAATTCCCAGACCAGCTTTATCCTCAGCATTTGCATTTCAGTGTTTGCTCACGTTTGTTACCATAGAACTTCTCATGAAAAAAAAGGGAAAAGCACAGTCAGAAACTGGCTCTAACCTCATTGCCTACCTCCTTCCCAAAGGCCAGAATGCTGACACGCAAGAAATTCACTATTTTACATAACACTAGAAGACAGCAAGTGGAAAAGTACTGCAAGCAAACTACCCACAGCCCAGTCACTACCTTGGAGATCTAAATTCTTCAGAGGAATAACCGAGGGGGAATTGCCTCAGTTCAAAAGGCCAGACTTTGTTGTGAGGACTCAACAGGGAAACAGGGAGACCCTTCCTGCTAACACAGACCTAATTTCCAGCAGCAGAAGYACCTTGTGCACACCTTTTTGTTTCTCTTCTGCCAGTGCTCAGCTGGCCTTTCAGCTGCTGCTCAGACACCAATCACCACCTACTCTTGCAAGTGTAGGCAATTTCCTACCAAATTCATGTTCAGATTTTAAATGAACACTGAAGTGATCCATTATTTTAGGAGACCTGGGCATTCTGAAAAAGGCAAGCAACTTTGTAGTCTTTCCAGCTGATCTAATATAAAACTATACCATTTACACCTATTTGTCTGGATTTAAAAGAAAAATAGCACAGTAGATTTTGGATAAGGCAATAAAGAGCTTTCACAGGGCTTTTTCAAGTCTAGGACATTATTTTGCTTTTGCAACTAAGCACTTTTATCTTTGTTGCTTGGCAGGAATCTGCTGGTGCAACCACTGCAACACCTTCCAGTTCCTACACTTGCAGGAAATATTCTCTCAAGAATAGGGGGAGAGGAGACACCCAGTTAATCCCATCTGGATACACACAACAGTGCTGGTCTTGGCCACAAGACACAAGTGAAATCATCCCATAGGTACTAAAAATATTATTATGGCATTCCAATCTGAGCTATGCACATTAAACCCTGCTTCAAAGAAGTGATTCAGGAAAAAGAGGTGGGTGGTCCTATGGAATTAAAAGTTCAATATCCAGAATAACTGCAATAATATCAAATCTAATGATGCATGAAATTGCATGTAACTTCATAGCACAGAATGAAGCAGCGTAAGAGAACTCAGGAAAGCAGTTAAGAGTGAAAAAGTTCACACAAATAACAGATCATTTATACAGAAAAATAAAACATTCCAGAAATAGCAATCTGAGGACTCTCCCACTGTGCAAGGGCATGAGTGACTCAAAATAACAACTTCTGAATTATGAAATGGAAGATTTCTTTTTTTTTAACAAATCCATTTTCTGCCCTCCAAGCAGAGTTGCCAAGTAAAAGCAATGTCACCTGCACTCATCTATTACCCAATTCCACCCACAGATGACTGGGTAGATTCAGAACCAGAAATCTCACATGTTTATGCTTTAGAGTTACACTGAAGTTAAACAAACTCATGTTTCCTTTAGAAATACACAAGGAATGTTCTTCATGCCCCCTGCGGTCCTGTGTGAGCTGGCTCTGGAAACCTTCACAACAGATAATGTGCTTGGTTATGCCCTTACATTGATCCTCCAACTCTCTCCATATTCCACTGAGACAGGCAGTGTCTGACTATGAAATGAGTACTTTCCCCCAACAGACTGGCCACAGAACCCCTACACACATGCTCTGTCAAGATCACATAACCCCAAACCCCAAAAAGCAATCCCTGCATTAGAAACCATCCAACAAAGTACCCCCATGTTAGTGGTTTCTATTGTATTTTCAATTGCAGAACTGTATTTTATCAGAGTACAACAAACTTACACTGCTCAACACTAAAAGCCTGGCACTAACAAGAATATTACTGACATCTCAGACATTCTAATTTTGCCTATGTTTAATTTCCCTGAAATATCCTTCCAGATCACCTATTTCATATGGTAGACTCTCTTTCCCCTCTTTTACCCCTCTGTATGTGAACTGCCCAATATTTCTGTGGTTTTCTTTCAGTAATCTCAGTAACAATGTGTGATCCACAGATACCATTCTATACCTGTAAGGCTGATTTAAAACTACTGTACAAGACATCCACTGCCTTTGACACCCACTCTGGACAGTTTGCTGGAAAAACAAATGAGCAGGTACAGCACCTTTAATTTATTAAGGTAGCGCCTGGTGTGAACAACCAAGAGATCTTCATCAGTCGCCTCCCGTGCCTGCACAATCAAGTCATCTGCAATTAGTTTTTCTTCTGCAACAGGAGAGAAATAAAAATTGGCATTGTACAGCACTGCTCAGCTCCCCATGACCCCCTCCAAACACTCTGCTCTGACCTTGGTGTGGTAACTCCCTCTGCTGTGTTTATTGCTGGAATGACTTTAGGTTGCTCAGAGTTTGCAAGTTTTCCAAATACACCCCTCTGTCACAGGCAAGCTGTTCAGGTAGTGTGTGTTTGAGAAATATTGTGTACAGGAAGTTTTCAGAGTGTGCTAAGATCATGGGGAGTTGAACTGAAAGGACAGACAGGTAATGACAGAGGATGAACACACACTGGAATCACAGAACTCCTCACAGTTTAGGGCTTGGTGTACTGGGGATATCTTGGTGCTTGTACCATCAAAGAGCCACCATTATTTTACAAGCTTTAAGAAATCCCACAGTTTATATACTAGGATTTAATCCCCTAAATCACACAAGAATAAAGTAATAAATCAAAATTCAAAMCAAAGTAATGGCTTGGATGTTCATGAAAGCAAACAAGCTTAATTGGGATATTTATATTACCCCCTACCTCAATCTAATTCCAAGAAAAAACAAAGAGCAGATATTTTTTCCCTTAGAGACCAAAAGATTATTTTAAAACTTTGTTTTATAAGAGCAAGTTACTCCAAGAATTCAGAATGRGTGCATATGATCACTACAAACAACAATTATAAGGAATCCTGCCGCTCTTCCCAGGCAAATGTTGATATTTAATTGCTGCACAGCTGTAGCCTCCTAAGCCTGTATCTCTTCTTTAATTTTATACTTGGAGGAGAAAAAAACAACTCYGAAAAGCGAGAGATTTTGCTCTGAAGTGTTATACAAGAACAGCACCTGTGACAACATTTGTTTTGGCAAGCTTCTGTTTCTCCTGACTGAGGCTGGAGGAACAATTCATTCATGCACTGGTGTCAAACAGAGCCAAACTGCTGCCAGCTTCCTCCTGCAGGAGGAAGGGGCTCTGGAAAGATGCTCACTGCTGATCTGCTCAGTGACAAGGCACAGGGGAGGTCAGCTGTTGCCAGGAATTGCTACACAGCTACAGCAAACCAAGGGCTCTGGGGCATCCTGGGCCTTCTTCCTCCTTTCAAAGGACAGTAAAACAATTGGGAAAGCTAATTTTCTGTGAAAGCCTGAGACATTTGAGAATAGGCATGCCACAGAAAAAGAGCTGGAGGAAAAGGCTTTACACAGAAGAAACAGAAAGGCAAAAGTTCTGATTAACTAAGAAAACTGTTGTGGAACTCAACACTAAATTATTTAAGGTCGGTAGAGGAAAAAGCCAAAACTCATCTACTAAGTTTATTAGAGTGTTAAAATTGTTTGACTTCAGTTAAAAGGATACAAGTCAGCCTGCAGCTGGGAAGGGCAATCCTGAACTGCAAAGGATCATCAGCTGAAGGAGTCATTAGGATCACATAAAGAGAAGAGGCCTGGCTTTGGGACAACCAACAGCCTTTGAGCTGGCAAGAGAAAAAGCCTTTTTTGTTGTTGTTTTTGTTTTTTACCCCTGATGAGGAAGTTTGTACTTTAAATGAAGAAATGTCAAGATTTCACAGGCCCTGATCCTGCCCCTGGTTCTTACATTTGCATCTCCTTAAAGCATTCCTACCTGTATCCCACAAATGGTTTAGACAGCCATAATTAGAAGCATCATAAGAAGCTCCGCCTGTACTAGAGGGGCCTCAAAGCTCTTTCCAAACATCATCAGAGCAATAGGATGAGGCTGCTAAAGAATGGACTAAAGTGCTACAGCTGCACTTCTCCCTCAGCCTGAGGAGCCCTGTGTGCAGTCCAGGCTAACTAAGTTACACCTGCAGCAAACCATCATTAACACCTGGTGTTCCACCAGCCACAGGAATGCCCCAGCTCCTGCTACACCAGGTGTAAAGGCAGGGAAGCACAAGGCTATAGGAAGCCTTGGACACTGCAATTCAGGTCTGGTAACCCCAACACAAGCCTGTACTAACCATGTAATTTTCTTTAGGTTTTGTGCAAATGTTGGTTTAAGAGGCACCTTCTGTTATGTTTTTACCTTTCAAGAAATTGATGACTTTCCCCCATTTCCCTGCATCAAAGGGGTGCAGCTTCTCCAGTCCCATGAAGGTGATGTTGTAGTCGGGGGAATACACAATGGGCCAGCATCCCAGCGGGGGCTCCTCGTACAGCTCCGTCCTGTGAGGCCTTGGCAAGCAAACACACACCAGTCACCACTTCGAAACACACTGACCACTTYGACACTGAAGGCCCAAATTACAAATTAGTCCTAATACCAACTTTACAATTCTTAAACATGGTATTTATAACAGAAAAATTGAAACATTTGGTTCTCTGCCTTTGTCTTTCCAGGTGTGTCAATCAGTGCCTCTGCCTTCAAAGGTGCACCCAGTTTGCAGACAACACAACCTTCATTACCTGCATGACTAGATTCCTATTTTAAATTCTGTATCAAAACACAAACCACAATGCTTCTAACAACAGAAGCTTGGAAAGGTTTCTACSCTCCTTTCCTAGAAAGCAACAAACTATTTTGTGACCATCTGAGCAAACTAGTAAGCCTTAGGTTTTTATTTGCAGAGCACAGAACCAGGGACATGCTCTTAACTCCAGATGTCACACCTGTAACCCTTAACCAATACTTGCCTCAGCCTCCCCCTCCAAATTATTGTATTTTCCCAACATCAGGAAACACAGCAGAGCCAGCTCACAGCCCTCCTTCACAAGCCATTCACAAACCCAGCAATGTTTATTAAATGCTCTGTGTTTACAAAGACACACACCAATTGTTTGTGGACGCCTGTGTGCACACGTGGGTCAGCAGGTCAAACCAAGGCTGAGATGGGATTCTGTGTTCACACTTAGCCTATTCCACCACCTGCTGGTTGYCTTCTGTGCCCCAAACTCCACCTCACTGAATCGTGCCGAGACCTCTCCTGCTCCCCGAAATGTAAAGTCTGGAAAAGGCTATGCAACATACTGTGCAAGACACAAGGGTCTTTTGTCAGGTGAACAATACAAACAGAAACACCCTTATTTCCAGCCYGAACATACTCAAGAATACCCTTTCAAAACCCTGTTAGAAGCAAACCAAAGGAAACACGAGGACAATGGAGGTTTCTCCCCAGAACCCGCAGCCCGGTGCCTGCACACCGCCCACGCTGGGAGCCAGGGCTGCCCGGCCCGTCCCTCGGCCTCCCCGCGATACGAGGCGGGCTGTGCGGAACGGGCTGGGACAGCCCCAGCTCCGACAGCGGGGCCTGGAGCCTCGGCCCTGCGGGGACTGCGAACAGGGGCATTTCTCCGGAGCCCGGCGTGCTCCAAGAGGGACACCTCGTTCCCGGCGGGACACCTCGTTCCCGGCAGGACTCCTCCCGCCGGGGCGGGGCTGGGCCGGGCCGTGTCAGGCCGGGCCCGCGGGGGCTCCGGGCGCTGTCGCAGTCCCAGCCCTGCGGCTCCGCGGCCCCGCGGCCCCGAGGCCGGGCAGTGCAGGCCGGGCCCTCCCGCCGCTGTCCCCGGTCCCKGTCCCCGTGCCCCGCTGCCGTCCCCCGTGCCCGTACTCACATCCCCGCCTCCGCCGGGCCGCGCAGGGAAGGGCCGGCCCCGGCTCCGCCCGGCGCGGGGCGGGCACACGGCACCACGGGCGGGGCTGGGAGCGGGACCGCGGGTCCGGCCGTGCCAAAGCGCGCTAACACCGGCTGGTCCGTGGGATGGACGGGCTCTGCGCCATGGGCGGTGTAATACAGCCCCAGACTGCCCTTGTCAAGGGAGCTGGGAGGTCGCAGGACAAGCCGCTGGTCTGATGTTGGGGGGTTACATAAACGCAGCGTTAAGGGCCTCCAGGCGATTCCACACTAACGGTACCTTTGGATGGGAAAATATGATCCTCGCTGTACAATAAAATTAACAGCTCGTACCAGTAAGTCCTACTAGGTCTACAGCAAAATGAGGAAAGCAAAGGTGAAATAGTGATCCCACCTAACAGCAGCGGAATTGTTGGTGCTTTTGACTGCTCAGGATTCATCCCAGGGACAACATCACTGAATTCAGGCACACAAGAAAAGAGTTTCAAGTCAAAATTCCATTTCTAAGCATAGTTAATTAATCCTGCTTGAATATTTACAACAAGCATTTCTTACACAGTTGTACAGCTAAATCAATAATATAATGAAAAATGGTCCATCAATAGGAGCAGTATCTATGAATCCCAGGATAAATGCTCAGAAGCACTCTTTTCACTGGAGGAGTAATGTCTCTTTATGAGAGTCCCTGATAAATGTCTTTTTTCGTAAAATATGCTGGCTTTGGCTTGGCATTCAGTTTTGATGGATGCMTGGGCTTCACCTTGGTATTTATTTAGCAGCAGGAGACTGTTACACCATTGAAAACATTCTATCGCTTTGACATTATCTTTTAATTAACGTTTATTTTGTTCTGGTCCTTTGTGTGCTCACCTCAGTATTCCTTCAGCACATTTACCTTTTCTTCCTTGTTCCTGACTTCTTAGTACTTGAGACTTAATTAGAGTTTGAGTGTTTGGTTAACAAGCTACAAACATAGCTCGTTAATGTTTTAAGCCCTTCACGGGGCTAAATTTCTACCATGTCCTTATTTCATTTTCATTTATACTATTACTTAAATTAAAAATCCACTGACAGACTAGTTTCCATGTTTCTTGGATGTCATAAATTGTTTTGGAACRCTTCCAGGGATGGGGACRCCACCACTGCCCTGGGCAGCCCAGTGCTTGACGACCCCTTCCATGAGGAAATTCTTCCTAATWCCCATCCTGGACTTTCCCCTGCACAGCCTGAGGCCGTTCCCTCTCCTCCTGTCCCTGTTCCCTGGAGCACAGCCCGACCCTCCCGGCTGTCCCCTCCTGTCAGGAGCTGTGCAGAGCCACAAGGTCCCCCCTGAGCCTCCTTTGCTCCAGGCTGAGCCCCTTCCCAGCTCCCTCAGCCTCTCCTGGGGCTCCAAAACCCTTCCACAGCTCCATTCCCTTCTCTGGACACACTCCAGCCCCTCGAGGTCTTTCTTGTCCTGAGAGCCCACTGCAAGAAGTTGTGAAGTTCTCTGATGGTTAAATCCCTTGAACATGATGAATGGTGAAATAGGATAAGGGATTTTCCCTACCAARAAACAGTGAAATTATGGGCTAATGCCAGTGGTAGCAAATGCATGCCACGAAGAAAGTTGGGACTCTGGAATACYGACATAACCTCTGGGTTACCTCATCCAGATGCAGCAGTGTGATGCCAAATTAAGAGTTGATGCAAAGTCCCAGTATTACTTCCTTTAACATTCCYACTTAGTGCCTGGAGCTGGAATCCCGCAGGAGTTGGGATAACCCCGGTGGATCTGATCAGGCCTGACATGCAGCTCTCCTCCTCCACTGCACGGAGGCAGCTGAGCTACTTCCAAAGTAGCTCTCTCCTCTCTTGTCACGACAGCCTGTCCTCCGTGGAGGCAAAAAAGTCGTGTGTGAWTCAGCTCCTTTTGGTTCGGCTGTGAGGTGCTAATTACGCATCATTAAAGGGCAAGGCACCTTCAAGACTGACATAAAAGCCGCGTCGCTAATAGTTCACTTTAAAACCTCTTTGAGTTTGAGGCTTTTGAAATAGATAACATCAAGAAATCTGTCGATAAAATCAGGAATGAAACACTTGTAAAGAAACATATAGAAAAGGGATTTTTTAAAATTTACGCTGGAACTTGATTTTCCTATAAAAATTTTTGAATAGTAACTCATTACATGAATTTCTACAGTAATATAATTGGTGTTTTTCAAACAGGAAATAATATTTTAAGAGACCRTGCTACTTTAATCTCTTTGATCCTGGGGCCTTTGATCTGCCATGGAGTGACACGACTGAGATCAGGCATTTTCTTTGGTGATGTGTTGAAAATGTGAAATTACTGATTCCTGTAATCCAGCAGAGCAGAAAAAGGTCTTTGCTTTTTATAGCTCAGAAACTGATACAGCTTTCTTCCCTTGCTCAGAGCCACTGGAAATGCAAGGCCTGAATATTCCTTAAAGATAAGATTCTTTTCCTTACAGTGTTATCTTCACTCTAATTAGCCTAAGGCCGTCTCCCTCTCCAAATTACACCTAACCRAAATCCTCACYTCTTAACGATTTGGCATGATCCACAAACCACTGCTCTGTGCCTTCAGTGCTGTGCAATTTTCAAGATGAGAGACATGGGCTATTGCAACAGAATTCAGATGATACAAACCCCAGCAAGGGTTTCTCCAAAATAGTCTGTAAATGTCCATTTCAGATTCACTGGAGGGACTCAGCTCAGTGCCTTGAGCCRGTGGCCATGGAGGAAGCCATAAGACTTGATTTACTCTCATACTCTGTAAACATCTGTTCTTTGACATATCTGACCTGTTCTGATCTTTAAGTGCTTTGATAATCTGAGTGATACTTAGTCTGTTTATAATATGCAAGTGGTGAAGTGCAATGCACATTTCTGCCCCACCTTTTCCAAATATATTCAAAATAAACACATTGMCTCAGCTGATGGGAAAAGTGTAATAAACACTGGGAAAATGTTTAAAAGTTCACTATTATACTACTTAGACTACCAGGAAAACGTTAAATCTCAGATTTCAGGACATTTTTTGTTTCTGATGGCCTCCTGYACCTTTCCCATTTACCATTGCTACACAGGTATTGGACTTGACAGAAGTGGGGCTGGGGAGGGAAAAGCAGTTTTACATTCYAAAGATATCACAGAATCCCAGACTGGTTTGGGTTGGAAGGGACCTTAAAGATCAGCTCRTTCCAACTCCCTGCCATGGACTGGGATGTCAGTCACTAGATCAGCTTGCTCAGGGCCTCACCCAGCCTGCTATTGACCACTTATAACCAGGAGCAGGGACTTTCTGCTACCAGCAGCACAGTCCTCACTTGGAACGACTTGGAACATCTCTGCTGCCCCAAGGGAGGCCCAGGGCTCAGGAAATGAGGTGTGGCCTCTGGGAAGAACCAACATAACACAAAACATACTCAACATGTTTCCAAATCCATTCCTGCTTTTCACTATTTTCTTATTTCTGCGCTAGTTTTAGATTCATAAATTGCACTCTAACGATGCCTCCAGAGATGTCCTGGAGGAATTTCAGTCTCAGTGTTCACCTGAGCACAGCTGAGAAAGCAATGTGAACCAACTCTAAAGAACCTGGAGTTATTCCAAGCTTTGGAGTTTCCTAAGCTCAAAACTATTTAGAAACTCCTTCAAAGGCCTTCAGCTAAAATTCCTCACCGGCGCCGTGAGGTGTTCACAGGTTTAGATAGGGATGTCTTGTCATAACCAGATGGGACATTTTACTTGTTCTCAACTATCACAGCACAATTCAGGCACAAATTATCAGATAACTGGCTTTATTTATTGACTTTATTACTATTGATCCAGAACTGGATGTAATGGTCACAGAAATTAGAGGGAAGAGACAGGATTCTGCCACAGTGCTTGCTCTGCTTTGTGCCCAGGACACTCTTGAGGAAGCCAGGGATCTATGAAGTGAAGGTAATCCCCAGCAGCAAGAAAAGGAAGTGCCAAGGAGCCCGCGGCTCTGAGTAGCTACAGCAGGACTCTGGGGTGCTCTGTGCGTGGCCAGAGGAGCTGTCAGAATCCACCCACAATCTGGTTGTGACATGTATTGCTGCATCACACTCCCACATGTGATTTGTGTTTATTTTCCTGAGAACAAGATAACATTTCATAGTTTTATTGCAATAAAAATTCCTACTGGTGAAGAACCATGACAGAGATAGAAATATGCATATATTCMTATATAAAAATAGTAGAGGTGGTATCAAGAAATACTTGCTTTTTAGAAAGCTTGACAGTCAGGAATCCTTCATAAATTTCAGATAAAGCTGATCCCTTCTGTTTTCCTCACCATCTTGCATATGACTAATAAATGCAATCAAAACAAAATAAAAACATGTTTTTCAAGCATCTCGGGAAAACTCCTCTTAATGTGTAAGGAGCAGCTCATTTGTTGTTTTTATTCCACAGGCAGATATTTTGACAAAGAAGTTCTGATCACACAGCAGTACTAAASCTCTCTCATTTCTCAGGCTAGTAGGCTGCTCATCAGCTGAAGGATGCCAATGACCAGCAATTAGCATCCTTCTCATTTAGGAACCCTGATTACACCTTCTAACACCTTCTTGTGTTAGTGCTGCATCAAGGGTAGTTTATACCATCTTGATTCGGGGTGTGAGGTGGTTTGAACCAGCAGCAGGGAGTAGAGACTTTTCTTATTTCTCTCAGTACCAGTCACCAAAATAACAGGTGAAAGCAATTCATCTCCCTGCCTGCTCACCTGCTGAGTGTTCCAGGCTTCCATTTTTGCTTCCCCAATCAGGCTTTCATTCTAATCAGTAAAATTCAGGAGAGTATTTGTTGCTCTCTCCAGTTTAATTATTATTTTTTCCCTATGAAGGTATTAATGTCAAAGTGAGTTAAGTTCTGCTGTGACAGCCTGGTCTTTTCTACTGCTCCAGTTWGAATTATTCACCTCTATAAAATCCACACTGTAATGCCCCAGCCTGCTCTGTGGGTTTAAGGGGAGGTTGTTTGATTCATTCTYTCTTGATGGCTTGGGGAAATAGGAGCAGCTCTACGTGGCTTAATTTCTACCTGGCTTTAAACCACAACAATGATACATTCAGGGATAGGATAATTCTTAACAAAAATAAAAGTAATTGAAAGTAAAAATAGAGGGGRTGACTGAAATATAAAAAGTGTGGACTGAAAAATATGAAAGCAAATTCCRATGCTTTGCATTGCAAAAGATGGAAAGTGCCTTTTTGTATGACAGTGTCTGTCATGCAATAWACCTGGTTAGCTTTTATGGTGACAGAGAGGCACAACCAGATGGCCAATTCAATGCTGTGCAGTCACTAACTGAAGGAGTTTGTGGGCATTTATTSTCTGTGGGTAAAAGCCATTAATGTCTGTGGGCCATGAGAGCACTGTARCAACTCTGCATAAGCACTCSCAGACAACTCCCACTGTACCTGCCAGTGTAGATGGAGATCAGAGTTTCTRCAGGGCAGTGAGGAAGGGARCTGTTTCTCTTGCTTTCTGAGCCACCGTTTGWCCACGAGTTTCTTCATGGAGGTCATGACCAAGTTTCAGTTCCTTCAGTGTCAGTGTCTTGTGTCACTGGCTAAATTTGAGGTGCATCTTGACTTTATTGTTGTTCTTGATGAGCACATGCAGTGTTGTGCTTTCTTGTGCTCTTGCTGATGTCTCTTCAAGTGACTGGACAAGTGATTCGCTGTGATGCCATCGTTGATTTAATTCATGGCATTCAAATTGTGTCCACRACGAGAGAGCTCTACCTTGARGATTCACCACTGGAGCTCAAAATTCATGCTTTGGATTCAGAAGGTAAGATACCTGCTTGTAGGAAATTAAATATATATTAAAAGTTCTAGCTGTCTGATAGATGCACTAGCTTTATTTGTCACACTGTTGATTGTTTGAAGCCAAGTGGAGAATTTTAAGAAGTTTCTCTGGATAATACATTGTGAAGTTGTCTGTTCTTTTTTCTTTTTTTTTCTTTTGAGCTGAGGTAGTCTAAAGAATGATTTAATTCATGGCATCCAAARGGTATCCACTGATAAGGACAGCAGGACAGAACAGCATTTCACTCTGAAAAGGACATAGAACAGAACAGCATAGCTTTGGAGAAATAGATGAAGGTKTAACTGAGTCAAACAGAAGTCATGCAAAACACAAGCAGGAYRCCAGCTCAGCTCTGCAAGGCTGACCAAACAGAAGTATGTGCAAAACAATGATCCTGTGCTTATTCAAAAGTGGGAGTCAAGGAACAGCCCACTAAAAAGGATGTTGAAGACAGACCCCAAAGAACCACATGAGAACTTCCAATAAAGTGTATGACTATGTAAAATAAAGTAATACATATACATCAAACAAGCAGGCAGAGCTAATGAATATCTGTGTGTTGGAGCTGGGGTTGTTGGCCTGGAGAAAAGGAGACTCAGAGGTGACCTTATCACTTCGACAACTCCCTCAAAGGTGGTTGTAGTCAGGTGGGGTTGGTCTCTTTCTCCAGGCAGCAACTGACAGAACCAGAGGACACAGTCTCAAGCTGTGCCAAGGGAAATATAGGTTGGATATTAGGAAAAAGTTTTTCACTGAAAGACTGATAAAGTTCTGGAATGGCCTACCCAGGAAGGTGGTGGATGTTTTTAAAAWCAGACTGGATATGGCACTTGGTGCYATGGTTTAGTTGAGGTGTTGGGGCATGGGTTGGACTTGATGWTSTTGAAGGTCTCTTCCARSCTTGTSATTCTGTGAATTCTGTGTGTGATAAAAACTCTTTACCCAATGCTCAGGGCACTTAATTAGAGGGGGAGTCCTCAGAGTGACCAGCACTGCAATAAACAGTGCCTACTTTCTAACACTCAGACTGTGTTGGAAAGGTTCTATCTGGTTGCTTTCAGTATCACCACAAGTAGAGACCTCTATCATGAGGATTCACCACTGCASCTCAAGATTGATGCTTTGTATTCTGAAGATAAGAGATGTACTAGTAGAAGATTAAATATGTCCAATTTTCTACTTGTGTGCACTGGCTTTATTTGTAACATAGTTGATTGTTTGAAGCCAAGTGGAGTCAGTCTGCCAGTTTGGAGCAGGCCAGGGGCCACTCTGCCATTTTGGGGCAGGCCATGGGTCAGTCACTGTCCCCTCTCTAAATCTATGTCCCACAGAAATTGTTTGGGCGGTTTTTAAGGCCAACCTTTGATTTCTGTGCAGCAGTAACAGCARYCCTGCTGACACAACCCAACAACCCCACAGGTCCTCCTCAYRGCCAGAGGTTGTGAGCATGGAGCCACTGGGGCAGGATAAATGCCCCCAAGACAGGGAGGAAAAAGGAGGTCAACTTAAAGGTCCTTCCAATCCAATSCTTTTGTGATTCTCTGATACTAAATCAGAATCCAAATGAGTTTACCATCTGTACCAGATCTCTGGAAATTCAAGCCTGCTGAAGCAGCATCTTTCAGTCTGGAGAAGGGTTCTCTCATCTTCATTCTGTTTGCAGTGGAGGCTTCAGTCCTTTGCATGTTGACAATCTCCAGCATGTCTGTTCTATCCAGAGCAACAAATACTGCCATTGCTGAAATGCTTCTCTCTCTAATCATTAAAGTCAGCCCCAGGCCTGCTGTGAGTCTCTGAGGCAGAACTAAGGAAGGACAATCTCTGCCCATCTCTGCTTTTTGGTCAAGTGGCTCAGATTTCTCTCMTGRTTCCTGTGMCTGATCACAGTTGCCAGGAGGATGCTCACCAATGGCAGCAGAGYCCTGAGGAAAATGGGATCAGTTAGAACTGTACRTTCCCTYGTGTTTTCACTGTGAKCTRATGAAGGGGGCAGGGATTCCAGCTCATTGATCCCAGGTRAATGAATTGCTTTGAAGATTAAAAATAAAACCATGAAAATCCTTGTGTTGGGTGTTTGTAGAGCATGTACCAAGTCAGAAGGAATMAAAATTGACTTTTGACAAGTTGGGGGTTGACTCTTCTGTGTGATGCATAAGCAGCAGCCAAACCATTTTCTTCATAAGAGACCCCATCCCTTGATCAGTGATCAAACTTTAGGTTTAATTCTCTCTGCTGTGGGCAGGTGTTTGGTTTGCATGCTGGCATTACCTAAGCAGGCTGGTTTCTCTCTTTCCAGATGCCAGTTTATGTCATGGGCATCACCAGCACTCAGACTCCTTTCTCCTTTGGCAGTGCTGTGCCAGGGTTAACGTTCCACTGGTTTGTCACCAAGAGGGACACTCTGGATGTCAGGACAAGGCACAGTGAGGTAGAGTGTGTGTGTGTGTGTGTGTGTAGTGCATGTGTGTGCAGCTTGGGCAAAGGAAACAGCCACATCAGGGCAATGCAGGGAATGAATATTGCTGCCTCCACTGCCTCAAAACCCAGGATCAGTTGTCAGCRCCTCGGTGCCAATGTCTGGGCTTTCCATGAGTCCAACTTTAATCCCTTTCTCCTGTCCAAGGCTGCTTTTCAGCTTCCTGCAAACTACAACTTTGCAGTGGATGTTTATGGCAGAGTAAAGGGAAGAACAGGCCTGAAAGTTGTAGTGAAGGTCCTGGATGCTGCAGCCAACTAGTTCCACAACATGGCAAGAGAACTGTCTGATGAAATCCAGATTCAGGTAGGATGATTTTCTACRCAGTTCATGTTGAAGYGTCTCCTTCAGAACTGGACTGAAGTCTGTCTTTGAAATCAGGAATCTGAAATGCAGGAGTAGCTCCAGCTTTGGTTTGAGTCCTTACTCTTGTTTGTATAATGTTCCTCATTGGGGCTCATTCAGTTCATGGGCTCATTCAGTTCATGGGGGCAGGGGTCTTGGAGATATAAATTTTTCTGAGCATGTTTCTGCCAATGTAAAGGTCCTTTTCTTAATTGATTGAGAAGAGATTTGGGGGTTTTGCATTTAATGTTGAATTTTCCCCATGTTCACTTACTRCTTGTTCCTGACTGTTTTCTCCCCTGARAGGGAGAAGGGCTGCTGGGAATGTGTCTGTTYCAAGTGTCTGTTCCAATGTTCAGGTGTTATGTGAGTTGAAATATCTGACTTTTTCAGGTAACTAAGCAGTGCCAGCTCAGGCCCAAGCCCCAGTCCTTTCTTATCCAGCAGGAGATTTGGTGTGTGCCAGCAACAGCAGCTTCGACACCTCGTGCTGGTACAGGGACGAGAGGTTTTTGCTTTACAAAATAAAACGAGCAAACCCAAGCAGTGAGGAGTGAAATCACTGAGCCAACGCTCTGGGCTGTCCTCATAGCCCGGGCTTGGCCGTCCCTGAGCCCCCGGGCCGGAGGGCTCCGCGGCAGATCCTGTGCTCCTGGAAGTGTCCGTGTTGGACACTGCGGGATCTGCTCAGGGCAGAGGCTTCCCCTGGGGAGCTGCAAAGCACAGAGAACGCCCTCGCGAGAAGTTTCTCCCACAGCAGCTGGAAGCGAACCCAGCCACGCGGCGCTGCCTCGGCACAGCCGCTGCTCGGGGCCGCCGCGGAGCTCTTCCCTCAGAGCTGCGCTGCTTCGCCTCAGCTCGTGGAACAATCACCGCTGCAGTTTCTAACAAAGTCCAGGCTTTACCTCTGATGTGCTTCGGCACGAGTGTGTGTTCTGTCCTAGAACAGTTGTCTTGTAAATCGCCGGTGCTCGGGGCAGCGCCATCAGAGCCGCTGAGGGAGGCGGCCCGGGGCAGCAGCTCGGCCAGGGCCAGACAGTGGGGGCTGTACAGCGTCTTCCCCCACCTCCTTCTTACTTCTCATTTCTCATTAAAATGTCCTATTACAGGACGGAGAAACCCAGAAATGTCCTACTGTGAACTTTCGGGTTTTTTTAATCTATCAGACTTGGACTGTGGCAAACGGGAATGAGGAGTCATTTCAAARGCTCGGCTGTGATCAGCAATTGGTGTCCGTGAGGGTTAAGGATGAAGAGGAAACTCCATCTTGAAATGAAAATGCTTGAGATTCTGGGCAAGTTGTGTTATTTCTGTCGAGGGAGGGGATTGATCCCTGAGGGGGCAGGAGATGTCACCTCTCAAAAAGGCACTGCTGGGTAAAAAAACTCAGAAACGGAGTACTATTTAGAATTGGAGAGTGCTATTGCCATTGCTGAAATGCTTCTCTCTCTAATCATTAAAGTCAGCCCCAGGCCTGCTGTGAGTCTCTGAGGCAGAACTAAGGAAGGACAATCTCTGCCCATCTCTGCTTTTTGGTCAAGTGGCTCAGATTTCTCTCCTGGTTCCTGTACCTGATCACAGTTACCAGGAGGATGCTCACCAATGGCATCAGAGTCCTGAGGAAAATGGGACCATTAGTTGGAACTAGAAGTTAGAACTGTACATTCCCTCATGTTTTCACTGTGAGCTGATGCAGGGGGCAAGGGGGGAAAGTGGTGTCTTCCCTGAGCACAACCAGCAGTTTTGTTGCCAGAGGSTGCAGGCAGAGCAGGGAGTGCATAATCTTAGTATTTTTTCCTCCACTGTTGAAAGGGGATGGCTTGAATAGCCTTACTTTCCCCCCTCACTGAGTTCTAAAATCAGCACAGGCTCCATTGTCCACTGGTGCATTTAGTAGTATTWACATCATTACTCCTACAACTATGACCACTACCCAAGGTGAAACCGTGCAGGCAAGAGTTTGGAAAGCTGTGTTTACACTGAACCATCTTACTATTCCTCCCTCATGTACAATACCTGTTATTCTAATGCATTTTTTGTTGTTACAGTCACCAGTACCCCTGGCCCTGCTCCAGTCTGTGTTCGCAACTTGCAAACACAAGCCTGGAAGGGCCCATGGGATTGTTACCTGGAGATGTGGATATTCTTGTGTCTCCAGAAATTCCAGGAGTTTGGTGAATACCTGCTCCTTGTGTTTGACCTGTGTTGGATAACACCCCTTGGAGCCACAGACCTTGCTGTGGCTCACCTGGCTCCCTGGAATAGCGAGAATGTTTGGGTGACCCCATTGCACGCACTGAACCAAACAAAGTGGCACCAGAAACTGAAATATTACACCTGGCTGAAATATTATACCTGGCAGTTCAATTTATCAAAATCACACTGCTTGGTGTCAGCAGTTAGGTAGAGATCAAAGCAAGCCAGCATATGGCTTGGCAAAATCCAGAGCACTGCGTAAGGATCTGGTTTTGCTTTGTAGAGACTGTGCATGGCCAGGAATCCCCAATAGAACTGTAGGGGGGCCTTGCACCATTGGTTAGGTGCGGTAACGCCCAATACACCACGCATTATAAACCACGCTGCACAGCACAGATTGCAGAGAGCACTGAACACACCATCAGTCGATTGTCACCATGACATGTTTATGGAATGTGAGGGAACACATAGCTGCCAGCTTGTCTCTGCACTGGCCACTAACATAGCATTTGCCACACTGCTTCACGAAACCATGCAGCTATTGATTTTTGTTATTATCCCTTGGGCATGTGTGAAGATTTCGATGGKATGTGCTGTATGAATTTAAAAGATGAATCAAAATCAAGTCACAAATGCATTCAGGAATTAATGGAAACTACACAGGAGATGCTTGTACTGTGTTTGCTGTCTTGTCTGCAAAGGGCCCTGCAGAAGATGGTAAACACAGCATTTGTGGTTGAAAAGCAAAAAAGGGGAACTGTAGGAGAACAGGAATGGGGCTGTAGGCAGCCTCCGCCTCGATGAGTTACAGCTGTGTCCTTGAAYAAGACATGTAAACAGCTTTGAGGGAGAAGAATCGTGGAATGCTGATGTGTGTTGACATTTACACCAAGAAACAGAAATTTATGACCAATTACAAAAGAGTAGAAGGTGTGTGGATGTCATTTGTTAGCCAGTTATAATACAAAAACGTGTGTGTGTTATGTGTGCAATATAGAGAAAAAGTATAAAAAGTTGTCCTGTGGGATAACAAAYTGCTGATGCTTGCCACCATCTTCCGTGTCAGTCTTTTGTCCACCATCACACTACAACTTTTCTGGCTTGCAGAAATGTTGAGATCTGTTCACCAGTGGGAGGTCTTGGATGGGTGGATGTGACAGAAAAAGAAGTTAATTATTCTTCACCAGACCATGGTTTGAATTACATGCAGTAGATAATGTTTCAGGGCACAACCTTGAATAATGAGGAGAAGACAAACTGTGTTTTCTAGCAGCCTATCTTCTGGCAAGCTGTTATTGTTTTATTTGAATATTTGCATGACTGAACAGTCACATTTGGTGAGAAAGAAAACAACTAAAATAGTGTTCTGGGTTTTTTGTTCTGAACAGATCTATAAGAAGATAAAATCCAGTATTTCCCACTTCACAGTGCCAAATTAACCCAAATTGGAAGCCACCTTCAYATAATCCCATCTGAACACTTGCAGTATGCTTCATTTGTTTAAATTGCCAAGACAACCAAGCCTTTGGGGAGGCACCTTCTTCACAGTTTCAAGTGCATTTCAGCTGAAGGCCAGAGGCAYGACATCAGTCATTGCAGATTACTTTTATTCCACTGTAAGTGCTCCATTCATTTGGTGTGATGCCAGCATCCTCCAGAGAGTTCCACAAAATCTCCCTGCATGCTTTGGATTTGAGATGAACTAACAGATACCTGAGGTCACAGATCATCAGGAACAAACTCCTTAGCAAATACCTTGCTCCAGAAATGGAGGATTGTGAGTTACCCTGGCCGGGTTTGAAAGCAGCTGCAGGTAACATTGGCAGGGATTGATGCTGTCTCCTGGCACTGCAATACCCTTTGGGTTTCACTGTCCTTGCTCTTTGCCTCTTCCTGGAGTGCTTGGGCAGAGCTGACTGCAGGGATGCAGGGATAGGGACTGTTTAGCCCTGGCAGCACACACTGATTTTACCTCTCCAAAGGCAGGATTCATTCAGGACAGTATTTCCAAAATGCCAACCCTTTACTGTTTAAAATACAAGCTTAGGCAGGCTGATGCGAACTCCAGGCCATGCATCTACTTCAGATACASTCATCTTATAAATCTGGATGAATTTACAGCAAAAGATGCAATTTAACTATGAGGATTTGGAGGCCATGCAGTGTCCAAGGATAAGGACACACATAAATGTGCTGAGGAGCAGAACACCTGTAATTGGAAAGATGCATTTTGAACAGAATTTAGAAAGTTAATAAAATTTTCAGATCCTTACAGATGCTCTTTGCACTGAAGGAGTATCTTATGCTCGACCAAATTGGTTTTTAATTAAAATATGTCCTTTATAAGAAGAGCTAGGAGTTAAAAAAGAGCATGTTAAGTGACTGAGATACTGCTTCACATTTGAATTCTGAAGCAAATATGGTTTCTTGCAAATATTGTTCTTGCACACAGTCCTGCAGTATAACTCATCTGTTTTGTTCGCTGCATGAAGAAAATCAGGCATAAGCTGGAAGGAAAAACCCTTTATGGAGTTTTCAGCATAATTTTTTTAGTGGAATAGAATTACAGTACCTAAAGCCAAGCAGGTGAAACACCTGGTTTGAAAGAGAACTCCAGAAAGGTCAAACAGAATGTGTTCTGAGTCCACAAAAAACTACTACATCTTACTGCAAAGCTCTAGAATGCATAGTGTAGGATGGGTTTTTTTCCTTGTTTGTTTCCTTGCTTGTTTGGTTTTTAATTTGGTGTTTAAATTTAAAAAACAGGGCTATTCATTATTTATACAGAAAAATCTCATTTGTCTTCTGCTTTTCACCAATGCTTTCCAATTTAGAAAGGGTCACTTGATTGTAATTAAACCAAATGTTAGTGAATAATTCAGTACCTTTTTTCTTCACCCCATCCTATTCATTAGTTAGAGCCAAAAGGCTGCAACTTTCAAATAATAACAAATCTTTAGTCAATAATTAGTAATAATTAAAGACTCAAAGCTGTTATAGGAGCTAGTTAGGAACAAAGAAGATTCTGTTTGTGAAATGAGAACTAATAAGGAAAAAATTAATTTCTCATCAACTTAAATATTTCTAAAAATGTAAGCTTTCATACACTGTACTCCTGGGAATCTCTTTGTAATTTCATTTGATAAACACAGAGCTAAAATTGGCATCTTTGTAATTAATTTACACTATTACATAAAAACATGGGGAGAATAATTCACAGAGAGAAACTGCATGGTGCAGTTGCTTCAAAGCTTTTTTTCTCTTTCTATGAATTATATCAGCTATGTAGTTACATAAATCAGAATGGCACTTTGGGGGCTCTTACAGTCTGAGRTGCTTAAAAGATTTACAAATTTTAAGTAGAACTCAGTGATTGTAAAATTAGCCAATATTGGGCTATATGGAGAATCTKCTCTATTTTTTCCTGTGTTTCACACAACTTTTCACAAACTTCTAACATGAAAAAAAAATTAACATTCTAAACTAAAARTAAACTGAAATGAGGAAAAMAATTTACAAATGGCATGAAAATCTGTTGACAAACACTGTTCTGCCACTTTGGGTCTGGGTCACGATCAGAACTGTAAAGAGCTGTTTGGCACTTCCACKGGAGGAAAAGTTCAAATTGCAGTTTTCTGCTGGAGCAGAGTTCATCTGATAAAAATCATTAGTCGATAAAGATCTTTAGTCCTGTAGGATTCCTGTGCTTCCAGCGTAACTGAGCCTGGCTCCAGGTGCAGCATGGGAGATGCTCATGACCTTCTAAGGGGATCCTCCTGTCGCTTCATCACCTCCTTAGCAGTGCTATGCAGAGAACTGATCTAAGAGAGTGACAGCTTACTCAAAAGGACCCACAACCAACGAGAAAGGCCAGTGGGAGAGAAAAGAGAACACAAATATGTTCCCAGGATCCCAGGAGGAAACATTTCTAAACAACACAAAACCTGGTGGTGCCAAGCTGTTGGCTGGTGAGGAGAAATAAAAAGGCAGATGGATGTCGGTGTGCTCAGGGGGATCACACGGGAGTAAAAGCAGACTGATGACACCTTGTGGGGGGGAGCAGCTCTCCTCTGGGTGAGAACAGTCACCCCAATCTCACTGCCTGCACTGAGCTCCAGAATGGAAAGCAAAGACAGGCAAACGACCTTCACAGGTTCCACWCAAGCCAGCATGAGTTCTGGCAATGGGCTTCCAGCTTCCTGCCTCAGCARCAGAATACAGAGCCTGGCAATGGATTTAGGAGCTGTTGGAGACAGGGCCCTCTCCGATGACAGATCCCAGGTGAGCGGGAATGACCCCGGCTCATTGTGAAGTTCAAAGGAAAACAGGAACAAATGTTTTCCCACTGCATTTTGGGTCTTTTCTAGGCTATTTCTTTTTGCATTCCACCACCTTATTTAGCTTTTGAGTGCTGCTGGGCATTGAGAAGAGTCTATAATTGTGCTGGGTGTTCTTTTTCCCTCAGCAGTTAGTGAGAAGTTCGAACAGGGCCCTGGGTACAGGCAGTTCAGATTTGCCAATCTCCCATGCTCTCCCCTGCATTTGTCAATGTCTGAGTTTCACCAACTGTTATGCTGCCAATTTGCCTGGTTCTGTTCCCATGAAGTTCATCACAGCCTGCTCTTAGGAAGATAAATAATTTTGTTATCTGCAAATCCTGCTGACCTCATTTTTCTGTTCTACACTTCATTTCTGCCTTTCTGGATAATGAATGAGTGTATTAAATGCTAACTACAGTCCAGCTCCTTGGGATATACTAATATTAACCTCCTACTGAATTGAAAACTGACAGCCTAATGAATTAAAACTCTTTGCATGAGAACAACAGTGTTGACATAGGGAAAATCAGGATGACTTGTGTTTTACTCCTAAGCTGAAGAAAAAAACAAACCAAAACCCCTCCCAAAAYTTTGCAAGTGCAAGTACCTACGATTTTCACTGAATTTAATTGTGGGTCTTGGGAAAAAAAACAGGCTACGTGAGGAAAAACCAAATCTAATTAAAAAAGGGGGGGAAACCACCTCTGTATTCCTGTTTCCTTTGCTGTTTATRGAATCACTGAACTATAAAACAGTACCTTAAGCATTTTCCCCCCATGAAACTGCTAAAAGTGCCTTGGCTAGAATATCCTTGGAACATCAAAGCTTGTTTAGGTATTTGATCCAGAAGGSACAAGGTAAGCATTTATAGCTAATCAAGCCTGAAGTCAAAGATGAAGAAGATGAACCAAACTGATGACTACTGTAGCTTTAATCATGCTGGCAGGGCATGCTGCCTTGTCAAAGTCATTTAGATTTTTCTGGATATCAGAAAAATTCCCGCATTTCTCTGACACTTTGGTATAGTATCTGTATTGGATATTTCTGAAAGCAAAAACTGTATTTGGAACAAACATCACCAAGCCACATAAAAAAGGGCAGTTTCTTAGTGTTCTGCCACTGTTATAAAAACTAAGATATTAAAACTTAGATGTGTTATAAACTTCAGCAGAAAGTCTAGAGTTATTCCTGGAACTACAATACATCAGGATCTAAAAGGTATGTAATTTATACARCAGCTTTAAAAACTCTAATTAGTGTCTTCCAAGTACAAATGGTCTTGTTTGAATTTTGTCCCAAAGAAGAGGCAGAAGAATACAAAAAATGTTAATGAATATTCACATGCTTTTGAAGTGAACCTCCTTCATGCATGAATATTTTGAGGGACCAAATTTTCTTAGCACTTAGAAGAAGTGTGCTACTTCACAAAAAGTGTGCAGGTGTAATAATGCATTTAATTAAAAAWTTATTAAACTAAACCTGTGTTACTAAACTAATAGGCCTTTCCATGGGAAACCATAAAGTTCTTTGGGAAATTTGCCATGTTTTACTAAAGTTTTCAATAAGTTCTATCAAAGCAGATTCCTTTACTCAGGTTAGAAGACCTTACAAAATGCCTGACCTTTAAAATYACTGTCCTGTGCCTCACTATCTGCAATGAATTTGTCTCAGGGACATTCTATTTAACCTTTTTATTTGCTACAAATCTGCAGTTGCAAATTCACATCAAAGACAACTTTTTTGCGCCATAAATTAATCCAATTTTTCAATGTTGAATATTTCATTCCCTACCAGTAACTTTCTTGGTAGGTGGCTTATCTGGAAAAGTGACCCTGAAAGGATTTTAGGAGACAAAATAGAAATCTGGGCATCTGAGTGCAATGTGCACATGATCTGTTATATTCTGTGGTGTATTGCAGCACCTCCTGCTTTTCCACTGACATTCTGCTACAGGAAGTGATGCCTCCTTTGAAGGACTCACTGTGCATGGAACAGAATTTAGGTTTCTTCAAGGCTGGCAGAAGGAGTTGAATTTTTAGTACTTATGTATATATTAGAATGAAAAAAAAATTTAAACGAAGAAATGCAATTTTRCAGTTGAAATGCACACTTTCTAGTGTCTCTGTAAATGGAGAGGTCTGAGATCCTTGTTGTTCAGGGACAGAACCCTCTAGATCACTGCCAGTGCTGAGATAAATGAGATCAGAAGACTTCTACATTAAGAGAATGGGAACAATAAAAAACACATCTAGATGTGTATACCAGTGCTGAGATAAATGAGATCAGAAGACTTCTACATTAAGAGAATGGGAACAATAAAAAAGATGATGGTATTTTATACGCTGTCCCATGTTGTTGTTTAATGCATAAAAAATAGCAAACCAAGAAGAGTGTTAATGTTTAAAACAGATTTAGAATTATTGTACTGGAGTGCCTACTTAAGATTTGTGAGGTGTACATAGCATAATTTGCAAGCAAGTAACCTTGAAAAAACCAAATTCACTTTTGTTAGTACTATTAACTAAGTCATTAAACATATTCACATGCCTGCTCATAAATTGTATTCATTGTTTTCAAGATTTAAGACTTCTGWGTTCTGCTAAATTTCCCTGATGTATTTAAAGCAGAAACAAAGGTTGGGGTTTTTGTTTGTTACTTGTCTCATCTTGTGAATTCTCCTCACTCCTGCATTCATTGAGTTGTTGGGTGAATAGCTCATTAATGTGATTTCTATCTGTGTACAAAGGCACAGGGCAGAAGCACTGTTATGTAACAGCTTGAAAAGATACCTATAAATAACCTCCTTTAATAACCATAAATTTACATTAGAAAGGTAGATAAACTCTGAAGTGAAAACTGTTTATTTTTATCTGATGCTGCTATTTCATAATCTCAATGTTATCGGACTCACCCTGCATAAATTAGTGAGGTCTTGGGGTTTTATACCATCTGGGAAAGTGTTGCATATCGAATGGATTTATCCGATAGGAACAGGGATCCAAAGAGCTGCATTTCTCTGTGGGGACTCAGTTGTACCTGGTACACATTGGAAAACYCTCAGCAGCATCCCTGGCAGATGAGGCTGTGCAAAGAAAGGCAGGCTTGGCTCTTATTTTACCCATTTTCTAAACACAAGTGCTCTTGTCTCAATGACCTGAACTAACTCAACCTYGATCMATTTTAAATATTCCTTCCTTGACATCAGTAACTGCCTGCCTTAATTTTGGACATTTTCTGAATGTATGCCTTCCTTTGGCCTCACACCTTGGAAGGAAGGAAAATTCTGGCAGGATAACCAAAATGTTCAGTTTTATAATGCTGTCAGTTCATCATTATCCCTGTAGAAAGCAGTAGTAAGGCTGACAGGATGTTCTCATAAAACCTTCCATATGAAAGTGTATGAAGATACAAAAGTCTAATACAGTAAATGGAACATGATTACTGGTGGAGAAAGTTATAAAGAAATAACTGGAAAAGGRCACTTTCTGTACTCTCTAAGTCTCCAATACCCATTGGGAGGTAATGCAGTGTCCTGCCCCCTCTGACAGCTCAATTTCTGCAGGCAGCAGGAGCAGCTGAGCAGAGACCTGGCCCCGAACCCCCGCGTGCCCCTGGGGGCAGGATCCACGCCGGGCTGGACGGGGCTTGGGGCGGCCTGGGATAGTGGGAGGTGTGGGCTGGGATGGGCTTGAAGGTCCCTCCCAACCCAAACCATCTGGGGATTCCCTGAGTCTTCTGCTGGCGCTGAGGGGCAGCTGAAGTGCTGTTCCTCYGGTGTTGGTTTTTAGGTACCTTTTAATATATGGGATGCTTTATGTACTTCTTTGACTGAAGTTCCTTTGGTGGAGATACTATTCAAGGCTCTGCAGCTATGGGGGTGGAACCAGGAAGCGAATTAAGCAGAAAAAAGCCCAGCAGTGACAGCCATCGAGCTGGTCAGTCGGGAAATACATGTACTTGGAGCTCAGTAAGACGGACAAGGGGAGCAGCAGCCTGCCAGGGAGGAAGGAAGCTGACCATCTTTCCCAGTGATTTTTGCAGGATACTGTTCTGCTCTGCAGTGTAAACACAGACAGCATCAATCAAAAAAAGAGGCCCATCACTGTTATTCTGCTCTAAAGTTACTATTCCCAGAACATCTTCTTTGTCAAGTCTATTGACCTGCCCTTTTCATCTCCTCCTCAGCACGGTGTAGGCAACTCCCCATTCTCTTCCCAACCAGAGCAGCATCCCTACAGGAACAGGCATTTCATTAAATGTATTACTRGTGCTTGTCAGTCATTCTTCAGCCTTTAAATCAAATATTATTTTATTTAAGAGGTTCAGGAGTGTGATAATGGAGAATGTTTTTCATCATTCTACTGGGTGAGCCCTGATTCTTSCAGCTTAATGAAACTGCTCTTACAAGTAAATTGTACCTAATGCATTCAGCTGCTGAAGCTTCACAGAGCTGGCCCTACACTGTTAACACAAAAGTGCAGACATACCTGCAGGGGGGTTAGGATTGGGGCTGGTTTGAGTCAGCCCCACCCAGTACACTTTAAAATAACCCTGCACACCTCATTGCCTTACCATTTTGCTGAAGTTTCACCTTCCAAGTTGCATTTATTCAGAGTTGGTTTTGTTGTTTGGGTTTAGGTTCTCTTGGGGGGGGAGGGTCTTTTGTTTTGAAGATGAGTGTTTAAAATATTTTAAATTACTCAGACATTTAAAAATATGAAATGCCTGAAAATTAAGCCAGATGTTTCTTGTCCAGATGGTGCTTTACCATTGTGCCATTCAAATACTTCCTTTTCTTGAAAAGTGTTTCACTGCCAACCAACAGATCACCTAATAATATAWTGATACACATTTATTCTAGCTTTTATGAAAAATATATTTCCCTCAGAAATTGATAGATTTAAAAGATTTGATCAGAGTACAGTCTCTCTGGTTCCTTGGCAGTGTTTTCAGATCTTCAGACCAACCAAGCAAGTTTGTAAAATCTTCCAGTAATTCTCTCCCTTTTAGTTTCATATCCTAGTAGAAACATGGTCAGCACCTGGTGCTTTGTTATTTATTGCATGTATTTTGATTGCCTCTAAAATCTCTTGAAATTCTTCCACAAGAGGCTCAGCTTCTTAGGGAACAACCATTTATTGTTTGCCTATCTCCCTCCTTCAGCAGCTCATTAAAGCACTCCCTCTTATCGCTCTGTAATCGCATTCTTTGTGGCCAAGACATTTCCATTTGGGTTCTTTATCAGACTTACTCGGGTGTACATTGATATGTCTGTAAAATTACCTCAGATTCCTGGTGTGTGTATCCTGTTCCCAGTCTGCAGCACACCAGGTAACCCTGAGAGGAGGTGTTTGTCCTGGGAGGAGGGATGTGCTGACTCCTGTGGATCCCACAGCAGCGTGGAAAGGGAAAGCAGAGCAGTGCACCARCGCTGCTAAGTCAGCCCCTGATGTTTTAGTGACTCCTACCCCTGAGACAGGGACTCCTCAACAGAGCACACACTGCACTGGCTGCAACCCAGCTCACCCTCCTCTGGCCAAGAGAAATGCTAACACAGAGCTGCAGTGCATGACTTCCAATTCAAGTGAGCACAAAATTCACTTGGTAATTTTACCATATAATGGAAACTGCGGATTTGCTCATCAATGTCTCCRGCCTTACTCTGTCCTTAAAATTGCTTGGTATGCTCTGAAAGATGTGTTGGATGTYCACTTGCAGTACTTCACTGTCACGTTTCATCAATAAGCTTTAAGGTCCTAACTGCACCTGGCTGGTCCTTATGAAAATAACTCTAAGCATTTGTTACTGGAAAATTATTGTTCTCACATTGAACACTCATCACCACCACTGCTGATGAGAGAAAGGAAATAAGTYCTGAGATTGCACACCCTGCTTTTAAAGCTAGGAAGTACTGGGATACAGACATTTCCTCACCCCATTCACAACACAGGATGCAAAGTACTCACTATCTACCTCTTATTTACTCAGTTGTAATTGTACTAACTGTAAACACATTGCACTGTTTAGTCATGGGCGATTTTATCACATTCCTCCCTAATATCCCAGTCTTTACTGAACTTATCTTCCTAACATGCCTACAAAGAAAGGTTCCAACTTCATTGAGAGAAAAAGTAAAGAACATAAACAATCCTCAGTATTTTAGTTGGGGAGCAATTTAAAGTGCAAGGGCTTGATTTGCCAACACCTTTAACATTGCACATCTTTCTAGGCCCAGCTCCTATTGACTTAAATTGCAGCTGCAAAGTTCAGCTCTTCTCTAAATCAGACCACACAATTTCATGATGTGCAATCAGAAAATGAGTAATACACACACAGAAGCTGCAGGGAGAAGTGAACTGTCCAGGAGCACACATTCCTCTGGGATAGAAAGTGGAACAGCATTGCTGAGGTAATGATAAACAAGCTGAATAAATAGTGCAAAAAGTGCTCCTATGTAAAGAGAAYGTCCTGTATAAGTTTACTTGCTTAGAATAAATGAGAACTGGTTAACTTCGGTAATACCACCTAAATTAGAGCTGGGTAAACTCTTAGCTGCTGTCCCTGGGCAGCAGGCTGATCTTCTGGGCAGGATTTAATGATCTCTACTCCAAGAAGCTTGTGCTCTTCCTGAAATCCATTTTCCTGATGCATACATGTACCATTCCTCTGTCATAGGTAAGGACAGGCAGATCCTCCACACATGGAGCATCTCTCATACAAGGCAAGGCTGGGACAATTGGGTTTGTTCCGCCTGGAGAAGCTTTGGGGTGACTTAACTGTGGCCTTCCAGTACCTTAAGGGACTGACAAAAAAGATAGAGGGAGGCTCTTTGCAAGGGCCTGGGATGACAGGAAAAGGGTGAATGCCTTCAAACTGAAAGAGAGGCGTTTTGAGATCAGATGTTAAGAAGAAATTCCTCCCTGTGAGGGTGGGCAGGCCCTGGCACAGGGTGCCCAGAGCAGCTGTGGCTGCCCCTGGATCCCTGGCAGTGTCCAAGGCCAGGCTGGACAGGGCTTGGAGCAGCCTGGGACAGTGGAAGGTGTCCCTGCCCATGGCAGGGGTGGGAGTCGGTGATTTAAGGCCCCTTCCAACCCAAACCATTCTGAGATGCTACGACAATGAATGAACAGTAGCTTAGCATAGCTGTTAGCACCAGTGTGCCCGGGGAGCATGAAGGGGGCCAGGAAGGCCAATGGCACCCGGCTTGCTCCAGCACTGGTGTGGCAGCAGGACCAGGGCCGTGACCGTACCCCTGTGCTGGCTCGGGTGAAGCCACGCTTCGAATCCTGCATCCAGCTTTGGTACCCCACGACATAACAGACATTGAGTGCTGGAGCCTGTGCGGGGAAGGGTCTGGAGCACGACTCCTACGAGATGCTTGGGGTTAGGCCCGGAGGAAAGGAGGCTTTTCAAACCACCACCGCCTCGCTGTTGGCGCCGCTGGAGCTCCCCCGAGGGAGGGCGGCGCGGCCCCGGGGGGCGGAGGGCGGGGGGAGGCCCTGCCCCCGGGCCGCCCTGCCCGGCCTGGCCCGGCCCGGCCCCGCCGCGCCGCTCCCGCCGCACTTTCGCGCCCCGCACGGTCCCGCCGGCGCGCAGCATGGCTCCCCCCGCGCCCGGGGCGCTGCCTCTCCTCCTGCTGCTGCACCTCGCCGCCTCCTCCAAGCTCAACACCCCCAAGGTGCTGCTCCCTTTCACCCGCGGCACCCGCGTCAACTTCACGCTAGAGGCCAGCGAGGGTTGCTACCGATGGTGAGTGCAGGTGCCGCCGCCCTTTGTCCGCTTCTCCCCCCGCCGGCACCTGCGGCGGCTCCTCGGCCCGCGGCGGGGCCTGACGGCTCCCGGGGCAGCCGGGCCCTCTCTCACCGCTTTTACCTCGCTGCGGGTGGGTTTGGGCGGCCCAGCAGTGCCGGAGCAGACATGGAGATAATCCCTGAGGGGAAAGGTTGTTTATTTTGTGCAGTGGGGGTTAAACCCGCTGGAGGGGGGCAGTGYCTGCAGGCCGGGCCCTGAGCAGAAGGTCCCTGCTTGTAAAGRAAGCTTCCCGCCATGGCTCCGTGCCCGACATGTGCCTCACACCCCGTGTGCACCCACCCGCACACCCCACACGTGTCCACCTGCTTCTCCTCGTACCCCACAGCCCCCAAGCACTCCAGCTGCTTCTCCACGTACCGTGCCCACTCTGCCTCCACACTCCCCATGTGCTCACCCTGCTGCCCCGCACTCCCGCAGTGCCCCCCATACACACACGGCCTCAGTGCCACCCCACACACACACATGGCCTTAGTGCCACCCCACACCCACATACATGGCCTCAGTGCCACCCCACACACACATGGCCTCAGTGCCACCCCACACACACACACATGGCCTCAGTGCCACCCCACACAGACACACATGGCCTCAGTGCCACCCCACACAGACACACACGGCCTCAGTGCCACCCCACACACACATGGCCTCAGTGCCACCCCACGCACACACAGCCTCAGTGCCACCCCATGCACATGGCCACAGTCCCACGTGTGCAGGGACAGCACCCAGAGCTCTGCACCCAGAACTCTGCTGCTGGTGTGGAAATGCCCTTTGTCTTGCTGTAGTCGGTAATGAAGGTCCTGGCAGCCTTGAGCTCAGGGTGTGCACATAAATGAGCCGTAGCTAAGTCGGGAGYCTCTCAGTGCTGCTCTAAGTGTAGRTAACAGCACCCTTAAGACTTCACCTGGGACAGTGAAGTCGAGTTTTAAAAGTGAAAGCTTTCCCGGTTTTCTCAGTGTTGAGCACGTGGGATGTACTCCAGGGATTTCTGGCTGGGATCCCCCTTCCTGCCTCGCACAGGACTGGGCGGAGTTGAGCACAGAGGCTGAAGGCAAGTCCCTCAGCCTGTGCAAATTTAGGAAGCTCGCAGTAGTCTTCATGTTAAACAGATGTTGCCAACTCCTTGTCCTTTCTGTCAAGCTCCAGAATGGTAACTTAATCAGTAATGAGCAGGCAGTACCCACCTGAAAAAGAAGCAGCAGTTGAGGTATGTTTAGGATGATACTTCCATATGTGCCAGATGGATGCGTGTAGCAGTTTTCAGTTTTGTGTTTGGCAGTTCCTGAAATACATCTTAAAAGGCTGCATTTTCATTCTCTTCATTCCTTTGCTTGGTTGGTGTAGACTTCTTGTCTCTGGGCTGGGTACAAACCTTTGGTCTGTTAAAATTTATATATTTGAGGGTACTTATGCAGAAGAGCAGTAATTAATTTAATCCAGAAGTCAACAAAATGAAAGTTACTAGATGAGCTGCTTGTGGTTATGTAATTTAATTTWTAGTGAAAATCTCACAACTGTGGGTTTTTYCTCTTTCCTTACTTGAATTTWTGAAGGCTGCTGAGCCTTTAAAGGGGCTTGGTTTGTGAGGTAAAGTATATTGCATAAAGCTAAACCCCAAAACTCATCAAAGCACTAGTAAAATCTGGAAGTACAGACTCCCTTTCCTGTTTGCCAGTGAGCTGTGAGGTGATGCTGGGCTGGCTGCAGCCATTCCTGTACATGCCAGGTGCTATCCCGCTGTCAGAAGCATGGAGATCTTTGCTAATCTCATTCTGAAATCTGCAGATGAAAAGATGTAAGATTGTTCTCCAGAGAAATGCCAGATTTGACTCACATTCATATCTCTAATGGAGGTGATTTTTGTGCACTTCAGAGCATGTTCTATTGGTGCTGTTTCCCAGTGTGCAATGACTCATACCCCTCACGCAGACAGACCTCAACATCCTTTTCCATCCTCTCCCTCTGCCCTTCAGAGAGGAATTTTGGTTGAGAATTAAGGAAATTACACCTGATTCACCTTGTGTSTGCTGTTATTTTCTGTGGCTTGTAAATGGGCATTTATTCACTTCTGCTTTGCAAGGCCTGGCAGGATGTGGGTTGTGAAACTCGAGGTGTGCTCAGCAAACCCTCTGGAGGAAGCAGGAGCTGTGTGTGGGTGCCTGAGCAGAGGCTGCAGTTGCATCTGGGGCTCTCTCCCTCTGCATCCTTGTCCCACAGGCCTGGAACTGGGGGGGTTAGGAAGAAATGTGTCTGGAGGAGCAGCAGCACAGCCCCTTGCTGGCAGGGTTCCTGTGCTTCCTGTCTCAAGGAGCTGCTGCTGGACAGGGGCTGTTGAACTGAGCAATTTAGGAAGTACCAAATGCAATGGCTTAGGAAGGAGTGACTCTTCCTCACSTTTGAGAAATGATGGGTGTGTTTGTGTGCATGAAAGCCAGGATTTGAATGGAAATGGTCAGATTCAGGCCCTCTGTGTCTGGAGAGGGGACTGGGGGTTTGTAATACGGGAGATTGTGGGGTTAGAGGTGGCCTATGAGGGCTGTTCTGGTTGTACAGCAGCATCTGATAGCAAATGACACCTTTTGAAGGTCTGCATTACTCATCTCAAGCGTTCAGAATTCAAAGGCAAGTGTCCAATTTCCTGAAAGATCAGTCTATAGCATGCTGTGACCTTTTTTTTCCCAGTTTCCCTTTCAGCCTTCAAGTTTACCTCTGAAAGTAGGATATTTTCAAAGTGATTGTAGTGGTGTCTGAGAATTCCACTGATTGAGAGGGAAAAGGTCAAATTCTATCATCATCCCAGCAGACTGGGARTAGTGGTAAAGTTACAAGCATGGCTCTAAAGTATTTTCTGTTTTTCAAGATGCTCATGCCTTCTGGAGTTTGGGTTRCCTTTATATTAAAATTATTTTTTGGGAAAAGCTTTGTTTTCAAGGCACACAGTGTTTCCATCTGTAAATATTGTACGTGGTGTTATTTTCAGGCATAAAATACAGTCTGTGCAGATATATTTAGCATTTATATTGCATCTGTATTTGTCTTTTAACTACCTTAATCCATAAATTACACCTGGAAGAATGAAAGCTTTCAGAAGCAGAATTTTCTCCTTGAAACCTGTCATACCATAATAACATTGTCAGAGGGAGGAGGGGAACACACACACAAAAAACCCATTTCCCCCCAAGGTAGTCTCCATGGCTGGGTGTTTGTAGCAGAAATTATCTGCAGTGTACAAAATATGTTTACATTTTTCATTATTCCATGGAGTGTAGAATTGAGATACATGGTGAGGGCTGGTGGAGTTGAAGAGGAGTTTTATTGCCACCTTAATGAAAGGTTTGTGTGTGCTCCTGAAGCCCTCACTGCGGGGTTTGTATTGAGGTAATTGCCATGGGAGAGGAGCAGGTGGCACAGTGGTGAAGGGAGAGATGCTGTGGCCGAGTGGTGTTGGAGCTGTGGGATGCACAGGYGTCCCAGAGAGCCCAAACCCACTGCACAGTGCTGCTGCTGCAGTAGCTGGCTGGCAGAGCTCATTTTCTAGCTCCTTACCTTGTCGTGTTTTTGTTGTAAATTGATCTTACTTCTCCATGTGCTGGCTTGTGTGCTTTTAAAACCCTGTATCAGTAGTGTTGTTCATTGAGATCTGTTGCTTTGCTCTAAGACCAATAGTCTCATCCCTGGCAATCTGGGAGTTGTGTTGCTTCCTGGATCACCTGTTTTACCACGGGTCTAAAAAAAMCCTGACTGACTCTCACTGAAAAATGTTTTGTGTGAGATACTGTTAACTCCCATATTGTGAAGTGACATCTTAAATGTTTGTTATCCCCCTCTCTGCTTCTCACCTGCTCTGCATTTCCCTCTTGTAAGGCACTGCAGTGGCAGCAGGATGTTCTCCCTCTCCCTGACTCACCTGGCTGTGCTTTCCCAGCAGGGCTTCAGGCTCTTGGAAGTGCCAGCAGGAGCTCAGAATTGGTTTGAGGTGTGCTAGGTGGTAAAGTGAGAGGGGCTGTGCTGCTGTGGCTCAGGTGTGTGTTACCTGAGGGTGTTGGCTCAGAACCAGAGCAGGGGGTGTGGGTCTGTAGCAGAAGTGTTCTGACAGAGCCCAGGAGGCACAAGAAATAATGTTGTTTCCCTTAGCTGATGTGTGACTATCAGTGCAAGTTTACTGTTGAAAAAAGCTTTTTCTCAGTCTGAGCATCACCTGTCTGTTAAGGCAGACAGAAGGCTCCTTTTTTAGTCCCAAGAGTGACTATATAACGTCCCTGGTGTATTGGTCAGTCCAATCTTCCCAAACTCTTGGAAACTTTTACTACCCAGTTTCCCTCTGACTGCCTACTGGCCCAAATGCCTGATAAAATTCTAAATGATCAGATCAACTGACAGTCGTGGTGCAGCTCCACAGAGGTGGATTTTTGCTGACTCAGTCAGCTGAGTTTAGTCTGAAGAGCTGGCAGAACAGTGTATAACACTGGAGCAATGAGAATCAGCAGAGACTTGCCAGGGAGAGAAACAGGAATAGGTGCCTGATCTTTGAACCAACTGATAAATAAATGAAGTGTGATCTGCTGAGGTATTGACACGTGGTGTTACAGACCAGTCAATGAAGAACACAGGCATGGGCTTGGGTAGATGTGTGGATACAATCTTGGCTCTGTGTCTGGGGCCCTGGAGGGGGATGGAAATGGTGAACGAAGCAGAAATTGACAAGAGGACTGGCAGCCTCTTTGYCGGTGCCATTCATTCCTCGGCAAGTAGGATTTTACTCTGAAGGAAATACAAAKTGGGGACTTTTGTGAGTTTTTTTCCCTTCCCTCCCCACTCTTCTTTCAAGTGCTTCCTCCCTGCCTTGCTGTTTCTTACAGGCGCTGGCACGGGATCCAGAGCAACTGCCAGAAATGCTTCCCATTGCTGGCTTCTCAGGATCTAATTTTGCCTTCTGACAAGCCCAGCTCTCAGTGTCACACACTGACACGCTGCTGAAGAGCTGCTGTAGTTGGCAGGGGATATAAATTGCATTTTTTGTCACTTAAAGCTGAAGTTTCTTTTTCTTGCCCATCTAGGACCCAGTAGTGATCCCAGCGTAGTGCTGCTGTAATCCCCAGCCGGGCTGATTAATGCCTTTGCCTCTCTGTGCTTGGCCCTGCATCCAGGTAGCTGTAAACAGAATGTGCTTCTGATATTGCTGAATGATAGAGGGGTCATCAGATACTTCCTATGTTCTGCTGGAAARAATATTACTTCTGCAGATGGTTTTTAAATATAAATCAATACGAAACCAAGCTTCAGAAAGGCCCACTTGAGTAAAATTTGTATTAGAAAAAAGMCATTCAGCTAATGTTCTGCCTCTTAAACTACTGCTAGAAGCCAAATAGTGTCTAATCTCAGTTTCTCTACTGCAGTGACTGGCTTTTAGCTGTAAAAGCTTGAAAGTTCCTTTAAAATTGGGGAATGTATGTATGTTTACAGTTAAAATTTAATTTTTGTTGATCTTTGTTCCTCCCTTTCTCTAGTCTGAAAAGTATCCTGTAATTAGATTCCGGTTTACAACACTGCTATTAGTGCAAACCACAGTGGTTTTGTATTACAATTCATAGCCAGATATTAAAAGAACAAATACAAACCACAGTGAAACCCCTGTTGTGTTGTAAACACTATCAATACCAGACTGCAAGAATGCAAAATCCTCAAATTAATAACAAAAAATCTAATGGTAGAGAGTATTAAGCAGTGTAAAGAGCTAAATAAAAGTCAATTTCCTACATATAATACTTACTTRAAAATACCTGCATGCAGACTAAGTCAAATGCACATGCTCAGCTCAAAAGCCAACCAGGCAAGTACAGGAAAAGCCTTACTTGTTGTGAATGCTAATATTGTTTAAAGAAACTTGTCAGTGTTGGAAAACTCTTTCATGGTTGCCTGAGAAAAACAGAACAACAGGAAAATAACTAATTGCTCACTTTTAATCTCTAAAACTTATTTTAATTTTTAGAGTAAAGCTGTGTGCTACCAATACAGAAAATCGTGTTATTTTAGAAACAGTGTAAAACCTACTATAAAAAATATGCACATATTTGTGTACATTGTTTAGGTATATAGACTAGATATAAACAAACAATTTTCAGGTTTAAGCTTTTAATTGGTGTTTAAATTGCCCATTGCATACTGCTGTGGGCTGTTTTTTCCTCGATCAGATRAAGTACTTTGAAATTCTGGGTCAGCAGTTGGTATTGTCGTTTCAAAATCCTCTAAAACTGCTCCTTATGCAAGCAAAATACTGTTGGGAGCTTAAGGTTTGAAACGGGATTTGCAGTTTCRTTGCAGTGGCTACAAGCAGAGGTCTGTGGCTACAAGCAGAGCTCTGTGCTCACCTGGGCTGCAGCTGTTAACTCTCAGATAATTGAGTGTGGTGTGATGTGTTGTTTTTCAATAGATAGGATTTTAGTTAAGGAGAAATTCAGTTTTTCACTGGTGTGGATTTTTTGGTTGTGCTAGCAAGAGGAGGAGGTGAAACCTACATCTGGGAATTCAGGCACACATGACATTGCTGTTTGTTTGGAGCTCCCATCCTGCTCCTTGCTGSTTAGAGAATTTTCCCCACACATCCCAGGTAGGCGTTTTTGTACATCTTCTAGAAAAAAACTCCAAACCCATCCAGCTTCCCCATCTTTACTGGGGGGATCCAGTGCCCGTTTCAGATTGCATTTACCAGATAGTGCAGCGTTTTCATCAGAGCTGCTGTCATCATCCGGAGAAGCAGTTCCCGAGCAGCTTTGTCACCATCAGTGCTTGCTTTCATTGTTTTARTCCTTCAAAGGGCCCTTGTGAGCCATCCCGGGCGCACAGCGGGGGCTGTTCCCTCCCTGCCCGCTGTGTGCCCGGGGAGCAGCAGCTGGGACCGGCTCGGGCACAGGGCTGAAGGTCCGGAGGGATTTGCAAGGGCTTTGGCTGCTGGAACTTTTCACTGCAGTTACCCCTCAGATGTGTATTGCTGCCAGCTCAGATTTTCTTTCAAGGGGCTTGGTTTTTAATAACTCTTCAACTTTCGTTGTTGTTTTATCTTGACGGTTTTGGCACACTGGAAGGGAGAGCTGGGCTCCACTAAGTAATGCCCTGGCCTGCTCCATGGCCTTAGGGGAAGGTTGTTTGATTCCGTGGTGGAGAGAATGCTGAGCTTGCCTGCCCTGCCTCTGGCCTGGGCTTTCCCTGTCCTCAGCCCACGCTTGCCGTGGCTGGGCTCCTCGCGGAGCTGCTGCCATCCAGCTCTTCCCAGAGGCAGCTGCTGAGCACGCAGCACGTCGCAGGTGAATTGCCGGGGCGGTTTGAGGGCAGAGCTGTGCTGGAATGCTGACAGTCCCCACCCGCAGGTCCTCCACGCGGCCGGAGGTGGCGAGCATCGAGCCGCTGGGGCCGGCCGGCGTCCGCTGCTCGCAGAGAGCGCTGGTCCAGGCGCGCTCCTCGCAGCCCACGCGCCTCACCACCATCATCTCTGCCGAGGACACACGTGAGTCTGAGCAACCGCTGCCTCTCTGGGCATCCTGCCGTCCCAGGGAGCAAAGCTGAGACCTAGGGGAGCACAGGCACGTTTCAGTTCCTATGCAYAGTCATTTTAGACTCCCATGGGCGTGGGTTTTAACTTCTGTTTGCCTCAGAGAAGTGTTAATGATTTTAATGATGCACCCAGGAAAAAGGTAATTCTTAACACCCCGACCCCCCAAAATCCACAAATTGAAGGGGTGACTGAAATATAAAAAARTGTTTAATAAAAATGACTAACACAAATTTGGATACTTCACATTCGAAAAAGGTGGAAGTTGCTTTTGTGTCTGTCATACARTATACCTGGTTAGCTTTTATGGTGACAAGAGAGGCACAACCAGATGGCCAATTCAATGCTGTGCAGTCACTAACTGAAGGAGTTTGTGGGCATTTATTTTCTGTGGGTAAAAGCCATTAATGTCTGTGGGCCATGAGAGCACTGTAACAACTCTGCATAAGCACTCCCAGACAACTCCCACTGTACCTGCCAGTGTAGATGGAGATCAGAGTTTCTGCAGGGCAGTGAGGAAGGGAGCTGTTTCTCTTGCTTTCTGAGCCACCGTTTGACCACGAGTTTCTTCATGGAGGTCATGACCAAGTTTCAGTTCCTTCAGTGTCAGTGTCTTGTGTCACTGGCTAAATTTGAGGTGCATCTTGACTTTATTGTTGTTCTTGATGAGCACATGCAGTGTTGTGCTTTCTTGTGCTCTGTCTGATGTCTCTTCAGTGACTGGACAAGTGATTCGCCTGTGATGCCATCGTTGTTATGTTACATTCATGGCATTCAAATTGTGATCCACAACGAGAGAGGCTCTACCTTGAGGATTCACACACTGGAGCTAAAATTCATGCTTTTGGATTCAGAAGGTAAGATAACTCTGCTTGTAGGAAATTAAATATATATTTAAAAGTTCTAGCTGTACTGATAGATGCACTAGCATTATTTGTCACACTGTTGATTGTTTGAAGCCAAGTGGAGAATTTTAAGGAGTTTCTCTGGATAATACATTGTGAAGTTGTCTGTTCTTTTTTCTATTTTTTCTTWTGAGCTGAGGTAGTCTMAAGAATTTTGCAAAAGGATGTTTTTGTGAACAGTCAGGTATCTGACAGGAGGTTCAGAGATGATGTTTGAGACCAATCACCTATTGCTCCATCTGTTTAATTACTACACAAACACTCACTTTTGGGACATACCATTTAGGCTCACAAGAGTCAGTGCATTTGTGAATGCATTGTTATTTAATAGGAGCAGAAAACTTCTGCTTTTTGTAGTCTGTAGTATCAGAAAAAGAGCATGATCTGCTAAGAATTCCATGCTTTCAACAATCAAGTTTTGTGCACACATAGCACTCCAAGCAAGGGATTTTTAGGACAACTACTGAAGGGAAATAATGTGTCAAGGTGCTATAAAAGGTGGAATTAATTGTTTTGGTTACTGTGCGTATCCCACCTGTGTCTGTAAACCATGAATGCCAGGTGAAGTATGGTGATATGTTAATAATGAAAAGTAAATTTGTTTTTATCCTTGTGTAGTGCTGGATTCATGGCTTGGTGTTGTGCAAACTCGAGGGTCCTTCATGGTTCTTCTTGTAGGGATAAAATAGAGAAATTTCCCAGGGAAATAAGTCATGGTTTATGTTCCAGGAAGACTCTATGCTTGTTCTCTGTTTTTGTTTTAATCTGGTTGTTTGATTTGTAGGAAACACTTTCAGCACTCTGGCAGGGTTGGTGTTTGACTGGACAGTGGTGAAGGACCCAGAGGCCGATGGCTTCTCAGACTCCCACAACGCTCTACGGTAAAGTCATTTCCTTTGGTCTCAAAGGCTGCTTCAGTCTGACGTGCCAAAAATACTTCCCCACATCTAGGCAGTTTATTGAACTGATGCCTAAAATTATAATTTAAGGGTCAGTTTTTTCAGGTTGGCTTTTTTTAACCTACTTGACAGCCTGGGCACTTTGTTTAGTTTAACTGACAGTGCTAGTGAGCAGCTCTGGTAGCCCTGATGCAATAGTTAGAAATAAACAGATGCAGTTGTTGATCTTGCTGGAACATCTCATTCAAAAGGAAGATTTATCAGTAAGATTGTTATCTCAGGATTTCAGCAGAGTTTTATTTTTAGCTTTTAAAGGAATAAAAGTCCCCTTCCATTTCAGAAAGGAGCTCTCYAAACGTTAAGAGTTTCAGGTGTCAGTGGACACTTAGTTCTGGTGTTGAAATAGAATTTCCTAGGGAAACCAGTTCTCCTGCAGAACACAATGGTTAACAGCCAACTTCCATCCTCAAACTCAGTCTCCAAATACACTGCAAGTGGAGTGGGGGGAGTCAGCAAGACTTTGCCCCTGGGCAAACACAAACTGATTTTGCAGCCTTAGAGAAGCAGCATTGGCTGGGGAAAGCCTGCTAAGCCCATAATACACCCGAAGCTGCAGGTGCAAGTGAGAGCCAGAATGAATTSCTTAGTGGGACTGGATATCCCAAGTCCTGGTACATATGGAGCTTTTTCTTTCAGTATAAGTATTTGCTGATGTGATTTTAACCAAACTAATATTGATATATGCTCTACTGTTAGCATAACTATGATAGCATTAAAATGTTCTAGAGGTGGTGCAGCTTTGCAAAATAAATCATAAATTGTCATGAAAATGTTAATATCCATAACTATTCTCCATATGGCTCTACTGGTTTTACTTTTTACTCTGAAAGTGCACATGAAGCCAAGCAGATCATGTGCATACAGAAGGTGACACTCTGCTCCTTTTTCCAAAATTTCCTGTCATTTGCCCATTCATGGCAAATTCCTTCCCTCTCTTCTGTCCCTTTTCACTGAAATTTCTAACAGTTACTACAGGTTTTCTGCTTGTAGATGATTTTCATAGTCATTTATTAAATACATCCTGGCWTCTTGAGGGAGGTCAGAGTTACGTTCTGGGTTTGCTTTTATAAACATGAGCTTTGGCTCTTGCACATCAGTTCTTCTACAACATAGAGAGTTTTTGCAGTCTCACCTACTGAACAAACTGGAGGGGTCATTGTARACAACATATGCAGTCTTCTGATAGCTCACAAGCAAGCTTCAGACAAACTTATCTGTCACAGAAATTAGCTGCAGATACCTCWAAGAATGAGTAAAATTTGGATATCTGGTCCCAGGCAAACATCTTAAATTGGCTTAAAATTGGAAGTGGCTGGGAGTAGATGCTGGTGGTGTTTCTCTGTGGGTTTACAAAGGTTGTTTTAACAATTTTCTGTTCACTTTGTGATTCACCTTTCAGTATACTCAAGTTCTTAGAATCCACTTACATCCCACCTTCCTATATATTGGAAATGGAAAAAGTTGCCAAGCAAGGAGATACCATTCTGGTGTCTGGAATAAAAACAGGGAGTTCTAAATTAAAGGCAAGACTTCAGGAAAGCATCTACAAGGTAAGATTTCTGAATGTCAGGGGGGAAGATGGATTTCTGAATGGCTGAATGAGCATCTGTCTCAAGTTTTTCTATTCTCCAAAATGATCTTCATACAGACATGATTTTTTTTCTTGATTCTTGCCCTGTGTGCACAGAGCAGATCTCTGTRCCAGTCACTGTCCCTTGCATTGCCCTGTTGTGACAAAAGTCAAGATGAAACTAAAGAGCCAATTGCAGCAAATAATGTTTTTCACTTCTAGATTCTAAGTTCCTGCTGCATGGTCTGCTTCAAACAAATGWGCTGCTTTTAATGTGGTTACTTTTCTTTCCCCCTCCATCAACAGGATGTACAGCCTGCGGAAGTCAGATTGCTTATTTTGGAAAATATCCTTTTAAATCCAGCATATGACATTTATCTTCTGGTAGGAACATCAATTCAGTACAGAGTTCAGAAACTGAGGCAAGGGAAGATCACAGGTTTGTTCTGTTCTCATTTATTTTTATTTTTTAATGCTTTATGTRAATTTTTAACTGCTGAGAAATTTTTAATTGTGTTTAAACTGCTTTGTTAATGTTTAATACTGTTTTCCTAAGGCACACAGTGATACAGCTGCTTAGTTCTTTCAGTCAAAAAAAAATTGTGACTGTTAAGAATATACTCYTGCAGATTTGTCAAGGATGTAGAGACAAGGATAACTTAAAATAGGAGCTAACACTGTCATTTTAGATGTTGACAGTCACTAAGGAACTGACTGACTTTCTTACTTAAATCAAATTTAGATTAGTAACTTTTCTAACAGGAAATGTTTTATTGGCAAATGGATTTGCTCCACAAAGTGAAGCCTTTATAAATGTGGGTTAGCTGGCTTTATGCCCATTTCAAAATGCAGTGTCTTGAGTTTTCTCTCCCCTCTCCTTTTTTCCCTTTTGTCTTTTTTTTTTCTTTTGAAGCTGGAAATCAGTTAAATGTTAGGTCTAAATACTGAGATKATATTAGTTGAGAATTGCAGTTTCACAGACACTAAATTTGCCAAGAAGCTTGTTTTTTGTGTGTGTGTGTTGATGTGATGACAGAAGTGCTATTTTTATAAGACACTGAAAATATTGATTTAATATGTGCACTAGGCATCAATAAAAAATAATCAGCAATAATTAGCAGCAGCTAAACACTGCCACACCTGCTTTTATTGTTTCCTATGTTTTGTTTCACCTCCAGAAATAGCAATGCCATCAGACCAGTACGAGCTGCAGCTCCAGAACAACATCCTCCATCCCAAGGGAGATCCCTCCTGGCCAGTTGCCAAGCTGGACCAGGCAACATCCACTGTGACTGCGTTGCAGCAGGGCCAAACCAACATCATCCTGGTGCACAAGAGTATCCTTCCTCAGGAATGCTTCTCCAGCCACCACTCTGTGGCAGGAGACAAGCTTCTCACCCTTGGCAACACAGAAAGATCAAGTTATCCTCATTTGTACCGAGAGTCTGGGAATCAGGAGCCATGGAAAGCAGCACTGCTGTGAATTCAGTCTCAGCAAAGCTGTCTGATGCCTTGGAATGTTTTAACAAATTAGGTTGGCAAAAGATCACTTAAATCATGTCTGTTCCCCTCAGTCACTGTAGAAATGTATGGGGCTTTATTTAATTTTTATATTTCAGTCATTATATTCCCTGGTGAGATCTCTCCATAGAGCTCACTGCCTTGCAGTGGAGTGGGGATAATGTTTATTTGCAGTGCACACTTAGCTTTACAGTAGCCAAGCAGACGTGAGGAGTCCCAGCAGGATGCTGATCCTGTGCAGAAGCTGTGTGTTCCTTGACCGAGCGCGCAGGTATCCGCATGCAGGGCGTGTCCAGGCTGCCCAACAGCACTGTCTATGTGGTACCTCCTGCATATTTGGGTTGGTATTGCTGCTCTCTTCCTGACTGCTTAATGCAATTTCTGGCCTTGCTGCTGATTTTCATGATGTATCTCCACGCTTCTGTTCAGTGCTAGTTTTCACAGAAAAGTAATTTTATTCATAAAAGTAGCTCAATGTGAAATAGGTTTGATGTACTTTCTTTTATCTCTGTAGTCAGCAGTTTAAAATAATGAATGTTCATCTGCAGCGTGTGGGCACCAGAAGCAAAATGCTTTTCTCCATTAGAAAAAGGCTGTTGGTTTGTGCTGTTCAATATTTCCTGTTTTGCAGGATTTACAGTTCATCCAGGTGACAGATGGGTCCTGGAAACGGGCAGACTTTATGAAATTACAGTTGACGTGTATGATAAATCAAGCAATAAGGTGTATTTATCTGATGTAAGTTGAAATGTTTAGATACTTTTCAGTGACTGTCTCCTAAATCCCAACTTGCTTTGAAATTATTTGAGTGGTTTCTTGTTTACATTGAGACAGGACAGTGCAAAGCTTGTTGTTCCTTGCCTTTTCTTTTTTTCCATTTGTTTTTTTGTCGTTACTTTTTAAAAATAAAACATTCTGGGTGATTCATTGGTGAAATTATTTGAGTCTTAAGTGATATAGAAAAAAAATGGAAGTTGGACAAAATCTTTCAGGTTGGACAGGGCTTGGAGCAACCTTAAATCGTCCAGTGCCACCCCTGCCATGGGCAGGGACACCTCCCACTGTCCCAGGTGCTCCAAGCCCCATCCAGCCTGACCTTGGGCACTGCCAGGGATCCAGGGGCAGCCACAGTTGCTCTGGGCACCCTGTGCCAGGGCCTGCCCACCCTCCCAGGGAAGAGCTACTTCCTAAATTCTATATACTAGGTCGCAAATATACATAGTTCYTAAAAAACTGCAAAAGAAATGAAATTTAAATAGTTCAGTTGAAACAAGAAAAAACTTATTAAATTWTTTYTTTTCAGAGTATTGGAGCTAGGAGAATATTATTTTATTYGCCCACAATTGCTTTTTGGGATACAGATCTGAGTTTGAGCTAGAGCTCAGCAGTGTGCTGTTGAGGCAATATATTAATGTGTTCTTTTGTGTTGAAGAAGGAAAAAATTAGAAGAATATGTAAAATATGAATTATTTAGTGGTATAAATATGGGTACTTTCATGTTAAATTACATGTTGCTGATAGTTTAAGAAAAAACTTTCTGTGGAGTTAATGTTATGTCTAAAGGTAAAATCTTACTGAAAGCCTGAAACTTCCATAGGGAGAGTTCTGATCAGTTCCAGCAGCGTRTCTTTGAACTGTGCTATTAAACAGTGGTTTGCTCACTGACCTGTTGTGTGTTCAGGGTTTTCTGGCCTCCATTGATGTCAGTTTCCTGTGGCAATTTCTGTTTCATGTTTTGGTTTTAGAATATCCGAATTACTACAGAGCTGTCCAAAGAACACTTTGAGGTGCTGCAGTCCTCTCTGAATGGGTCCTATCATTATGTGATGGCTGTGAAGGCAGGGCAGACCAYGATTGATGCTGCACTGACATCAGTAGTTGATCAGGTGTGTCTTTGTGAAAACTCCTCTGCTTCACTGGTAGGCCTAAAAATAATTGAGCTGTGCAGTAGTGACTTCCTAGCAAAAGGAAACCTAAGAATTACATGGGGCTGAGCTGTCTTTGTTTGAACAGATTAAGAACCAAATTCTAAAATCCTTTCTTCATGGAATCTGTCAATTGAGTCAACAGAGGATTTGCTTAAATTAAAGACTGTGGGATTTTGCTCCCGAGCTTGTGGCAAACTCCTGTTAAGGCAGTGGTGCACAGCACTGATTTCTTTTCTCGTGGCAGATCCTTGTGCTGGGCAAGGGCCCTCTCACAGGCTGAGGGAATTTTACACTTTATTGTGGTAGGATCATCACTCATACCCTGGCCTTGTTCTGCAGTCAGTTACATTGGGGAAGTTTGCTATCAATTGGTAAGTGACCTTAAACTCTGGAATGACAATCTGCCAAATGTATCAGCCTGCACATTTCTCCAAATTAATATTCATTAACTTTCTGCTGGTTGGGCAGGCCGCTGAATGTATGGCTAACTAGGGCACGTGGTGTGGAAGTGAGTTGCTTTTGCTTGAAAATTCAACACTTCAGCCCATTTGCTGTGAAATCATTTTAGTGATTCCTTGAGCAGGATTTAGTTGCTCCTTCAGTGTGATAAGCCACGGTCATTTTCTGTGTCAGAGATGKTCTCTTCAGCGGAAAGGCATCCCCTGAGAGCTGTTTTTGCCTCAGAACTGCAGTAACAGTGTGTTGTGCCAGAGGGTTGTGGCACTGCAGTGACAGCAGAGCTGTGAAGGCCAGTGTTTGGGGGGGCTGAGCAATGGCACTTTCAGGCTGAATTTTGTACACAATGGGATGAGCAAAGAGTAAATACAGGTGTTGAGCCTCCAGATTGGCTCTCCAAATGAGGTCTCAAAACAGGAGCAGTGAAAGGGTGTATTTCTTCTTGCCTTCTAAATTAATGTGGGCACCTGGATCTTCACAGAACTCAATATTACTCATTTAATACAGTGGCACACCTTGCCACTGTGAGCTGTTTGCTCACTAGGAACTCCTGTTCATAAGTGGTCCTAAATAGTTTTCCTTCCTCTCTGAGGTGTTTTCAAGGACTTATCTATATCTATGGACTTAAACATTAACTCTGGGAAGCTCTATGGTGCCATTTATAACACTGTGCTTTTGCACTTTGCAGGATGGAGGTGTCCATACCTTACCAGTTCCAGTGCAAAACCAGCAGGATGTGGAGATCTATGTTCCAATATCTCTTGTACCCAGCATTCTGATGTTTCCTTGGCAGCCAAAAGCAGGAGTCTACCAGTACACCATCCAGGTATGCCAAAGAAGTACCCAGCTGCAGGGAGTGTGGCTCAGGCAGGCACACTGGGGCATGGCACCGCTGAGCTAGGGTCGACTCTGGATACTTTAGGCACGGTGGCATCCAAAATGTAACTTGGAGGAAATTCAYGGGACATTGGTTACAGGAATTTATTGTAAATGCAGGGCTACCAATGAAAGAAGGAATGATGAGGAGGACTCTATCTCATTAGAAAGTTAATTTATTACTTTATACTATATTATATTGAATTACTTTATACTATATTATATTAAAGAATACTATACTATACAAAAGAATACAGAAAAGATACTTACTGAATGTTAAAAAGATAATAATGAAAACTCATGACTCTTTCCAGAGTCCTGACACAGCTTGGCCCTAATTTGGCCARTGAGTTAAAACAACTCACACTGGAGTTTAATCAAGCAATCACCTTGAGTAAACAATCTCTGAACACATTCTACATGAACACAACGCAGGAAGAAACAAATAAAATAAGAATTGTTTTTCTTTTCTCTGAAGCCTCTTGCTGCCTTTCAGCTTCCCAAGAAAAAAACTCTTAGCAAAAGAATCATGTTTAAAAAATGTGAATACCCTAGGAATTAATATACAGTTCAAAAAAAGCACCAAGAAACCAACAAACATAACAAACTCCACTGACCTCCACCTCTTGTCTTCCCTTCCTCGCTCCCTCATGCATGCACCACACACCTATGCCTGGAATGGTTTGGAATTCCAGGAGCATCATCCTATATCCAAAGATCCACAGCAATCATTAGAGGCTGCCCTTTGCTGGCAAAGATGGGAAATATGAATGAGAGTGTGAAGTGACTGCAAAAAGGGCATGGCAAGATTAATTAGCAGCACTCTGCCAGCTTTGGACATCAGTATTCCTCACTGGCCACACAACTCGTGCTCCTGATAGAAAGTTCCAGGGAGGCAAAGGCCACAGCTCATTTACAGAAGGGATGATTTCCATGTTTACTAGGTTTGTCTTTGCTCCCAAGCTGTCAGTTATTCCTTCTGCTTCATGAGGCAAATGGTTTTTGTTCCAGTATCCAGTATCTCCAGTCTAAGTAGGGAAAAGAAAGTTGWGCTTTCTCAGCCCAGACTCTTATCCCAGTGATACCCAGACCCTGCACTCAGGTGTTGGATGCACAACTCCTGCCTCTCCCTTTTAGCATAAAGTGGTGCTCAGTTTTGGATCTGTGTTAAGTAAACCATATCCAAATAGGCAGCWGGACACTTGYTGCCAGGCTCTTCTCCCAGGTAACAAGGGACAGGATGAGAGGAAACAGCCTCATGTTTAGATTGGATGGTAGACAAAATTTTTTCAYRGGAAGAGTTGTCARACACTGGCACAGGCTGCCCAGGGCAGTGGTGGAGTCACCATCCTTGGAAGGGCTCAAAAATCGTGGAGTGTGSCACCTGAGGATGTGGTTCAGTGGYGRACTTGATAATCTGAGAGTTCTTTTCCAGYTTTATTGATTCAGTGACTCCATGGAGAGAATCAGTCTCACAGAATTAAACTGCATTCTCCAGTGAAACCTAAGGCCAGCTCCACTGAGTTAAGCCCTGCATTTCTACTTGTGTGTTCTGTGGGATTAGTTTGCTTTACTTCATGCTATTCCTGACCAYACCAGCAGAGTGTGGTAAAAATGCTTAGTACTAAATCTGCATTTTCAGTACTTCATAATTCTGCTGGAGTTTTCCCAGTAAGGGAAAGGTAATGTGGTTTTGTTTYCTACCTCTCTCACAGTTCTATTCTCACCTTATCTTGCATATATAATGAAGTGTTTCACTAGAGAACATTCCTTCATGGCACTGCAATAATTGTGTCACTGTTCTTACTYTACTCTGATCTTTTTCTATAAAAACATAGAAACTTTTTTCTCCAAAGATTTAAATTTTGCTGAAACTGTGACCTTTCTTCTGGTCTCTCCATCCCACAATACCACTGGTCAGCAGCATTCACACAGCTCAGCTGTTCCTGCCTCTCCATCAGAGTTTGCCTCCCACTCCATAGCTTCAGTCAGGATATTTCAAATGGGTGAATAAAGTTTTTCTGAAAATAAATGGAAAGAGATTTTTGGATCTATCCAAATTCTGTTTATAGCTGAAGTAACTCTCTCCAGATGGTATCAGAATGCCTGGCAGGCTTTCCTTTGGCAGCTGTCTGGTTTGTTGGGGGTTGCTTTGTTCCTCTTTGTGCTAATGAGGTGGTTTCTGTTGCCTTCCTTCAGCGCACGCACGAGAGGTGCAGTGCCAGCTGTGTGAGGCTGAGCTCGTGGAGKTTCCTGGGGAGGGCATTGCTCACAGGAACTGTGCAGCTCCCTGCCAGGCTCTGGGTAGTGATGAGGCTGCAGGGGAAGCAGCTTTACCCTTCCTCTCCTCAGTGCCGACTGACTGCCAGAGAGAGAAAATGTAGTGAGGTGTCTGGGGTTTATGGCAGGGACCTGAGACTTCATACAGTTATTRAGAATTGGGTATTTCTGTTTTATGTTTTCTGCTCATCTCCCTGTTTCAGCTAAAATACCTTTACAAATATGCTGAGCTCTTGGATTCTTTGAGCCTTTCTCACCACATCCCAAGCATCTCCTGTAACACACCACCACCTATTTATTAATTTGTCTGCATCCTTCTGTAATCAGGTTGTGCACGTGTTCAGAGGAAGGAAGAAGGGAAATTACCCTCCTCTTCATTTTCTTTTTGTTCTCTTTCCCTGGTARAAATTACTAGCTAAGTTCCTGCATAATTTAGATTTGTTTGTTTTCCACACTGTCCCTCTAGACAAGATTTATCACTTTGTTCATTTTTAATTATGAAATAGGTTAAARGAAATGCTGAGGAAGTTAAAGAAATTAAAACAATATACATTAAAAAGTAGCTCCAGTGTTCACCTGTGTTTTACTCTGATGGAACTTTTGACATTTGTTTTGGCATGTGAAAGAAGCTGAAATTAAAAGGAATGAAGGGTAGAAATCTTCTCATGTCTCTCTTGCTTATTAAGTTCTGAGATGTTATTTTATTTGTATGTCCTGTTCTCAGTGCGTTCCTGGTTTTCATGCAAAATATCCAAAGCTGTGGAATTTGAGAGCCATGTACTTGCTTAAATGTTTGAAAGATTTTTCCCTCTGTATTTCAGGCTCAGGGTGGAAGTGGCAACTTCAGCTGGTCCTCTTCTAACCCTGCAGTAGGCACAGTGACAGTCAAAGGGGTGATGGCCACGGGGAGCGAGGCTGGGCTCAGCATTATTCAGGCACTGGACGTGCGGAATCCACTGCATTATGGAGAAATGAAGGTAAGAGATTCATTGTTCAGTGACTGGTTTTGAATATGGCTTTTGGGAGCAGCAAAGGCACTGAGAATACCATAGGCATTCCCCTTCCACTGCCTGCCCTGTGGCAGGTTAAGGGATTAGTTTCAGTTTGTGCTTCAGGGAATCCAGCACTGTCCAGTGCATTAACTTCACTCCCGTTTTTGCCCCTTCCTGATTTCCTTAGCAAGTCTTTTCCCTTTTGGAAGTTTTAAGTCCAAGAAGAAAATCATAATTTACTCCAGGCCTGGCCATGTAAGCAGACAAGCCAAACTAAAAATYCATTCTATAGGGTGATAGGTGGATGTTCTCCCTTGATACCAAAAGGTGACAGTTGTTATCAGGATGTGCAAGGAAATTTCTGTCTGGAGAAGTAACTGAAGTGAGCACAGTGCTGCAGACTGACTGCAGATACCTGAGCTGGCCAAGAGAAAACAGTATTTTAGGAAAATGAGGAGAAAATGGCAATGAAAAATATAGCTCCCAAGAGGAATATTGTGGTGTCTCTGCAGACCATCCTCTGTTTTTAGGTCATGGTGGTCAGTGTGTGGTRTGGAGTGAGGAGAATGCAGGAACAGTACATATGGTGGCCCCAAAAAGAGAGGGATGTGACATTAATTAAAACCTGTTAAGAATTTGGCTTACATGCTCACTCTGAAATAATTCTCTGAACAACCCAGGATGCTGCTTTTTAGCAGTGCAGCAGTTACCAGCTGGAGACACAGGAATGAAGATTTTTTTCAGCTAAAACTTCTTATTCTCAAACATAAGTCAAAGCCTGAAGATAGAAAGAAACTTTCTGTCCATGTGAGCTTTCAGAGCAGTGTATTGCACAATCTGAATAGGTTATTTTTGAATGCCTTTATTCCTGTGTTAGAAGCTTCTTTCTTTGTGGAACAGCTCTTCAGAGTTCTGTTTACTGACCTCAGTGAACAAGTTTTTAGYAGTAGTAGTTTTAGGAGTAGTTAATCCACACAGATTACAGCTTTAACTCTGTCCCATATGGTTTGGTATCCTGAAGATTAAGTAGTTAAAGATACTGCAAATAAAAGCTTTGATCACAGTGATTGCTATGAAATCTGTGGATTCTTTAATGGATTCTAAACCTCTCCCAGCTGGTGATGGTACCTCCTGGAGATAGCACACAGCTTAGTCCACACWACAAACTCTGTAAAGCAGAAGAGTTACGGGAGCAGCAGTAGAAGGGAGCTCACCAAGCTGCTGTGGGAGCAGAGCCCTGAGCCAGCCCTGTCCTTGCAGGTGTACGTGAGCGAGCCCAGCGCCATGGAGTTCGCTCCCTGCCGGGTGGAGGCACACATGGGGCAGGTGCTGGAGCTGCCCCTGAGGATCAGTGGCCGGACCAGTGTGGACAGGGGGGAGCTGCTCCCCCTGAGTGACTGCTCACAGCTGGAGCTGGCGGTGGAGCTGGAGAACCCCAGCGTGTTCAGCCCACTTGAAGGTGCTTTAACTCCCTCCCTGGGCTGGAAGTTAAATTGGTGRCAGGTCACAGCTCTCCCAAGTCACCAAGTCACACTTCTCCCTTAAATCACTGATTCATGGCTCTGTGCAGTATCCCCACAGAAGTGCCAAACCTCAGAGGGGAGGGGGTCCAAGCAGTTTTATTTTGGGGATGTATTTGCTTTTTTATGCACAATGGTTTGAGTTGGAGAGAGCTTAAAAGCTCATCCAGTCCCACCCCCTGCAATGGGCAAGGACACCTTTCACCTGTCCCAGRCTGCTCCAAGCCCTGTYCAGCCTGGCCTTGGGCACTGCCAGGGATCCAGGGGCAGCCACAGYTKCTCTGGGCACCCTGTGCCAGAGCCCTACCACCCTCTCAGCYGAGACTTCTTTCCCAGTATCCCATCTAGACCTTCTCTCTTTCAGTCTGATGCCATTCTCCCTTGTCCTATCCCTATATGTCCTTGTAAAAAGTTCTCTCCGTCTTTCTAGTAGGCTTCCTTCAAACAGCCATGTTGAATTTGATGAACATGCCTGGCCATTTCTTTCCAAATAAGCTCTTGTATATTTTTAATTTATCTGACAGGAAGACTTAAGCCGACTGCTGATTTTTGCAGTGGAGTGAGAGTGAAGGCTGAATTTCAGGGGTACACCAGGCTGGTGGTTGTGTACACCCACGGGCACGTGCGCCTCAGTGCCAGCATCACCATCGCCGCCTATCTCCCACTGAGAGTGAGTYTGCTTCCTGTGCTCCTGGAGAGATCCAGGGTCCAGCACTGGAACACCTTTACATGACAGGGAACTGCTTGTGTAAGGAAAAACCCAGGTGGGTGGGTTTACATTCCACCACTGGCTGGTTTAGTGRAGAAAATATGAAAGGAGCTGAGTYCGGGGTCAATAGATGGAMATACAGAAGAGGCTGCTTTGTTACCTCATCTGCAGAGGCCTAGCACTGACTGCAGGCTGAAGTCTGAGTATTTCACTGTAGCTTTCCCTCAATATGGAAAAAATGTTAGTGCAAATCCTACAGATTTGTGGTTATGATGATGTAATATGATGTTGTGAAACACAAACTGGAAATGGTTTTTGTGTACTAAATGTCAGGTTAATTGCTCTGGTGGTGAACAGGCCAGGCTGTCCYAGGGATGCACATCAGTGCAGAATTTGTTAGATAGATTTGAAGTAAAACTTATGTAGGRGAATAACTGCATACACAGAACTGTTCTGGAGAGAGCACTGTGAAGTGAAAGTACAATTTGACATAATTTCATTCATTTTAAATACTTACTTAGAAGTGCAGCAGAATACTATCTCTCTGTGCTCAGAAGAATATATTGAGGGTCTCCCTTTTGCTGTAATTCTTCAYGGGAGAGATGTGATTAGAATGCAGCTAAAACTTGTCTTTGAATCCATGGCTTCCTTTGAATCTAATCCAGCTGGACAGAATCCTTGTGGATTTTGGTGCATCTCTGTTTTTCACTAAGTGTGCTGACARACTACTGCATGGGAGAAATCACAGCCTTATCCAAGTACAGCTGTTCCATTCAGAAGGAAGTTTATTKTGCAGAGCACAACCAAACAGTGTAAATAGATGATTAATTTTTAATTAATTAATTAATTAATTACAGGCTATCGATCCACCATCTGTCACTTTAGTGACTCTGGGTTCCTCTAAGGATATGTTGTTTGAAGGAGGACCAAGGCCGTGGGTCCAAGAACCTTCCAAGTTCTTCAGGAATGTTGCTGCTGAGGATGCAGAAAGCATTGCCCTGTCTTTACATGAACCTCCCACACCCCGAAACAACAACCAGCACTGGGTTAGGGTGCTGTGCAGGAGCCTGGGAGAGCAGGTGAGTGCCAGAAGGGCTCGCTGTTGCCCTCCATCAGGCACTGAGAACTGGCTCCAGRCAGATTCATGGTGCCATATGCCTGTTAGGTAGCTAGATGCTTTTATAATGAGCCAGTAAAGAACTTGGGTAAGTACATTGTTTATGCATTGTGATGCAGATTTTAGTAGGAGCATTTAACAACATTATGTTAAAAAGTGGTTTATGATGGGTTTATTGCAGTATAAACCCARGTTGTGGAAGCCTTATGTTGTGAGATGCATTGAACATCCTGATGAGTGCAGGTTCAGTTTGCATGAGCAGGATCAGAGCAGAAGGTTACCTGAGCAGGCTGACTCCTCTGTCTGACATGCTTAACTGTGTTACCTCCCAGTGTAATTCTGTTTATTCTAACAAATGTCAGCCACAAATGTGCAGCCTTGCTCATTCTCCAAGTGGTTTTGTTCTCACCAACCTACAGAAGTGATTTCTCCTGCTGTACTCACCCTCCTCAGCCCATGAAGCTTTTAGCTTCAGTGTAATGTTTTCCTCCTGCAATTCTGCAAGSCCTAAGGATTTTGGTTGGGCTGCCAAGTTCCACTGATTTCCTCAGTGGACACCTAGCAAAATGGAGCTGTGTAAGTGCAGATTCAAAGGGAACAGGCCTTGGTGTTGATGTGCAGGTCTGTGCAAGGCTAGCTATCCCCAGCTCATCACACCTGCATGGCTCTGCCAGCACCAGTGCATGGGGGATGGGGCAGGTGCCCAGAGCTGCCTCAGCCTTCTCTGGTTTTGTATCCACTTCACTTTGCTGAAGGCTAAGAAAGGAGTGGAAAATAAAATATGAGGTGTTTTTAAACACACTGAAGTGACTATAAATGTTGCCTTTGGGCTGTTCAGTTCTCACTCTGCAAGAGCACCTGCTGTTTCCTTTTTCAGTTACAAGAGATTTGTTGTTTGAATCAAATTTGATAGTAATGAACATGARCACCTAGGAAGGGTTCCCAGGAACAGTATTTTCATAGAGATAAAGACCTGTTCTTGAAATATGCTGCCCCTTTTAYATCTTCCTGTGTCTTAATAGTCCTGTGTCTTAAATCCCTAAGACTTGTATTTTTGCTTTTCATTCTGATATCACAGTGTAACTGAGACCTGCAGAATACAGCATGCCCGAACTCAACTCTTTCCTCATTTGCTGTTTTCAGGTTATTACCTTAACAGTTGGGAACAGGCCCACAGTCACCAACCCTTTCCCAGTGGTTGAGCCTGTTGTGGTGAAGTTTGTCTGTGCTGTCCCTTCCCGGCTGACTTTGATTCCTGTTTATGGCAGCCCTCAGCTGGATCTCTCCTGCCCTTTGCTCCAGCAGAACAAGCAAGTGGTAAGCCTGGGAAGTGGCAGGAGGAGAAGGTGTTCTTACAGCTGAAAAATCAATCAGTGTTTGTAGTTCCATGTGTGAAATAAAGCATCTGAGCTCCTGCACAGAGCAGGCAGTAACTGGAGTGGTGGCCACACTGGAGCCCCTGGGAGCTCCTGCACAGAGCAGGGGGGTCCTGCAGTAAATGGACAATGGATATGTGTAGATTATCAGGCATAAAGAACTTTGCTGTTCTGTTTTTCTTCCTAACTGGTGTTGTCACATGTTGGCTGGTGAGTAAACCACGTTTTGTCATGTTAATATTCCCAGGCAAATGTAAAAGTCATCCTCGTTCCCTAAAATGAATCATTTTAAAGAGCTTCTATGTAATAACAGAGAGGAGAAGGAGACTTTTGTGTATTATTAGCCACCTCAGAGCTCTCTGGCTTTTCTGGCTCCATTATGTGTCAGCCTACCTTGGTGCACTGCTGTTGCTAATGCATTTCACCAGAGCAACACCAGAATTTTGAGCTTTAACAAACAGCAGTGTTTGTCGTAATTTGTTTGAATTCTAAAAACAATTTTGTTGAGCTGTGGTTCAATTTTGTTGTTGTCGGTTTGAGGTTTTTTGYTTGTTTGTTCTGAGGTAATTCACTGGCTAAAAAAACCCCAAACCCATGCTCCAGTAAAACCCCCTTAGAGTTCAGAGATTCACAGAATGCTCTGAGTKGGAAGGGACTCACAAGGGTCATGGAGTCCAACTCTCAATGGCTCATAGAGGACTTGAACCCACCTGGTGTTAGCAGCTCCATGCTCTGACCAGCTGAGATAACCTCGGGGCTGTTGGAGCACAGCTTAATGCCTTGCACTGATGGCTTCTTTTAATGAGCATTCCTCATGTATTGATGTTGTAACAAACCTCATGGAACTCAGCATACATTTCCCTTAATGATTAAAAAATCCTGTTGTATCTGTTGAGTTCAAAATATTCCTTCTTTTTCAGGTCCCTGCTTCCAATTACCGTAATCCAATACTGGATTTGGCTGCCTATGACCAGCAGGGCAGGAAATTTGATAACTTCAGCTCTCTTAGTGTTGTGTGGGAATCCACAAATAAGGCCATTGCTCGTATTGAGCTGGAGCTGCCAATGGAGCTGACTCTGAAGGAAGAGGACAATGGTCAGAAGAAAATGCACGGTATGAGTGGGTTGAAATGAGCATTTCATTGTTTGAAGGTCAGGATTAAATCTGTTTGGCAATGTCTCATCTTGATTAAAGAAGTTACTGTAATCTGCAGTCATACTTCAGTTTAACATCAATGTGCATTTTTAGTGTGCTGTTAAAGAGAGGAGAAAAAGGAGCCAAGTCCAATGCCTAGAACCTGTCTTGAGAGAGAAGGTTCTTGTCTGATGACAACAATCCTAGAGGAACTGAGTGTGTTTTTCATCTTTGTTGCATTCTAGGCTTGCAAACTGTGGTAGTTGACCGTGAGTTTGGAACTGCTGCCATCTCTGCCACTGCCACTGGGTTCCAGCAGCCCCACCTGAAGGCAGCCAGAGCCAAAATGCCGGTAACAGCCCCTGGGGGGTTTGCCATTTCCTGTGCTTAATGCCCAGTGTTCTGGTGGCTTTGTTTCCTCCACACACAGCACTGTGCAAATGAGGCAGCTCCCTGGTGGAGTCTGGTTCATTCTGCAGAGGTTTGATACTGGTTCGTGGTTTTCCTGCTTTCCTCTGCACTAGGTGCTGCTATCCATATCAAATCTGTCCRAGTCCTTGGGAGTTTTTTAACCATGTGAGCAAGGGCATTACTGAGAAGTGTTTCAGTTGGTTTTGTTTCAGCTTAGGGTTTTTTAATGAATTGCTGAATCTTTGCTGCTTGTCCTTCACTAAAGCAGCCATGTGCTTTGTGCAGCTGTCACTGGGGAAAGCAAATGGATTATTGCCCCTGCAAAGCTGGGTGGGAAAGTTCTGCATGAGCAAAGCAAAAGCTGACTGATTCCTCATATGGACCATATGTTAGTCTGGGCTCTGACTAATGCTCTCTTTTTTTTTCTCCTGAGAGACTCCTCCGTTGTACAATGCCAGCCATAAGCCCAGGCTCTCATTTTACAAGTCATTAGCCACTCCCTGAAATACTTTGTGTGCAGGTACTCAGCCTAGGGAAGAAAAACAGCAAAAGGCAGTGATGATGAACAGAGAGGCAGGTGTAAACAGATGGCAGTTTTCTGTTTATATCATTTTTGTAAGCTGAATATAAGGGCAGGTTTCAGCCTGTGGAATAACCTGACATATGCAATAATTTCTCTTAAAATATTCTGCTTCCTAACTGGAATTTCTATTTAATCTTGTTCAACAAGATTTAAGTGGGTTTGAACTATATGCAGCACCTTGAAAACAGGCTTGAGGCAAAAAGTAAAATATGCAATGAGAGGTTACAGGATTTAACTCAAAGAGGGTAGCAGATGGGCATCAGTAATGTGAAATGCCCTGTGGGCCAGGTTCTTCTCAGCATAGCCCAGGTGTGGCATCTGCTTAGTAAATTCTTTGAGAGGTGATCTTTTTTGCCACTTGGTTCTTGACTTTTCTSTGAGGTTTCCACTCTTCTCCTGTTGGGAAGCGTGGTGTAGATGCATTTCTCCTGAAGAATCTGACTAMAGCTCAGTGAGAATTATTGCAGAGACACAGTTACTTGGCTGCTGAAGTTATTTGAGATATTTGGTTGTGTTTCTTTTTTTTCTCTTAAAAATTGAGCTGTAATGTGGATACTTGGTGTTCTACAGTCATTTTGTAGTTCACTGTGCTCTGCTTTGTTAAACCAATATTACATRTTCTTTCTTACTTTTAGAAATCATTAGTAAAGCAAATGCTCTAAACTTTGCCTTGAATTCAGAGAACACTGGAGTTCTCTCAAGTTTTATTCTCTGTGTTTAAATTTGGGAGGACTCTGGTAGCTGTAGGTGCCAGTCCTGTTGCACTTTGGGGTCTCATGAGTTGTTTTATTTAAATGAGGTGACCTGGCTGCATTTTTCAAGTCCATCAGCAATGGGCTGCTCTGTTCTGCTTTCAGAGCTGCCCATTCTCCTTTCTTGCAGCCAAAACCAAACAAAAATCTAGTAGATGGGATATTAAGATGTCTTGACTGTTGTTCCATGTTTCAGTGGAACACCCTATTATGTCATTAGGGACAGATGACATCCTTTCTACATCAAGGAAATRATTCTACTAATGAGGTGAAATGGGTACAGAGTAGTGACTTCCTCTAGAAACCTTTTTCCTATTCTGAGCTAATGTTGTTGTGAGTGTGTGATTCAACCTGCATTTGGTCCAGTGTTCATGTGCTTACATTTAAGGAAGAATTTCTCTTGGTGGCCTGCTAAGAAGAATCATGAAAAGATGAGTTAGAGCTAGAAAACTTTGTGTGTTTGCCTTATCATTCTGTATGAACTTAGGCATGGCTCAGAGTTAATATCCTGTCTGTGCTTGTCAGACATCCTTCACTGATCCTGCAGTCCTGGGCCTTTGTCCTCTGCCTTGGCCAGGGGTGCAGAACAGACCAGCCCTGAGGATGCCCTTCCCTGTGCAGGATGACTGACTGAGCCCTCTGGATCTTGTGGCCATCTCATCCCTCAGCCTGTGCTCTGAGCTTTGGCTGCCTGCTTTAAACATGCTGCCTGCACACACAGGGCTGTGGCAGTGCTGTGCCTCTGCTGTAACTGCTGCCATTGTTCTTGCAGCACGAAGCTGTGCTCCCAGGGCCTGCCACCATTGAGCTGATGCTCGTGGAAGATGTGAAGGTGAGCCCCACTGGGCTCTCCATCTACAACCACCCTGACGTCCAGGTGAGGAGTTCTCTGCTGCTTTGCACCTGCAGGGCGGAAAACATCACACATGACAGAAGGTGTGGGAGGAGACAGCTTTACTAGAAAGATACARTCTTAATTCTGGATGCTTTTCTGGTTTTGCAGGCAGAACTTCTCATCCAGCAAGGTTCTGGATATTTTTTCATTAATACCAGTGTGCCAAATATTGTGAGAGTGACACATGAGGAGACTCAAGGCATTGCTTTGGTGAGTGCAGTGTTTGGGGGTTTTACACCTTTTTGGCAACCAGGTTATTGTTCTGCAGCTTCAGCACTCCTGGGCATTTTGCAGCAGGTGTGGATAGAGAGGCAGCAGCTGCATTTTGGATGTGTTTGCCTGTCACAGTTGTGCTTCAGGTGGGGGATCTTTGCCCTGGCACTGTCAGGTATAGTCTCAGGTACAGGAAATTGTTTCGTTACAGCTGTGATGCACTTGTGTTCTCTGTATAAGGTAAAAGCCAGTTCCAAGTACTTCACCCATTACAACTTTGCAGYMAAATGTTCCTGATTTCACAAACACACCATGAAGAATAACATGASAGAATTATTCAGAAGCTACACATGAATTGGTTTCCAAAGTAATRYTGGAGTATTTGCTGTKGGCCAGTAGTTCTGAAGGCTTCAAATTCTTTAATCCTATAGTGCTGTTTCAGGGTATTTTTTAATCACAGTATTCCAYCCTGATTTTGTGAATGAATATCTATTCAAGAGTTTATTCTGATCTCCATATGAAGTTTCTAATGCACTTTTCCACTAGAAGATGCCACTGAAGTGCAGGTGTGCTTGACTTCATCAGGCCCAGGATATGAAATGCATTCTGCAGTGAACACCAGTAAAACTGTGTGTTTGCATTRCTGCTTTCATTAGGCAAGAACTTGAAACAATGCAAGTTGCTCTAAAGAGTGGTTTTTATAAATGTATAATTTACAGATTTGCCTTTTAAGAAGTAATGCTGATAAAGTTATTGAAATAATGGTAACTAAGGTGTAAATGAGAATATCAGAAGAATTTGTGAAATATTTTGATTGTCTCTAACTGTTATAAATGTGAGGTGGGACTATTTTTTCCAACTAGGCACAGAGGTGAGGAAAAAGTAGAAGAGATGAGGAGTTTTTTGTACATAGTACTGTTCAAACTCCTAATAGTTTTTYAGTCAGGTCTCCCTGATGGGTTTAACTRATGTACATGAGATAGGTTCAGTGCTCTTGTCTGGAATCCAGGAGTGGAGGAGTGACAGCAAGATGGGCTTTGTGAAGTGTAGGAAGAGATTTAACTGCCTGTCAGATTAAAGGAGAGAAAAGTCCACTTTAAACAGATTTGGCAGGTTTGTTAGCCCTGTGTGCTGTGCTTGGGTTAAATCCCAGYAGCAGCCCTGGTTTTCCATGGAAGCAGCAGAATGGCCTGGGAAATCAGCAGGCCCTGCCAGGTGCTGCCATGGCAGGTACCAGTGCAGGCCATGTTGGCAGAGGATGAGTTGGCAGTAAGCTTTTCTGAGAAACTAGATTCAAGTGATCTGGAGCAGTGATTCCCAGACTTTTCAGTGGGGCTGCTAAGGAGGAATTCTGTACCTCTCCCTCTGGTTTTGACACAGCAGCTTCTCTGGGCATGGGTGGGTGGTAGCAGGGGAGGAATGAAGAGTGGTCACCAGTGCAATATCCCTGCATACTGGGAGCCACTGGACACCTAATGGGAGAGGAGAACAGCAGGGGTGGCTGAGGCAGGAAGCATTTTAAAAGTTGCAGTAGCCCTGCTTGCCCTTTTTCCCTGTTTGCTTTCTCTGGTCTCCCAGCCCAGCTGAGCTCCATTCCAGCTCCCTCCCCTGGCCACATCCCCTGCCCTGCTGCCCWGCCCCTGCATCAGCCACCCTCTCTGGGAACTGCTGCTGTTCTGGAAGCTGACCTTTATTAAAACTTCACATCCCTTTTTATTTTGAAGCAGAAACAGGAGTAGTGCCCTCACAGAACAAAATGTCAGCTTTCCCCACTGCTCTGCTGCTGACTCCTGTGGTGCTGCTGGGCAGTGCTGAGAGTTCACTGAACTCCTCTGCACTGGGGGGCCTGGCCATCTCCCCTTGTTCAGAGCACACAACAGGACACCCARCTTCACTGCTGTCCCTGGCCAAAGGGAGGAGAACAGCTGGGATTGTTCTGAGGTCTGTGACAAGGTCAGGGAGTTGCAGGAGAACTGCAGAGCTGATGTGAGCAAGGTGTGGGTGCATGGCCTTGGGAGAGGGGACTTTGGGATGGGTGCTTAGTTCTGAGGGCTTGTGTTTGTGACCAGAGGTCTCTTTCTTCATTTTTGTTCTCTTTATCTACTAAGAAGTGTAACATTCTCTTTCTTTAAGACTAATGGAATAATAGTTTTATTAAAGAAACACCTGATCTGTCAGTTGTCCTCTTACTTACCAGGATCTACCACCAGGTTTTGGCTGCTCAGATAAAAAGCAGTGACAGTGACAGTAGAGTATACAAATCTTACAGGAAGTAATATCAATGCTTTACAGGCATAATCTTTGTCCTCAATTTTTTCTTCCCTTATCACTTCGGCTTTCACTCTACTAAGAAAAGTTTTGTTGTTCTAAATGATTTGTGTGKTTTTTCTCYYRATGGCRKGAGASTAACAGGATGCCAGAGTGTTCCAGATGAAGAGCTGTTAATTCACTTGGTGCCTGGGGGCTGTTTGCACTAGCTCAGTAGCATGATACGAATTCTCTGTGTCTAAGCTTGGAGATTTCTGCATCCAACTGCTTCTGCCCTGAAAGTGGTACAAATTTTATCCTCTGAACAACAGAAAAGAAGTGCTATAATGCAGTTTTCTTTTGGCATTGCAGGTGCAGCCTCTGCTCCCAGGRTCAGTGACTGTAATGATTCATGACCTGTGTCTGGCTTTCCCTGCCCCAGCTGAAGCTGAAATTCATGTATCTGATATCCAGGAATTGTACGTGCGAGTTGTTGACAAGGTCAGTGCCCTGGGAGCAGCATTAGGAGCTGATCCAGCCTGCCCTGACTCCCTGGGCTGGTCCTGAACACACAGATCAGACATGAACAAGATGCTACAACAGAGAAACAGCTACAACCTCCCTGTGTCTCTGTTCCTCCCTCCCAAATTTATCCCTTTAGGTTATGAGTGTCTCACAGTATCAGGTATCTGTTCATGTTCTGTGTGGCAGCAATCTCAACTTTTGCGTTTACACAGCAATATTAATCCATAATTTATATGGACATGCTCATTTACATTTCCTCCTGTTTAAAGTGCATGTGAGCAATTCTTTTAGGAGTAGGTTTTGCCCCAAGGTCATTTTCCATATGTCAGTTTTTAAAACTGAACAAAAAAAAGTCCAGCTCATTGCTCTTGCCAGCTTGGGTGTGCCTTCAACCAAAGAAGTGTTGATATTTCTGGATGTTTTAATTATGCCCTTGCCAGCTGAAGGACCTGAGTTCATTCATTTCATCTGACACTAACTCTAGCTGGCAGGGATTAGTCTTTAAAATTAGTGCTAGTCTAACCTTGGGGCTCTATCTCCACCACCCTACTACAAGTGTAATACAAAATAAAATGAAAATGTTTATGCTAATAAATAAGAGTGGTTTGAATGCAAAATGACTGGATGTGTCTGTTTCAGGTGGAGATTGGAAAAACAGTTAAGGCTTATGTCAGAGTTCTGGATGATTCTAAGAAACCTTTTCCAGCAAAATACTTCCCAGTCATGGATCTCAGTCTCAGAGCAGCATCTCAGCTTGTCTCACTTGTGTAAGTTAATGGATTTTTAAAATTAATCTGCAAGTAAGAATTGGCAAAAAATKGATAAAGGTATTAGGTTAAAGACACAGTAATACACAGTGGCTGAGATTCTATTTATGTTGTTTTCGTGAAGTCTTAATTGCCTGGTAAAAGGTTAAAGATTATTATTTTTGAGGGAAATTGCCTGAACTAACAGCCTGAATGTTGCTAGCTGATGAAAGAGACTGCATTCCTCCAGTGTGATGACTGATGAAGCTTTGTGCATCTTGGAAGCAGTGACTTGGCAAATAGTGTCAGGTGAAGAGCGCTGTGCAGAGGCACATCTGATGTTATCAAACTCACTGTGWCTGTTACTTGTTTCATTTTCATTTCAGGTACTTAATGTTACAATAAAGCACAGGTTGCAAAGAGCCATCATGTGTAGAAATGTGATAATTTCCTTAACTTTGCTTCAGACAGAGTCACTTAGCCTTGTGGTAAAACTGCTGGGCACTAAATGAGTCCTTTGCTTTGCTATTTGTAATTTCCTCAGTAATTTATTATGTCTTTAATGGGTTTCTGTGCAGCCCCCTGAGGGAGGCTCTGGATGAGCACACTGCTGCTTTCCTGGTGCGTGGGATGACCATTGGRCAGACGAGCCTGATGGCAGCTGTGGCTGACAGAAGAGGACACAGAATCAACTCWGCTCCACAGCAGATTGAAGTAAATCATTTCAGATAAGATACATGCAAAAAGAAAGTCTGTGCTACAATGGAAGAGGAATACATAAATTATGGTTACAGTATGGTAATCAATTTGCCATAAAATTCATTCTGTCTGGAAGCTGACCTAATGCCAGTCAGATTTCAGTGTTGTTTAACTGCAGATGATGAGTTAAATTTCTGCATGCTCAATTTACTGTGATTAAGCAACTAAAGACTCAGTTGTACACTTGTACTGTTTTGTGGCATAATTTATCTGACTGAAGGATCCTGAACAGAGGTATTCATCTTTCTGTTTTTAGGTCTTTGCCCCATTTAGACTACTGCCAAGGAAAGTGACCCTAATTATTGGGGCCATGATTCAGGTGAGGCATCTTCTTACATATTTTCTTTACTTTCTAATTTCTGTTGCAAAATGAATCTTCATAACTGGATTTTCAGCAGTAGATACTCAACTTGACATTTATCTGCTTTCACACTGAATGGACTGACAGGATTGGTGGAGAGGGACTTTGGGAAGGGCCTGSAGTGACAGGACACASGGARTGRYTTCAACCCCRACTCAGGGCAGRGTCACATGGGATATTGGGAAGCCACTGATGCCTGTGAGGGTGGGGAGTTCCTGGCACAGGGTGCCCAGAGCAGCTGTGGCTGCCCCTGCACYCCTGGCAGTGCCCAAGRCCAGGCTGGACAGGGCTTGGAGCAGCCTGGGACAGTGGAAGGTGTCCCTGCCCATGGAACAAGATGAATTTTGAGGTCCCTYCCAACCCAACCCATTGTGTTTCTGTGATAAATGCTCCATGAACAGTGTCATTGTTGAGCCAGCTTCTGTTTTGCTCTATTGCTGGATCAAAGGATTTGTATTTGCTTTTGTCAATTGAGTGTCAGCTTTTCCGGTGTTAAACACCAGCACAGCATGAGTAAATCTGCCAGCTCCATGAAGTTAGGCATTGTGGGCTTGTTGTACACACTGAAACACAGAGCAGAGCTCTGCACCAGGGTCCTGAGGAGAAGGGGAGGTAAAGTTTTCTGACACTTTCTGGAGGGGAGGTGGCATCAGCCTGCGACRCACTGTGAGGCACAGGGTTCACCTGTGTGCTCAGCTCACACATCTGTGCTCAGCTCACACGTTTCCCAGGCTGACATCCTGCTGGGACCAGGGGGAATAGTCCTGGAGCTGTCCTGGGAAGGTGCAGGCAGCACTGAAGTCACTGTGGTGCTGAGCAGGGAGGGCGTGCCCTGTAATGGTGACCAGAAGAACTATCTGAAGGGTTCATGTGCTGTTCTGTGTGCTGTTCTGACAGATCACTGCTGAGGGAGGCCCCCAGCCTCTCTCCAACATCATTTTCTCCATTGACAACGAGCACATTGCAGCAGTGAACAGCTCTGGGCTGGTCAGAGCAGTGGCCACTGGCACTGGGGTGGTGACAGGAGTGCTGCAGGCTGTGGATGCAGAGACAGAGAAGCTTGTGGCCGTGTCCCAGGTAATGTTTGTGGTGCTCTTGTGGGGGCTGACAGGGGCTCTCTGACTCATGGCTTTGGCTCTGAAAGGGGGCACAGAGTCTTTCTGCATGAGCAGTGTTACCTCRTGCACTTCTCTGGTTTAATGAAGATGAAAACTCAGAGTTCCTTCTCCCTGGCCTGTGAACTACACAGGTACTGGCACAGTGATACTTTGAACAGGTAGGTAAATCTTGCTGTGCCTTAAACCAGAGTCTGACAGATAACCAGGGGAGCTTTTTGACCAGTCTGGTATCTTCAGGATTGGTTAGGTTCAGGATTGGTTGGTGTATCTAGAAAAGCCCCTCTAAGGAAGCCTTTCCAGCACAGCCAGAAGGTTGTCCTTGTCTGCCTGCCCTCTTAGATCAGGAGGATCCAGAAGGCAGCTGTTGCTGAAAAAAAACCCCACACTTGGTCTCCTAAGCTGCAGCAGCCTGTATAGAACACTGTCACCCCTTGTTGTGGTCTGAACCCATCTGTGAGGTGCAAGCAGTGAATCCCTGATATTCCCTCAGAATCTGTGTCCTTAGMTTTTCCTGCAGCTGAGTGTGGGGGAGGTGGGCAGGCCTGCAAGGGAGCACAAGTCCCTGGGACTTGCATGAGACTCAGAGCAACAGAACTTGGGCCAGATCTTATGACTTCTTCCTTTGAGCTCAGGGCAGCACAGCTGCTGTGAACCACAAAGCTCTGCTGCTTGAAAGGTGTCAGCACAGTCCAGGAAGACACAATGTGAGTTTTTTAAAAAATAAAATATCAAGAAATCTCTKCTTTTTAATGTATGAACAGCAGTTTGCCCTAATGGTGTGACAGGAGGCAAAGTGAACTTGAAAGATCARTCTGCTGACCCTGTGAGSTCCAGGTCTGACCTTTCCTCCYCAGTATATAACAGGAATAAAATCTATCAGGAATGCYTGGATATATGAAGAGGAGATATCAGAGTCAAACATCATTCTTTTATTGTCAGTTGTCCCATTTAGTGCTCTACAATCCTCATTTCATTCTAACTGCTCTCCATGTCTTCCTTTRCCCCTGGGTTTCTTCATCCCTCTTCTTCTTCCTCTCCCTGTGATCTTGTCTGCTGTTATCTCTCACCTCTCTATCATTCATGTCATCAGTAATTTTGAGCAGAYTTTTTTTTCAATTTAGGGGGTATTTTTAAATGCTTATCAATCAAAATTTAATCCTTTTTAGTTTTTTACAGTCCTACTGAATTTGTCCATCTGTATTTCCTCTGACAAGTCATGCTAATCACRCAGCAACAGTCATTAGATAATGGCAAAATAGTGGCTATAGAGCCTGAAAGTGAAATCTGGTTTCTGTTTGACAAGTGCTTACAGTGTCTTCCCTTCCTCCTTCCCAGGACAAGGTGGAAGTTGAGGTGGTACAGCTGACAGCTGTGAGAATTCGGGCACCCATCACACGAATGAAAGCTGGTACTCAGGTGAGCTGGTTTGGGATTGGCTTTTGTCCCTTCATGTGTTGGAACTGCAGCTTGTGCTCATTGCTGTCACATTGTCTGCTGACAGCACTGCAGCTCTGGSAGGAACCATTTTCTTCATGAGAGACCCATCTCTTGATCAGTGAATTTTAAGTTTAATTCTCTCTGCTGTGGGCAGGTGTTTGGTTTGCATGCTGGCATTACCTAAGCAGGCTGGTTTCTCTCTTTCCAGATGCCAGTTTATGTCATGGGCATCACCAGCACTCAGACTCCTTTCTCCTTTGGCAGTGCTGTGCCAGGGTTAACGTTCCACTGGTTTGTCACCAAGAGGGACACTCTGGATGTCAGGACAAGGCACAGTGAGGTAGAGTGTGTGTGTGTGTGTGTGTGTAGTGCATGTGTGTGCAGCTTGGGCAAAGGAAACAGCCACATCAGGGCAATGCAGGGAATGAATATTGCTGCCTCCACTGCCTCAAAACCCAGGATCAGTTGTCAGCGCCTCGGTGCCAATGTCTGGGCTTTCCATGAGTCCAACTTTAATCCCTTTCTCCTGTCCAAGGCTGCTTTTCAGCTTCCTGCAAACTACAACTTTGCAGTGGATGTTTATGGCAGAGTAAAGGGAAGAACAGGCCTGAAAGTTGTAGTGAAGGTCCTGGATGCTGCAGCCAACCAGTTCCACAACATGGCAAGAGAACTGTCYGATGAAATCCAGATTCAGGTAGGATGATTTTCTACRCAGTTCATGTTGAAGYGTCTCCTTCAGAACTGGACTGAAGTCTGTCTTTGAAATCAGRAATCTGAAATGCAGGAGTAGCTCCAGCTTTGGTTTGAGTCCTTACTCTTGTTTGTATAATGTTCCTCATTGGGGCTCATKCAGTTCATGGGCTCATGGGGGCAGGGAATCTAAAGTAACTCAGGTGAATATGGGATTTCCAACACCTTTTCCCTTGATAAATCTTCTGTTTTCATGCTGAASAAAATTCCTGAACTTACTACAAGCCAGTTTAGCCATAGCCCTGGAAATAAATACTTTCAGAATAACTTGTAGAAGATACTGACTCTCCTATTCTGGAATATTCATGTTCAGTGGTCTTGTTTTACCATATATGTTATACAAGAGAAGAAAGCATGTTACAGCTCTGTTTGTGTTTGTTTGTTTGTTTGTTTTGAAGATTAAATAAATAAAGTTAATTTCTGTCTGCATACAACAGTGGGCCAAAATGCCTCTTATTTTCCAGGTGTTTGAAAAACTTCATCTGATCACTCCAGAGGCAGAAGCAGAGCAGATCCTCATGTCACCAAATTCCTTCATTAAACTTCTGACCAACAGGTCAGTGCTCAGTTTCCATACTGTGGCTTGTGTCATCCCTTTATCCAAACTGTAGGGCAGTTGGGTTTAAGGGAGCTGTTTCAGTCTCTCAGTAACACTGTTCATCCATTTAATGCRCAACTTCCCTGCTGGTTCATGATATCTTACTGTTCTCTTGGGCTTTGTCAAATCTTGTATTAGATTGTAGCTGGAAAATTCATTCAATATTGGGAACTTTCAGATCCTTTTTTTTAAAAGCAGCTGAGCCAGTTAAAGCAGTATCCTGCTGCCTGCTTCCTGTAGAGGTTTTGATGGATGATTGAGGCTTTGTGGAATATAATTCTGTGTGTTTTGCACACAGAGGTTATGGCTGGATTTTCAGATTAAAATGTCATTTCCAAATGAGAAATTCTTTTTACATAATCTGTTTTCAAAGACTGACATTTTAGACTCATACCAGGCTTGAAATGTAGTTTTCCCAGCATAATAATGGTGAGATAGAGACAGTAGGACACACACTGAGGGTAAAGCTTTAGAGACATCTGCATTTTAGGGGGAGGGAACCCATAGTTTCATGGAMTCACAGAATGGCTTGTATTGGAAGAGACCCTAAATATGGTTTTACACATTTAAGGGGTTCCTTACATTTTGTTTTGCTTCAGAGACCGAGTGGCCTCCCTGAGTTACCGTGTGCTGGACGGGCCAGACAAAGTCCCTGTAGTGAAAATCGATGAGAGAGGATTCCTTGTCTCTGGCTCTGCCATCGGGTCCTCAACCATTGAAGTGGTTTCACAAGAGCTGTTTGGCATCAACCAGACCATCATAGCTGCTGTTAAGGTACTGTCAGCTCCTTTCCTTTGCAGTTTCTTCAAGTACCTCTTCACTACTGCAACAGGGATTGTTGGCTGCACTTCTTGAACTTCACTTCTGAAAAATGAGCAGTGTAGGAATGAACAGTTCTGAACTTTGAACTGCTGGACACCAGGGAATGTAAGCCCATCATCTCTGTTCAAAAAATCCTTGAGCCAAGAACTTCTGCATCTGGCAGCATAAGCCACTGCCCCCCTTCCTCCTAYCCCTTTTTACTGGCAGCATCTTCCTGCTGTCCCAGCTAAAAGAGAAGAATGTACAATTGAGTGCTTTAAGTTATTTCTAAATTTAACTCTAATCACTGTGAAGGGGCTTGGTGGATTTTTTTATTTTGAATTCTGGTATTTCCCATGGTGTTCAGCTTTGCCTGTAGGACAGGGTGTGGATCTGTCCTCCTGGGTGGGGAATGAATCAAGAAATGGGGGCCCAGTGTCACTAAAGCCACCCCTGCTGTGAGGTGGTGGCAGTGAAGTCTCCAGCTCTGTTACTGATGACCTTGTTTSTTCCCTTTGGCAAGTGAAAGATGTCTGGTGAGTTTGGGGTGGCTCAAATGCCATTTAGTCAGCACCCAGTGGGACTGAAGTYAGATGCCCCTGTGTGAGTTTGTCCCGTACACAGGATGGTGATACAAAGCTCTGTGTAGTAGAACCCATCTCAGTTCAGCACCCTGTACAGCTCATTTTTCCTGTACTTAYTACAACTGTAGTGCCTTTATGGGAATGATATTTTTAACCTCGTGAGGTAACACAGTTCATTTTATGGCTGAAGAGCTGAGAGAGCTTGAGAGGTTTTGCCAAAGGTCGCGTCAGAGAACTTGTGACAGCTGGAGATGAGCTTGAATCTATTGTGTCATTCTAAGGCAAAGCTCTCTCCTTCACTTTGTCCTTCTTTCATAAGATCTGGTGTTGTCTGTATACAAGTGTACACAATTAAGAACCAAACTGCTGCAGCAGCATCACTTAACACTGAGCCCTTGAACTTGGCYCAGAGAAGGGCTCTTACATAAGCCAGGGAGGCTGGGGGAAGAAGGAGTGACAGTGAGCTTAGCCTGGGACCAAGCTCAGCACTTGCCTGGACCTGCTGCACTCAGTATTTTAGTTTATTTTTTCTTGAATTAAAAAAAAAAAAACATCAAAACCTGAGATGCTTTAACAGTAAAAGGCTATTTTCATCAATATTAAATTTAGCAGTTGTCCCTTGTGGGATAGTTGCTGAGATTTTAAAGTAAAGCAAGCTTGATAATCTGTCAGGGAAATGGGGGTTTTGTTGGCTTGTAACCACAGCTTGTTGGGCAGAGATCTGTATGCACAGGGATTTTAACTGATGAAGCCAGCCCGTGGAACAGACAGTGGGATATACTGATGTTACAGCCACTTTTTTTTTTCTTTTTTTTCTTTTTTGGATTCACCAAAGATGTATTTTGCTGGAGGCCAAATTTGTCCTTTCCTTTTTAAGTTCTGACATGTACATTTTCAGATTGCAGAGTTTTACGTTTTAGCTGAGCCTCTTAGGTCAGGAAAATAAAGGGATTTTTCTACAAGATAAGCTTGAGGCCTTCTTTTAAAAKAGTTTTTTCAGTATATTTGAGGGGGTTTGCTTCCTCWGCCCTTCTATTATTTATTTTCCAAAAGCTCTAACAAAAAGAGCAGATATAAKTATTTTTGTTGGGTAATTTTGCTCSTTAACTTAGGTAAGTTAATCAAGAATAGTAATAKGCTATTTAAAAGCCAAAATATTAGGTTGTCAAGTCTTTGTCTTCAGAAAGCCTTTTTTGACTGGAGTGTTCCTGCAGAAATGTGGGGGTGTGCACATATGGTTAATGGAGCAGMCTCTCCTGAGGAGTTCAGAGCAGTTCCCAACTTGTGTCTTGGCTGAGGAGAGGCACTGAGGGAGCCCCCAGGGTTTGTCAGCTRCCAGCTCTGCCTGGAACAGCTTGGCTTTCTCACCTGCTGCAGGGGAGCTGGGCAGCAGTGACTATTCCAYCCCCTCATTCATACATTGAGAGTTGCCCTTCTAATACCTGGGCAGTGAATTGCACCTTTTATTTCAGGAGTTATTAGGAGAGAGGACGTGGAGCCACTTCTTAACAGTTTGAATTGATAGGATAGTAATGTGCTCTCTGAAGTGTGTGTGTGATGTATGTTCCTACATGATTATTGCTTGTTTCAGTTCCCAGTGGTACTAGAAAAAAAGGGCTAAGAAACACCAGCTGTAAGGGTACAAAGCAGACAGAGCCAGGCTTTTCTCAGCCATGGCAGGGCAAGGGGAACACACAGGAAACACAGTCTGAACATGGGACAGCACTTTTTAGTGGGGTGGCTGTTGAGCACAGAGTGCAGGGGGCTGTGGAGTCTCCATCTGAGATGTGCAGGAGCTGCCTGCACACGGTCCTGGCCAGCTGGCCCTGGCTAACCYAGCTGCAGTGGGGGCTGGACTAGACAGAGCCTGAGGCCCCTTTCAGCTGTGAAATGGAGATACTGATAACAACAGCTGCACGTGTCAGTCCTGGCATGTGCTAAATGCAAACGGCTCACGAAGGCAGCTCTGGATATTTACATAAAAAGAACTCTTTTAGATTATTTTATAGGGGTATCATAAAAAGCAATTTAACTTTCCTTCTCACTGCTGATGTTTTTCCAGGTCTGCCCCATCTCCTATCTCAGGATCTCCATGAGGCCCATTCTGCTGACCCAGAACAGAGAGGCACTGCAGGCCCTGCCCCTGGGTGTGACACTGACATTTACAGTCCATTTCCACGATAACTCTGGAGATACTTTCCATGCACACAGTGCTGTGCTCAACTTTGCCACCAACAGGTGGGTGTCTGTCATGGGTGGTAATTACAGAGAGCAAAGAAAGGGCAGACACACACAGAACAAAGATGGTTCCAGAGATATCARGTGAACATGCAGCTTGGGCTGGGATTAGCAAAGCAAGGGTTTTGTCTCTGCAGCCTTCAGAGGCAGTGGCAGGAAGGAGAGTTGCAGTTAGCAATCGATATTCCCTAGCCATGGAAAGCTGCCCAGATCATAACCATGGTCCCAGCGGGGCCTGCAGGAGCTGTGCTCTGCTCTGAGTGACTCTGAATCATCCCCCTGCATGCAGCAGTGGCCCAGAGAAACAACTGATCCATCAGCATCTGCCTCTGCCAGTGCTGTGTTCCACTGACGCACTGAGGGCTTATGTAAGGTGAGGAAWGTTCTGGGTCAGGGGCTGTCTCCTCAGATAGGTTTGTGCAGCCTTCCCACAGCAGGGACAAGCCTTAAAAGGCCTTTGSTSTCTGCCTCACAGAATAAATGTTGTKAWGCAGCCTCCTGTGGTCTTCAGGAAAGTACTAGTAATGCTGTTAATGAAAGCATGGTTTGTTTTCTGCAGAGCACCTTGCTGAATTTGGGTGAATACCAGAACTGGCCATCCAGTGGCATTATGTCTGGGAAGTTGCATATTGGTGTTCAAATTTCTTGGCTTCCTGACTCCCTTGAGAAAAGGGAAAAAGAAACAGATATCATTCTAAAGCTCTACAATTCTCACAATTAAGAAGTAGTTTTCCTGCATAATTACGATCTTGGTATTTCCTCAGCATAGTGGTGAACTGAGAACTGTAATTTGCCTCAGTKGCACCTGAATAATTTTTATAATTTCCTTACTTTGCTGGACTTTATCAGATGASTGTTCCTGAAAACAAGTCAGCCAGCTGAAGGGTTTGATAGCTCTCCTGTTGGAGAGACAGTGCCATTGCCAAGCCTTCCCTGATGCAGCAGCACTTGTGTTTGTGTGCAGAGACGACTTTGTGCAGATCGCCAAGGGAGCTGCCAACAACACCTTTGTGGTCAGGACTGTGAACGTGGGGCTGACCCTGCTCAGAGTGTGGGATGCAGAGCACAGTGGCACTGCAGACTACATCCCACTGCCTGTGCAGCATGCCATCTTCCCAGAGCTCCCAGACGTGGTGGTGGGGGATGTCCTGTGCCTCAGGACCTTGCTGACAGCCCAGGAAGGTGAGTGGCCTCCAGCTCTGTGGGTTAGCAGCCTTTCCATGGGACACCAGGCTCAGCAAAACTAAATGCATAATTTACCATGTTTGTTCAGAATCAAATGTCAGTGTTCTTGTTAATGATAAAAATAGGTTTGATCAGCTCCTCTAATTTTAATTGCACCGTGCAGTACATCTCTTGTTTTGAATTCCTGAGCATCATCACACTTCAGACATTTCTATTCCATTGCCTGGAAAGGCTTGGTTCTGTGGGGCTCCTGCAGAGTCAGGCCTGCCTTCAMTCACTCTGTTTGATTGTTGGTATTAATGGGCTTGTGTCAGACTAGCTGCTGGGCAGTGGCACTCTSAGACACCAGRGTGGTTCCTGGGCACTGGGAGGGGTGTGCCCTGCCTGGCAGTGGCACTCTCAGACACCAGTGCCCAGGAAAAGCTGCAGTTGGCAGCAGGGTGTGAGCAGTGCCCCTGTGGTGTTTTCCAGGCCTGCCAGGTGTGTGGAGCTCCTCCTCAAGTGCTCTTCTTCTCGTGGACCCCAAGACTGGCGTGGCCCTGGCAAGGGACTCTGGGGTGGTCACTGTCTACTATGAGATCCCTGGGTTACTGAAAACCTACAGAGAGGTGAGGCACTGTTCTGTTCCTGCTGAGATTGGTTTGTTTGGGGTGGACCTCACCAAACTGTATTCTGAGGAATTTTATTTTGTTATAAATATTTAGAAATGTTCTTTTAGAAATGCAGATGGTTGGGAAGTATTTGGTATGTGGCMAAAAACATCATGTTTTTTTAAAACATCTATGCTAAGGAGGAAAACGTAGCATAGCCATTTTGATTTTTCATCTCTACTGTTCTTACATTGAACATTTTGATTCTGTTGTTGGCTAAGTTGTTTCCAGGTGCTAACCAGTTTTTGAGTATGGCTGCTGTTAAGAATGAAGCTTCTCTGCAGGATGAGTTGCCAGCAAGAACTTGCTCMAGTGATGTGCCATGCATCACTGATCAGAAATACTCCATTAAATTATTTTGTTTATCTGCTATGCAATCGTACTGTTGACACAATYCACTACATCAACCAGCATAAGCACTAGGCATTCTTTTTAAATTAAATTTAGACATAGAGCTTTATGCAKATTAACTTCTGGGGGTTGGGTAGGAAGACAAAATGTTTTTGCTAGCTTAAATTGCTTGGAAAGGCAGTTTCTGATATTAGAGAAATGTGGGATTTCAAAGAAAAACATCACCTGCTGGAGTCTTTCACAACCAATCCAGTCTGGTTTTGCCTTAATTTTTATTTGTTGAAGCAGTTGTTGGTAACAATGTGCTTCATCCTTTTTTCAGATCTTGATTAATGCACCTCAGAGGACCACAGCAATGCATGTCAGTGGCATGCAGACAAGCTTGCAGGGAGCRGCAGCCTCAAAAGTTATAGTTTTAATTGGGGAAACAAACAAAAATTTGAAAGGTATGATTWAAAAATGCTGATRGTTTATTKTGTGTTTATGGRTTCATGATGCTTTGGTTTGTGKTATGGGGGTTTTGTTTGTTGTTTAAGGGTAACAAGATCCCCAGGAATCTCAAATGCCTTTCTGGAGTCCCAGGAGCTCTAGGAGCCATGGGACAGAATTTGGAAGGTGTTCTGGWGCACTGTTAATATTTCACAACTAACAAAACCAGTAGATTTYAATAGAGGTACCATTTTTGATCATATGAACAACAGTTAATGGGCAATCAGCTAATTGCTTATATGTTTAATTGCAAKTGCCTTCTTGGAGTTGTTACATTTTCTTACTTAGTTACCATCCTTAAATCTTTMCAGAACTTACCACCAGTTAGAATCAATACAAAGATTAAGCATCATATTGTGTCCTCTATTTAATGTGCTATATTTTTTGTGATTATGGATCCTTTTGGCTTCTAGCTTAACAATTAGCACTTCTTCCAATAGTATTTTATTTTGTCATGTGTAAATTATTAGCCTACCAAAAAATCATCTCACCAGATACTAAAATYTAACTCAAGGCTTCTAGGATCATATAAATTATTCAAGAGACATCTGAGCAGAAAATTTTCTGCAGSTTATTCTTTCCTGTAAATAAATTATTCCTGTCAAGAAAACCCCACAACATATAAAATTTTCATTGCTGTCTCTTTGGGATTAAACCCTGAGCAAGAGCAGCTGTCTGTGATTTCCAATGATTTTAAGATCCTCTTAACCTTGTGAAACTATTTCAGAAGGTGGTAGAATAACCCAATGCTGCAAGTCATGATTTTGCTTTTARTTAATTCAACTTAATTAGTTACAATTTTATTTTGTAATTAATTAGAGATGAATTGTTTCCTTCCTCCTAGGGGAGTGTTCACCTGCTCAGACTGAAGCCATTGCTGAGTTACAACCCCAGTCCATTATCAGTTGCCATCTCAACAGTGATGCCTTTGACTTCCCAGCACAGGATGTTTTTGTGGCAGAACCTGGGTTTGATGCAGTTTCAGGTAAGATGTGACAAGATGCCAACTGCAGGCAAACACAAGCTCTTTGGTCCAGCAGATTCCACAGAATCCCAGCATCATGGCTTGGGTTGGAGGGCCCTTAAAGCCCATCCAGTGCCACCCCTGCCATGGCAGGGACACCTTCCACTGTCCCAGGCTGTTCCAAGTGTCCAGCCTGGCCTTGGGCACTTCAGGGATCCAGGGGCAGCCCCAGCTGCTCTGGGCACCCTGTGCCAGGGCTGCCCACCCTCCCAGGGAAGGATTTCTTCTTAGCATCCAATATAAACCTGCTCTCTTTCCTTCTGAAGCCTCTGGGCTTTGCTGTGTAGGACCTCAGGCCTCAGTGAGTTGCTCACACTTGTTTCAGTGGGTTTTCTGCCTGTGACAAAATCTTGTGTTGGTTTTCAGAGAAAGCCAGAAGTGACTGGCAGCCCACTTCATGTTTTGCAGAGTTTTTGTAGGAAGTAARAGAAGCAAAGGAACACTCAGATGACAAATATTCCAAAAGTAGAATGTACCCCCAAAACACCATGAACTGGGTCTTAAAAAGGGGGGAAATTGCCAGACACTGTGGAGGTGGAAATAAAATTGTCAAGTCTACAAAATGTGTTAATGTTTTGAAAGTGTAACTTGATTTAGAAGAGCACCAAACCAMCATGGACTTTACTTAAAGAACATTAATTATCTGTTAGATTCATCTCTGCACCCATTGTGTAAACCCCTATTCTGCCCTGCATATGCTTCTGTTACTTAGCTAGGGGAAGAAAATAAGGGGAAAACATGCACCTGGCAAGTTCTCCTTGTTACTGATGCTTTTTATCTTCCATTCTGTGGGAAGTTTTTATTACCTTTACTGCTAATAACAGATTAATTGGTCCCATATGAGACTAGAAACATGGTGGATATATACATTTTAAAGGAGCTTTTATGAATAAACTACATCTTCACAGACTTGGTGATGGYAGGTGGCTAAAATTTTAACACGAGTTGAAAAGAATATGAAATAGGATTTTCAATCTTGTTTTCAGTAAAGCTTTTCAGTGTTAGTGTGTTTTGTGCAAAGTGGAACTGAGTCTTGTGACTGTGTTCACAGGGTCATGAGAATGAGGGAAGGGATGAGGATCTGACTCCATGTTTCAGAAGGCTTGATTTATTATTTTATATATATATTACATTAAAACTATACTAAAAGAATAGAAGAAAGGATTTCATCAGAAGGCTAGTAAGAATAGAAAGCAAAGATGAATTAACAAAGGTTTGTGCTCAGACAGAGGTCGAGCCAGCTGACTGTGATTGGCCATTAATTAGAAACAACCACATGAGACCAATCACAGATGCACCTGTTGCATTCCACAGCAGCAGATAACCATTGTTTACATTTTGTCCTGAGGCCTCTCAGCTTCTCAGAAGAAAAAATCCTAAGGAAAGGATTTTTCATAAAAGATGTCTGTGACAGAGTCTCAGTGACATATTAGAATAAATGTGACTGGAAGTTACCAGCATAGTGGTTGTTTTCATAGTGATGTTCAGTTTGGGACAAGGAACAATTCTGTAGTTGTAGTGCTGGGATTGTGATGTTTGACGCCACAGCCCCACTGTCCCAGTCCATCTGTGCTCTCCTCATCACTGCTGGTTGAGCTTTACCACCTTTCCTGGCTTTTCTCTGAAGATGTCCCAGCAGTATCGCTGTGCATGGAGAAAAACCCTCGAAGGTGAGCAGCTAGCAGCCCCAGCTGTCTTGTTCCTGCAGGACACTACACGTGCTCCATCGGGATGCACAGCCTCACTGAGAAGCAGCTGAAGCACCTGAGCAGGGGCCGGGCCTCTGTGCGGGTGACGGCGGCGCTGCGGGGCCGCGCGGGGCCCGGGCAGCAGCTGGGCACCGAGCTGCCCTTCAGCCGCTGGTTCTACGCGGACCAGGCCGAGGTGCTGCTCAGCAACCAGGACACGAGCTCCGTGCTGAAAGTCTTTGGTGCCAGTGAGATCCTGGATAGCCTGGAGGTGAGTGTGTTCCCAGCTGAAAGCATTCTGAGCTGCCACAGGCAAGGCGCTCCCTGCCATCTTTACCGTGTCAAGATTTGTTCCTGAGATGATTTGGAAATGCTCAGCTTGGAATGATGATTCTTCCTCAGTTYTCACTTTTCCAGGATCCCWGAATGGTTTGGGTTGGCAGGGACCCTAAAGCTCATCCTGTTCCAATGCATTGCTATGGGATGCCGCTCATTCACTGGTCTGCTCAGGGGCCCATCCAGCCTGGCCCTGGTTTTTGGGGTAGTACAGGTGTRTCAGGCTCACCTGGGCCTACAGCCTGGCCCAAGTATGTGTGTGACTGACTGCCCATAGCTCACACAGCCCACTGAGGGTCTGTGGGGTTTGGCTGTGTGGGGGTGGCCCAGRCCTGTGGAAGGGGCAGGGGGAAATGCTGCAGGTGTCACTGTAAGGGTGCACCTGACTGCTCTGGAGGGGTGAATTGCTCAGTGTTCCTGTGGAATCCCCCATTGCTGGCAGCTGGCCTGGAACAGGGAGCTGTGCTGTGCTGTCCCAGCAGTCTGTTCAGGTTGGATGTTCCCTGTGCAGGTGAAATGCGAGTCCCCAGCAGTGAAGGTGCTGGAGAAGGAGAAGTCCTATGGGCTGCCCAGTTATGTGGTGTACACTGTGAGCCTGACTGATCCCAGAGTTCCCAGCCAGGGCTCCCTGTCCACCACTCTGACTGTCTCCAGTCCCATGACAGACCAGTCCATCACCATCCCAGTGACAGTGATCTACCTGACTGACAGAACCACTGCACCCATAAGATGTAAGTTTAGCTCTCCACTGTGCATGCCAGAAGAAGCCTTTAGCTTCTCTGATGTTTATGAGATTAACTCTTAAAGCAGATTGGAGAAGATGCTCCTTTTAACTCAATATTGCCTCCTCTTGATCAATYCTGCAGATGAAGCCACTCTCTTCCAGCAGTTTGTTGAGTCTTACCAGGTGATGATCTTCACACTTTTTGCACTCTTAGCAGGGACAGCTGTTATGATCATAGGTAAGAGAAGGAAAGATTGCACAAGAATTTTTTTTCCATTGCTTCTTACAGTGTGTTAGCTGTWAGATAAAAAGGAATAATTGCCATGTGAAATTATTTTGGTTTGGTTTTCATCTCTCTTGCAGCCTACCATGCATTTTTCTCGCCGAATGAACAGCACAATCAGCCAGTGTTCCACCCAAGGACRAGTCTTCAGCACACCCCTAACAGTAAGCAGCTGTCACCCAGTTAGAAGTGCATTCATTGATTAGTCTGGCAATTGCACTGGAATTGAATGTAAGAAGGTCTGTAATCAGGAGTGGCAATGAAAAATAATTGACACACTTACAGATGTGTTAAAGTTACAGTGAGCTGCAGGCCTGGGTGTAAACACAAGTGCCTGGTGATTCAGATAAAACAAGGCAAATTCAAGTGAGTGTCACTTGCTGAGGGGAAATGTATTGTGCTCCCCTCAGACTTGAGTCCTGAACAGGAAGACCCACAAACTTTTGATATTTGCACAATGCCTTTTCCAGAGGCACTGAGCTGCAGGGATGATTTCACTTGGGATGGATCMTCAGGTTCATTGCCAGTGTTCAGCAGATGATCAAGAGCAGTTGTTTGTTCCTTCTCCCACCATTCCCGAGCCTGATTGTTGTGTTCTCCGTCCYGTGTTTCAGGTTCCACCGTGTCACCTGCCCATTCCTTCAGCTCCCAGGCCTCCAGCAAGCAGAGCAGCCCCGCGGCGCCGCTCTGGAGCGCGGGGTACGCCGCTCGCTAGGGGCAGCGCACGGGGCTCCTCCTCATGGCACAGCAAAGAAACCATCAGCTCAGTGCCTTAGCGAGCTTCAGCAGCCGGGGTGTAATTCGGGTTTGCTCTGGAATAGAACTAGAACCTTAATTTATTTTATTTTTTTTTACTATTTAGGGCTCTTTGAGTTGATGTTTTTATGTCAGTGCTTCAATTCTAAAACCTTCTTTTATCTGTTGTTTTTTGCTGCCTGCACAAAAAGCAGTGTTTATGCTAGTCTGGCTTTCTTGCACTCTTCAAGCAGCTAGAAATTATATCGAAGTTAGACTGATAACAATTTTTTTATTTAGTTTTTATAAAAAATTAGATTTCTTTCCAATGAACTTTTTTAAGAAAAGGGAAATTAGAAAAACAAGTAAATGAAATATGAAATTTTTGGAGTGTTTTGTGGGGGTTTTGTTTTTGGGGCAAATATGAGCCAAAAATTGGAAGGGTTGTATATTTCGAAGAACTGGTTTTTATTTTGAGTTCCAAAAACTCAGGAATGTATTGCACTGATAATGTTCTTATGTTTATTTAGCCTTACACTGGGATTCACCAGCACAGCATGCTGGTTTAGCATGAGGAATGCTGGAACAACTGTGAATAATTTAGATGTTTTTTTACAACAATGATTAGAAAAGGAAAAAAAAAGAACCCCAGAACTTAGTSTGAGTTCTTTGGGTACAACTGCAGTATTCCTTGGTACTGTAAGCACTTTTCTGAACTGGGAGTGTGAAAGCATGTGCCTTCTAAGTGCACCTTTCTTCTGCTAGGAATCCTTTATTTTGAGGATAGCATCACATCCCAGTCACTTTTATTTGTAAGCAGGGATTTGCAGCTATCAGATAAGGGTTTTGTTTACATACAACAAGCATCCCAGTTTTAACTGTGAATAATATTCTGGCTGTCTGAACTTTCCTGAGGACCATAAGGAAAGTGAAATAACAAAATACTTCATGCAAAATACTTTGTGTGCAGAACTATGCAGGCAAATAGATGAATGGAATGCAAACCCAGTGCAYGGCATAGAGTTTTGGTTTCTCACAGGGTTAAAAACAAAAGGATTGTTACATGGAATTGTACTGAGTCTTGTTCAACTTACTGGCTAGTTTTGAAGAAATTGTGCCTTAAGTGCTAGTACTACTTAAAAAGGTCAGTTTGGATGTAGATAATCATTTGAATCTGTATTAAAGCTTTTTAAGACTCTTTTGTTTTGAATTTTCTTGTGGTATGGTACAGTATGAACAGTATGCTAGACTGTTCAGAGTCTAGCACTGGACTATATTATTTAAATCTGTATTATTTAATAAAGCTTTTAAAGATTCCTTTATTTTGCTGTTGATGGAATTTTCTGTGGTTTGGCTGTTTAGAATTTAGCACTGGGCTGTTGTTGGAACTTCACTTCCTACAGCCCCTCAGTGTTTGCAGTCACRATTCTCCAATCTTAATTTTCTCTTCTGTTGACAATGTAATGTTTTAAAATATTTTGACAGTTTTTCAACTAGTATTTGTTGTCTGGGATTTCTCCCAGTTTTCACTAAGCATCTTCAATTCCTGCTGAAATCAGTGACGAATGTAGAAGCAGCTCCTCATTTTCCAGGTTTGTTCAAACTTCCCATTTTGCTCATTTGGGTTTTAAAGGAAAACGTGATCTTTTTTCCACTTGCATTCAGCAAGAAGCCAATGGGCTGTGAATGTCTCAGTGCTACTGTGATAAGCTCTTCAGAAATGATTAAAGGAGAGATTTTGCTCTCCTGTTGTTTCTCTTTCCCATTCAGCAGTCTGGCACTGAATGTTCTGAAAAACAAACTGCTCCAAGTGGTGGGAGTACTTCAGCAAATGCTCACTGTTTATTCCCTTTCTTTAGGCAAGGAGTTGCAGTCTCCTGGCAAGAAAAAAAWAAAAAATTAAATAGRGAGCTGGAATGACTCAGGAGSCAACCTCCTGCAAGCAACAACCAGGCTTTGGCCTCGAGGAGCTCACCTGACCTGTGGGGCCATTCCTGGGGCCAGGGGCATGTGGGGATATAAATTTTTCTGAGCAGGTTTCTGCCAATGTAAAGATTTATTATTTTTTTATTTAATAAAGTGAGATTTAGGGGTTTGCATTTAATGCTGATTTTCCTCCCTGTTCACTTTTACTGCTTGYTCCTGACTGTTTTCTCCCCTRAGAGGSAGAAGGRCTGCTGGGAATGTGTCTGTTCCAAGGTCCAGGCCTTATGTGAGTTGAAATGTCTGAGCTGTGCCAGGCTGCCTTGTGCACCCAGAAAATCCCTGCCTGCCAACAGCTGAGCAACAGGTGTGTCCCAAGGAGCTACTCAATTAAATTAAGGTTAGCAAGACTAAGTCAATATTGCTCTTCAAGCCAATCTGCTCCCTAACACAACATCCCAAACACAGCCTAATCTTTATTTCTCCATCTCCCTTWAAAAGGCAAGGCAGATGATGAATGAAACACTGCCCACACCTTTTCAGCAAAGGGCTCTCCTGATGGGCAGCCAGGGTTACGGTGTGCTGCTCCAGGGGCAGGTTTTCCTGGCAGCATGGTGGCTGCCTCTTGCAGTGTAGATGAAGGATTCCAGTTCTGCAGGTGCCAGTGCACTCTTGGCTAACCGTGCAGATAAAGGCACTCTTACCCTCCTGTTTGGCTGTTGATTCTGGATTGAGGAGCACATGTCAGCCCTTCATGAGCATCCTCTGGCCATTTCTCAGCACGGGGCTCCCCAGGAGGCTTGGGGAGTTTCCCCACCCCAGTTTCCCCAGTCAGAGACCCAGCTGTGTCTCGTTGTGTCCCAGGATTGCAGCAATCCTCCCCAGTGCAGGAACTCTCCTTGGAGCAGCCCTGSAGACAGATGGTGTTTGGTTAACAGGCAAGGTGTGTGCTCTCCAGTTAATTCCTCTTTATTAAATATTTTTTCTCTGGTAAGGCAACTTAGAGGTATTGTTTGTGTATTGAGCTTTATGATTCTGTGTTAACTCTGTGTAGTGTTGGTGATTTGATTAAAACCATTCCTTTKCAGCTGTTTCTTCCTTGTATCAGTTTCAAGTTTAAGGTTATAGCTGGCCTTAAACTCCAGCCTGTGTTCTCCACAGCCCAGCCCCTGTGCTCTCRTAGGAAATGCATCCATTTCTAAGCTGGGAAAAAAGGCATTTAGGAAGTGATGACTATCTGACGTTAGGTCTTTGGGTGATATTAAATATTCTAATTTTTATTTATTTTACTGGCAAAACTCAAAAACCTCTGCTTTATTTTCAGTTTGAATAAAGCTGGGTTCACTTTTCCTCTGTTAAATTCAATGAGACAACTTCTCTGTGTAAATTTGGCACRCAGTTTCCCAGGACCTTCTCCTGAAGCTTGCAAAATTAAAACTAGAATGGGAAACTAATTTTTCTCCTTGACTGACATTTCTCACCATGGCTCTGAGCTGTAGCAGCAGTAGCTGCTTTCCACATCTTCCCTCACCCCTCTTGGCCTCTCCATGTGCAGAGCAGTTTTTATCCCGGTGCTGTGTCCCCTCTGCAGGTGGCCTGCTCCAGAGCTCTGTGTATTAATAAATTATTTCCTGCCATTTGCACCAYCTCCAGGCCTCAGCACAGCCCGTGGTGCTGTGCTCTGGGCCCTGCCTCCCTCTCAGTGCTTTGCCACAACCCCCAGACAGACTGGGAGCTGCAGTTGTGTTTTCCATGGAGCAGACTTTGTGTACATGTTTGCAATGCACCCAGTCACTCATTCTTCCCTTCTCACTTCTCACTTGCCACGTTGTGGTTTAGAGTGCTCTTCCCATTCTGCTCAGTTCAGAGCTTTATCCCAGGCCTCACTTCTGCATTTTGCATAAATAAATTTATTTCAAGCTGTTGTGCTTATGGATATGCCAAGGTCTGTTTTGKGACCTTTTGTTCATTTTTTAATTTCATTTCCAAGCAAGCCAATGCCCACCTAGGGACATCCTTTCACACTTTGGGTGGGAAAGCACCACAAAACTTCCCTGGAGAGTCAGACCAGAATCCCTGCAATGGAGAGGGAGCCTGAGGCTGCCTGTGCCAAGGGCAGCCCTAGGAAATAATTTTAGGCCAGCATGTGCCTAAAGGTTTACAGGGACCACCTTTAAATCAGACAAAAGCAGTATTGTCTGGATAAAATCTGGTGATTGAAAATCAGTTTACTGATCAACAAGCTCAGAAGTTCTGGAGCTGCTTTTAAATAATTGTTCTATTTCACATGAATTCATCTGTGAGAGAGACAAGAGGTGGGRGATGCTTTTGTCTTTTGTGTCATATGCTTTACTTAGAAAATAAAGTTCTGAGACTCTCTTAAGTAGTAGGAAGCTGCCCTTACTAACAAAATAGTGAAAATTGTCATATTTTATCCAAAAGGAAGGGAAAAAATCATTTTCCAAAGTAATAGCTTGTAATTTGACAGCATGAGTCACTTGTGTGATTATGAGTGAGTCACGGATAGAAGAGGCACCATAAGAATAATTTTTCAAAATGTACAAAGATAACAAAGAAACTACATCTCCCAAAATGTTGCTAAGAAGGCACCAGGCCATTGAACAGGCTAAGCTTATTTGAAGTACTAACTCACCAAAAGTGCTTTTTTAATTTTTTTTTTTTTGTAAAATAATAGAAAAGGCTGCTTTCAATTATCTTTTTCTATAAAAGCCAATCAGCCTGTCTTTAGTGGAAGCTGGGTCAAAGCTCTCCTTAGAAGAATATTAAGAATCCTGGAGTTTCAGTATTCTGATCCAGCCTTTCCCAGCTCCTGAGCTCTCCTGCCACACCCAGTTTGGTCAAGGCACCAAACACAGCCAATAAAGCTGATGTGGCCTCAGTGCTTTGTCATTGCTCCTATGCATTTTATCTTTCCAAACTCTCTTTCCTCATGCCTCACTGGTCATCCTTGGATCTGAAGCTGTGGCCATGTCCTGGTGGATATTTGGGGGTTTCTTCATTTGCTGGATTAATATTTCATTTCATGCTGGGTTAAGATGGCCAATAGAAATAAACAGCCTTTGATTCTAGCACAATTAAGGATCTCTTGTGAAGGAAAAAGAACTCTGTTGTCTTGAGCATCTGACCCCAGCTGGTGCATTCTCTCTGCCAGCTGGTTCTTGCATGGAAGGAAAATTAATAAAATTGCCAAACAAAGAAGTATTTTCAGCAAGTCCACAAACACTGAAGGCTAAACATCCTCCTTGCAATGCCAGAAGTGGATTCCAAATAAGCAGCTGAACTGAAGGATTATTTTGATASTGTTGTAGAAATATTGGTCTACTGGAGATGTTTAAAGGTCAGCTGGAGTGTTTTGTGGGGSTTTTGTTGCTGTTACTGAGGTTTTTGGTGCCTGACTCCTCAGTTCTGGGTGTGCTGTTTTCACAAGGCATCACTGACACGCTGGGCTCTGAGAATCTGTGTTACACAGATTATCACCACCATTGCTGCAGTTTCCATATTCCTCCCCTACTACAAAAAATGTGACTTCTCTGTGATTTTTTTGTGTCTCTGTATGAGATTCCAYGTCCTTCAGCAGGAAGAGATTGATGAATTGAGATAATTGAAGAAGTAGACAGCAGTTGCTACCACTCTCAGATGATTTCATTAAATTATTAACAATTTGCTCAGTGCTGTCTTGGGGGTGCTGAGAGAGCAGAATGTAGCTTAGGCATAAAACATGATACAGAAATTTCATTTTAGTTCCAGCTTTACTGAATGTGCTTCTGAAAGCAGACAGGTACAGATCACACTTCTGTCTGAATTTTGGATTTAGAGTTACAGTGACAGTGCAAAATGTCAGAATTATGAGTAAGTTAAAAAGCAGTGCTGAGTTGCAAGGTCACAGATCCCTGTTAGTGCTCACTCCATGACCTGACTTAGCAAATCACAGCTTGATATTCTCAGCAGTGATGGCAGAAGTCACTCCCTCTGCTTCATAATACTCTCTCCTTTTATCCTGGCTCTTTCAGTTGCTGTTTAGGAAAGGTCTGAAGTGCTTTGTGTCCTTGGCCCAGGTGACTGACCAGCCTGCAGGGCTGGAGAGCTGGGTACAAGTGTAAATACACCTTCAATGCAGTGACTGATCAAGCAGTAGGAWTGACATAAGGGAAGCTATTGTTCCATGAAACTCAGTAAAAGCAGGGTGGAAATACATCAGGTGTGTTCAAAGTAGTATTTCCCCAGGGGAATCCTGCTCCAGCAGTGAATCACAGGAGTAGATGGTGTAGGAAGCCCTGGACAGTGAATTTTCCCTCCTAAAGAGAGGAGGGCAGGGAAAAGCAGCCTGTTTGTGCATTTGGAAAATATCCCAGGCCCCAGTTTAGAGTTTGACTGTGGAACGTTTGCTATCGGTGAACTTTAACAATTCTATTCACAGAATCCCAGAATGTCCTGAGCTGAAGGGACCCCCAGGGATGCCCAGCCCAACCCTGGCCCTGCAGAGCCACCCCAGCAATCCCACCCTGGGCACCCCTGGCAGCCCCTGGAGCTCTGGCAGCCTCGGGGCCGTGCCCATCCCCTGGGCACTGCCCGCACCCTCTGGGGCACCAGGGAAGGGTTTTTCCTGATCTCCAGCCTGAGCCTCCCCTGGCACAGCTCCAGCCCTTCCCTGCTCCTGTCCCAGGGAGCAGAGAGCAGTGCTGGCCCCAGCCTGGTGTTTCAGTGAGCTGTTTTCCTTCCAAACCGAGCAGGATTTTGCTCTCTGTTCTGCCYGGTCCTGGCCTCCTGCCCAAGCTCAGCATCTCTGTGTACACAAATACTCATCCTGTGGGCATTGCYCCTCGTGCACCTGCCAGCAGCACTCTTCCCTCTGCCTTAGCAGCTGATCTGATCTAATGATACAGGAGCACCTGGTCCCCACCCTGTAAATCCAGGGCTTTTTGGCAAATAGCACTGCATTTAGCTAATAACAACACTCTGACAGCCCAGTGTGATGGTTGTCACAAGGTTCTTGGGGTGAAGGAAGAGATGGCTGAATCCATGATCAGAAGGCTTGATTTATTATGTTCTGATATATACATATACTATACTAAAAAGAAAAGGAAAGGAGAGTTTCCAGAAGCTGCTAAGCTACCTAAGAATAGAATAGAAAGAATGCTAACACACGAGCTGGCCTTGACAAACTCCGAGAGCCAGCTCTGCTCTGACTGGTCACTGAACCAAAACATCCATCCCAGACCAACCACAGATCCACCTGCTGCATTCCACAGCAGCAGACAATCTATTGKTTACATCTTGTTGCTGAACTTCTCAGCTTCAGCAGGAAAAATCCTAAAGAAAGGATTTTAGTGAAAAGGATGTCTGCGACAGCCCAGCAATGATGGCTTYGTGTCCTCCAGAYTTAYTSRAATATCTCTGCAGCCTTATTCAACRACTACACCTTGTCATTCAGACCCCAGTAGAGGAGTTTAACATTTTGCTAAAGGAAGCTTTCTCTGGGCTTTGGTTGGTTTGCCCAGGAGGTGGAAGTGCAGCTATTTTGACAGAGCTGGACTGTGCAGTGGGATGAACACATATTTTCATGAAATCTGTCAAATGTCATTTTAAAAGTCATTGAGTGTGCTGTACAACAAAGCAGGCAGAATTACAGAGCAGGAAGCCTTTTGTGAATGCTATTGTAAATGTGTCACAGCTCATTCTGGCTTTTGCATGTGGGTTTATCTTCAAACAGCATCCTGCTGTTATGATTAGTGATTGCTATCGTGAATAAAATCTCTTTGGTTTCAGCAACAAAATAAACCACTTTATATATAGAACCCACTGTTGAATAGGACCCTAAATATTTATTTTCCCATTCTTATTGCTAAACAATCTTCAAGGTGAAGCCTCTTGTCAAATGAAACAATGTCAGCAGTGRAACCAGGACCTGAGGCAGCCATGGTTCTAGAAAGGGCAGGCAGCAGCAGAAAGCAAGCTCTTAATGCCTGAATGAGACATCCTTGGAACCCTGTGAGCTTGGAATYGGGCAATTGTGTTTTACTGGGAGCAGCTTTGTGGTGTCCCAGAGTCCACCAGCAGCACCTCCTGCTCCAGGTCATTGGTAACCCATGGGAAGTGCCTTGTGTCACCTGCTGTGCTTCCACAGAACTTCAGTCTTGCTGCTTTTAACATTATTCATATCAGCTTTGAGATTTTTGAATTGGTAGAGCACTCACAAAAATGTTTCTTCATATGATTTGGCAAGCCATTACATGATACAATATTATATTATTATATRTTATAAGCTTTATGGCAGGGATCTGGATTAGATGACCTTTAAAGGTCCTTTCCAACCCAAACTCTTCTCTGGTCCTATGATTCTGTAAAATAGGAATAATCTAGTTGTACAGCTCACATCTTTCCACATTAAATCCTGCAAGAGAAAGCAAAGCTTTTGCCTCTTAGGCTCAGTAGATGAAGACTTTTAGGCTTSTGGAGGATTGGAATAGTTCCAGTTAAGACTAACAAGCCAAAATTTAGAAATAGCTGGAGCTAACCTTTGATGAGAGAGGAAAGAAAGAGTCTCCTAAAGCAAGTTCCTAAAGAATTCTCATTTAGGTAAAAGTACATGAGAAGGCAAAAATCTCTGAAAGTGAAATAAATTCAGGGCTTCTGAGAAGAAGSCCCAGAAGCAAAGCACTGAAGGTGTTGGGCAATGCATGAAAATGAGACACAGAGAAGCAGGAGACAACTTTCACTACATCAGTAGGTTTGCATAACACAGTGAGGCTGGCAAAGGGAATTATGTCTTCATTTCCCAGTTCTGTGAGAGCCTGCATGGGTGGAATAAAGCTCTGGGAGAAGACAGCAAGGAGGGAGAGGAAGGTTTCCTGTGAGTAATCTAACTTAAAAATTGGAAATTATCTTAAATTCTGCATCATCTTTCAGGTTGAATGGGGAATCTTTGTGTGAGCCAGTTTGTTTTGCTGCTGGAATCTGACCATAAAGTTCTCAGACACCAGGTCTCCAGGCCTGTGTGCTCAGTTATGCTTCAGGAGTTCTCTTATCATTATAAATGTCTCTCATTCCATCTGCCTGAACAGATAGGGCTGTGCTAAGTCTGTTATTAATTTTTTAGGTTGTTTCATTGCAGATAAATAAAATATTTAAAGTGAATATTTTTCCCAGCACCTGCAGCTGCTCAAACCCCCAGCACATTATGCAGCTGAATTCAAGCAATAGAGACTGCTAACTTAAAATACAATGAATGTTAGGAATGTTGTCTGTGAGAGCAGGTAACTGCTGTCACTGTGCTTTGAATGCTTCAGGTCCACAGAGATATTGGTGTACTTGTACCTCTTGTGAGTGACTGAATGATCTATTCCCATGAATTTGTTTATCATCTTGATTAGCCTGTTGTTCAGGCTCCTSGCTGAGCAGCCTCTCCATTGGTTTGTGTCTGCACTCTCAGGTAATCYCCTTTTTGCTCAGTCCCTGCTGCTGCCACAGCCTGGCCAGGGCTTGGAGCCCCCTGGGCTGGGGAAGGTGCCCAGGGTGAGCTCTGGGCAATCCCCCTGTGACATGGCTGAGACAGACATGGAGCAGGAACAAGTCTCAAAGGATGGCCTCACAAATCAGAGAGGATGCAATGGWGAAATAGAACTATGAGAGACACATTGTAGCAAGACCTACAAAGTAATTTTAAATAATTGACTTTGAAGCACTTACAACATAGTGTAGCAAAAACTAATAAGCCAAAAAATACTTATAATGACTTATAATTAAAGAATAGTTAGCTTCTAATTGTAATAGCGCAAATTATAATATTTGTATTATCTCACCCTTCAGATAACACTAAAAATAAAATAAAATTTTTTAAAACACCTCTCAGTTACCCCATCTCTGAGTCAGAAAATACCTTAATCCAACATCTCCCAACCCAAACCATTCTGGGCCTCTGGGGTTCCATGGTCTGCAGCAGGAATTCAAGTGTCACCCTCCCAAGGTAGCAAAGCCCTTGTGGAAAGCTGCTCTTGCTTTCCAGGGATGGATTTGTGGGGAGCTGCATCTCTAGGGCAGCTGCAGACTTGTGGCTCCGGCACCAGAGGAGGAGAAAGGAGAAAGCGAGAAGCGAGGAGAAGGAGAAGGAGAAGGAGAAGGAGAAGGAGAAGGAGAAGGAGAAGGAGAAGGAGAAGGAGAAGGAGAAGGAGAAGGAGAAGGAGAAGGGTGCCCTCCCTCAGAGCCTGCAGCCTGGAATCTGCAACTCTGCAACTGCTCATCTACAAATTCTCCTGAATAAAGTTTTAGTCTGGTTTTGGTTTTTGTTGGGTTTTTTTTCGTTTTTCAGTATATCTTGATAAGTGTGACTGTAAGTCTGTGGGCACAGTGACTCAGAGCCATTCCATGGATTTCCATGTGCAAGCAGACAAGTTTGCTGCTGGCATCCTGGTGCCTTGATTGCCTGCAGCTGTGGAGTTTGCATTGTCCCTTGGATCCCRGTCACKGGTAAAAATGCAGAAGCATTTATTCAAAGTTCATAAATAGCTTCTCATTTTTAATTTAATGGGAATTTAAACATGAAACCCTGAGAATCCATTTCACTAGYGTCCAAAGAGAGCTTGGAGCCTTGTCTCAGGCATTAAAGCAGGGTTTGTTTGCTCCTGATACCCTTTCACTTGGTTTACCAAGCTTGTAACACAGTTTATCTTGCACTACTGCATTAGGTGAATTTTGCAGAAATGTATCCCCAAGAAAAACAATTCAATTTAACTCATGATCCCTCCTGGAACTGGTTCTTTCTCCCTCCTTTTTCACTATGTTTTACTTTACAGACCATCATCTCCCAACTGTTTTATATTATTATTTGCCCTCCCCATAAAGTAAACATTAACATTTACATATTCTGTAATTTTATGAAATATCAAAACCTATAAAGCTTCCCAGCTGAGGATCTACTTGTTTGGATTTTTGTGTGAAGCAGAAAGGAGGGAAGGAGGGAAGGAGGGGTTGTTTTGGAGTCCACAACACAATTTCAGTGCTTGATATAGAACACTAAAGTGTTTTGAACTCTATTGTTGAGAATCCACGTGTGATATAAATCATAATTATTATCCTTATCTCATCTCTGGGAAGGTTGCAGCACACAGGGAGATGATTTGTCCAAGGCCCCTGCCAGGGCAGAGGCAGGGCTGAAAATAGAGCCTGTGTTAGAGCAGAGCCCAGTGACAGCATCACCCCGAGGGGCAGGAGTGCCAATGGGAATGCTGGCAGAGGGGCACTCACACAGGGATGCACTGGGAGCAGCTCTGAGCAGCTCCCTGAGCTGCCTGCTGGCTGCCCATGGCAAATAATTCACCTGCAGGGCTGAAATATGGCCAGAGCCACTGAGGAAACCCCTCACCTGGCAGCGGTCAATAAACCCCTTCCAAACATTAAAATAAAATAAAATAAAATAAAATAAAATAAAATAAAATAAAATAAAATAAAATAAAATAAAGTAAAATAAAGTAAAATAAAATAAAATAAAATAAATATTATTACAGATAAAACACCAACTCCCACATGAAACTGCTGAAGTTCAGCTCCAGGAGCAGCATTGGGGCTCTGGCACTGCCAGAGCTGTGCCTGGCTATATAATAATAATGACAATCATGGTGCTGATGATAATAATAATAATAGTAATAATAACAATTTTTTAAAAAATCTTTATTTTTATTTTCTAGCCCACCTGAGCATTTGAACCCACTTCCAGGAGGCAGCAGAATGCTGCAGAGCTGTCAGAGAGGAGCCTGCAGGGCCAGGAGGAGCAGGAGGTTTGGTTTGCCAGGCTCCGTGCCCTGCCCTGGCACCCAGGGTGCCCCCCCAGCCTAGGCCACAGCGGCAGGCTACTGCCAGGGCCTGGCCACAGCCGGGCAGGGCTCTGCCCGCGGCCCCAGGCTCTGCCGGGCCTGGCCACAGCGCGGCAGGGCTCTGCCAGGGCCTGGCACAGCGGGCAGGGCTCTGCCCGGGCCCCAGGGCTCTGCCAGGGCCTGGCACAGCGGGCAGGGCTCTGCCAGGGCCCCAGGGCTCTGCCAGGGCCGCCCCTGCTCCTGCAGCAGCTCCGGGGGAGGTTGCTGTTGTTCTGTTCTCTCTGCACCACACGCACGGCGTGTCCCTGCTCATCCCGTGCAGCTCACTGCCCTCACAAGGGGGAATCTGATTCCACTGGCTACAGCAGCAGCAGCAGCAGCATTGTGTACTTCAAATGAAAATAYGTTTCTAAATCTGATGTTTGACAGCTTTTCACAATGATATTTAAGTATTGAGCCATTTAAGCATCAAAACTTCTTATCTGGGATAAACTGGTATATGTGTTTACCTTCTGCTGGCTTCTTCCCCATTTATTTAGATTTAGAAACCAAAAATGTTGTGCCTGATTCATCCAAGAACTTAAATATATATCTAAAATTATGCCTGGTTAATTAGTTCCATTTAAAGTCTTTCTGCTCAAATGCATGAGCTTTTCAGCATGCTGCTGTTATGTACTAAATCAGGGCTTTGGGAAGAGAAGGAGATCCATGAAAAATTTTTTTAATTGCCTAAAATTTTAGTCTGTAATTCAAAAGCTTCCTGCTATGTTTAAAGCCCAAACAACAAATCTTTTTTTCTAATAATTAGTTGATGTGTACATATTCCTGAAGGATATTGAGATGTTTAATCCAGCAGAAAATTGCTATCTGGYGGACTAYAGAGAAAAAGCAGGACAAAATTTTGTTATTGTTATTTTTTAAAAATGTAGGCAATTATAATTAGGCAAGAATAAAGCAATATAGTTAAATAATGAGAGAAGCAGAGCTACACAAAGCTCAGTGTGTAGCTAGTACTGAAGTCCTCATTGAAAACAGAGCATTTCTCCTGTTGCCTGTAAAATAATTCATGGGAATGGGATTTTTGTATGATTTAAGCAGTGAGAAGAGGCATTGCCTGGCTGTGGGGTGGTGGGCAGGCTCCTCAGGCTGGCACTGCCTGCAGGGCTCTGCAGGATCAGTTCTGGGCAGGGCAGGTGGGCTGGGGGCTGAGCCCAGGCAGGGACAGGGACAGGGCTGCTCCTGCAGGGCACATGGCAGGGAGGGTCCCTGCTCACACCCCGTGCCCAGGGACAGGGCACAGGGAGCCCTGCAGGCCGGGGCACAGCCCAGARCRTCCCWGCAGCAGCTCTGACACARCAGCTGTGACCCAGCATCCCTGCACTGCTGCAGGAGCCAGCAGCGAGGACAGGGGAGCTGCTGCTTGTTCTGGGCACTTCTTCTCCCCATTGGGATAAGGCAACACTGGAGCAGTAAAAAAAGCAAAACATAGATAAATCCTGGAATGGTAATAATAATAATAATAATAATAATAATAATAATAATAATAATAATAATAATAATAATAACTTAAATATTATCTATAATATTATTATATGCAATATTATATTATTGGAGTTTATATTCTATTATTAGAGTTAATAGTTGATAATTTCAGCAGCCTCGTSTGCAGAACAAAGTGTCTGCCCAGAGGGAAGAGAAGGAATTGAAAGGGATCCCCAGTGTGTGGTGGAGCAGGGTTAGTGTGAGCAATAACTCAGTGGGATGTCATTGGTGTGTTTTCCCCAGCTTGGTGTATGTTAARAAGGAGATGCAGGTAAACTCTTTTCTGCTGTTCAGGGTTTGGTGCCCAGGATCTCTGTATTTGCAGCCGGTGCCACATGCTGGGTGCACAGGCTGGTGCTGGAGGTGCCAGCTCTCCCCACAGAACCAGGGTGACAGTGACGAGGAGGAGGAGGAGGAGGAGGAAGCTGGGCTCTGACTTCACTGCTGAGAACGACCATGAATGATCTGCTCCCAACATATAACAGACTCACTTCAGCTGTGCTTTGGTAAAATGCTTGCAGAGGTTAATCTGACTGGGAATGCAGGATTCTGTCCAGAACTTGCATTGTCCAGSGTTGGTTTCTGGTGTCCCAGCTGCCAGAAGGGAGGTGAGAGCTGCTGTCCCTGTCACAGCAGTGCCACCACGCTGCTCCCATGGCCGTGCTGCTGGGGGAACCTGTGCTGGGCCATGGGAACTCCTCAGCTCAGGGGCCTGGGGCTGTGTGGGACACCGGGCTCTGACCCAAGGTGGCACAAAATCCCAGCCCTGGGACTCCTGCTGACAAATGCCAGCAGCAGTGGGGGTGTCTGGTGTGCAGAGCCTGTGACCCCATCAGCCTCAGCCAGAGATCTGTGCCACACAGAGCAGGCACAGGCACAGGGACACAGGGACAGGCACAAGGACAGGGACAGACACAGGGACAGGGACACAGGGACAGGGACAGGGACAGGCACAGGGACACAGGCACAGGGACAGGCACAGGGACACAGGCACAGGGACAGGCACAGGGACAGGGACAGGGACAGGGACAGGGACAGGGACAGGGACACAGGGACAGGGACACAGGGACAGGGACAGGCACAGGCACAGGCACAGGCACAGGCACAGGGACAGGCACAGGGACACAGGGACAGGCACAGGCACAGGGACACAGGGACAGGGACACAGGCACAGGGACAGGCACAGGGACAGGGACACAGGGACACAGGGACAGGGACACAGGCACAGGCACAGGGACAGGGACAGGCACAGATTCAGGCACAGGCTGCACACACGGAGCTCCAGAGCCCGACTCTGCCCTGCAGGCACTGCCAGCAGCTCCAGCCTGCCTTGCTGCTGTTAGGCTGGGAGTTGTTATCTCTGCTAACCTTGGGAATAATTCCAGCACTGGGGAGAGCTGCTGCAAAGGACCCTGACAGAAAATGTTTGCTTCCCACATGGATGYTGTAAATAYTCAGGCACAGATAAAGTAACCTYAAACGAAGGGTAAAAGTCTGGCTCATTGTAAGTCAGTGATAAAACCTCCAGGTTGGAATCTCACAAAATAAGTTTTAGAGCCCTGCATAGAAATGATAATRTGACGAGAAAACAAATTTTAAAAAATAAATGAAATTCTGGAGCAGTTGATAAAAAGTGTTTCTAACTAAATGCTGTGACCTTGAGACACAAAATAGTTAAATATCCCATTTCCAGAAATGCTCTTAGGGGCCAGTCTCAGGCTGCAGGGATACAGGGCATGTCCTCTGGTCTGGGAGGCATGGCATATCTGTATACTGAATTGGGCAAACTGGGGAGGTGCAAAATGCCATGCCAGCAAGCAAAGAGCTGAGYCCATGTGGATGTGGGAATTGCTTCCCAGCCTCTGGCAGTGATGCAGAGGAAGCTGCTGAGCCTGTCCTGCTCCCCTCATGGAGGGAAGGCAGCTGGGATCCTCCTTGGAAAGAGGGGAGGGCTGCTGTTACCCAAACTGATTCCCAGGCAGCACCTGAATGTCTGGAGGGAGCTTTTGCTCAGGAGCTCAGCCCTGTGAGAGCCAGAGGCAGTTCTCCTTTGGTGCCCCCAGCCAGCCGGGCTGAGCAAGACAAGACACGAGTGACTGGTCTGCAAACTCAATCCCCTGCAGGGTGCTGAACTCCAGCCTAACTCTGGAGTTCTGGTTTTGCTCTGCTGGCAAAGGCACAAGCCCTTGGGGACAGCTTGCTGCAGCTTTCTGGAGGGTGATTTGCACTGGGGACATTTCCCTGCGTGCCACTCCAGCCCACAGTGCCAGTGCCACTGTCAGGAATGCTCATTCTGGCTGTGCTGTGCCCGTGCCAGCCCATCCTGGTGCTGTGCTGACAGCCCTGAGCCTTACAGGGGAAACATCCCWGCTCAGAGCTGCTCTGGAAGCACGCAAGGAACAAATAATCTTGATTACAAGGTATTTACAAAGGCAGTAGGATGAATTGGTATTTGTTGTTCTTTGAACTTTAGAATTATTCTGCTAATAAGTGCATTGAATCTTTTTTCAGGTTAGAGAGAGTTGAGGCTGTGCAGATGCTGCTGGAGTGCCAGTGCCCAGCCCAGCACCCCCAGAGCCCCTGGGGCTCTGCTGGGAGCTGCAGCTCAGCCAGGAGGGGCTCACTGCACCAGGCTCTGTTTGTGTGGGGGCTTTTCCTCCCAGGGGAGGAAGGACTTGTGTCCTCAGGATGTTAAACCAAAAGATGTGTCAGCACTCTGATCTCCGTGGGGCTGCTACATTGGCCTTTTCTCCACTTATTTAGGATTAATGTAATATAACATTCATTAGTTTTCCTGTTTAATTTGCATTCATCTTCCTTTTCATCAATGACAAATTTCTGCTCGGGGTTCCATAATCATAATTTTGGTTCATCTGGGTTGGACTCTATCTGGAGCTGSAAGTGCTGGGCTAAAGGTTGGAGCTGATCATCTTGGAGAGCTGTTCCAGCCTTAATGGCTCTATGATTCTATAAACATTAGGGCTGTAGAGACCATGAATGATCATTTAGTTCTGCTTGCCMTGCAGAGGAGGATGAGCTGAAGCTGGACTGCTCTTTAGAGATGCTTCATTTGAGCTCACTCCTAAGGCTGTGCCAAGGAGGGTGGCTGCCCACACTGGAGCTCTCCCWGGCAGCAGCAGCTCTGATGGGTGTCCCAGATGCCCTGGAACCTTGGAGGGTCCCTGGCTCTGCCCAGCTCATGGATAGACAGGTGGGGAAGGGAGGTGAGATTCRGGTTTTGGAGGGGTTGGGCTTGGCCTTGAAGCCACCTGGTATTCTCTTGTATGATACAAAACTGTCATGTAGAGCAATCAATACTGCATCTACTGAAGTGCTTGGAAAACCTGGCTTGGTGCTCTTGGCTCTTCCAGCACAGCCCAGGCTCCTTCCCTGGTYAGGATTCCCAGCAGTGCATGTTTTAAGCAGTGCTTTAAGCAGTGATGATTTCTGCCACAGCCAAACCCCAGATGGAGCTCTCCAAACGAGGCCCTTCCTCCACCAAGTAAACATGGAATAATTGCTTCCTATTTCATGTGTATGGATCTCCTCTTAACACAGTCTGCCATCAGATGCTTTACTCTGAGCTGCCAGAAACTCCAGATCTATTTTTCCCCACAGTGTTCTGTGAACACTTACTCATAATTTGGTATTTCCCATTTGCAATTTTTTTTTTTTTGTTTAGAGTTTTATTTTAGTAACATTAAAGCATCTATAATGCATGAAGTAAAATGTAGTTTTCTCATTAGTATCTCAGTGAAAAGAGCTAGAAAGGAAAGTGATGAGGGTAGGTGACTGAAATCAAGGTGTTTCTCAGACAGAGCATAYTTATCTTGGGAATCAGTGAGGGAATTCCTCAGCAATCAAGACTGGAACTGCCAATCCATGGGCTTTGCCCCTCTGCTCCTGTCCTACCCCTGTGCCCACACAGCCCAGGCAGAGCCTTAGAAGAGCTGGGCTTTGTTGACTGGAGCCCCCTCACTCACAGAACCCCAGACTGGTTTGGGATGGGAGGGACCCCAGAGCCCMCCCAGTGCCACCCCTGCCATGGCAGGGACACCYTCCCCTGCCCCAGG